>WAAF01004101.1:20399-70429 GCA_013400475.1 Tricholaema leucomelas | reverse complement strand
CAGATGAGCTGGCCAAGCCACACTCCATCATGTATCAACAGTTCTGGCTCACTAGAGAGGTCCCCAAAAGACAGGAAGATGGCCAATGTGATGCCCATCCACAAGAAGGGCCAGAGGGAGGAACTGGAAAATTACAGACCTGTCAGCTTGTCTTCAGTGCCAGGCAAGATAATGGAGGAGATCATGTTGAGTGCAATCACACAGCACCTACAGGATGGCCAGGGAATCAGACCCAGCCAGCATAGGTTTATGAGGGAGAGGTCCTGTTTGACCAGCCTTGTCTTCTTTTATGATAAGATGACCCACCTGGTGGATGTGGAAAGGCTGTGGATGTAGTCTACCTGGACTTTAGCAAGGCTTTTGACACTGTTTGCCATAGCAAACTCCTGGCAAATCTGGCAGCCCATGGCTTGGACAACAACTCACTGTGCTGGGTTAAGCACTGGCTGGAGGGCCGGGGCCAGAGAGTAGTGGTGAATGGTGCCACATCCAGTTGGCAGCCAGTCACTAGTGGTGTCCCCCAGGGATCAGTGCTGGGCCCAGTCCTGTTCAATATTTTCATTGATGATCTGGATGAGGGGATTGAGTCCAGCATAAGTAAGTCTGCAGACAGTACCAAGTTGGGAGCACGTGTTGATCTATTGGAGGATAGGAGAGCTCTGTGGAGGGACCTGGACAGGCTGGATAAATTGTCACAGTCCACGAGTTTTAACAAGTCCAAGTGCCAGGTTCTGCACTTTGGCCACAACGAACCCATGCAGCACTACAGGCTGGGGACAGAGTGGCTGGAGAGCAGCCAGGCAAAGAGGGACCTGGGGATACTGATTGCCAGCTGAACATGAGCCAGCAGTGTGCCCAGGTGGTCAAGAAGGACAATGGCAGAAATGGTGTGGCCAGCAAGACCAGGGAAGTCTTTCTACCCCTGTTCTCAGCACTGGTCAGGCCACACTTTGGTACTGTGTCCAGTTCTCGGCCCCTTAATTTAAGACAGATGTTGAGGTGCTTGAACGTGTCCAGAGAAGGGCAACAAGGCTGGTGAGGGGCCTGGAACACAAACCCTATGAGGAGAGGCTGAGGGAGCTGGGGTTGTTTAGCCTGGAGGAGGCACAGGGGAGACCTTACTGCTTTCTACAATGCTTTAGCCAGGTGGGGGTTGGTTTTTGCTCCCAGGCAAACACTGACAAAACAAAAGGACATAGACTCAAGCTGCACCAGGACAGGTTTAGGCTGGATATTAGGAAGAAGTTCTTGCTAGAAAGTGTGATTTGCCATTGGAGGTGTTTAAAAGGAGGCTGGATGAAGCACTTAGTGCCATGGTTTAGTTAATTAGAATGTTTTAGGAGATGGGTTGGACTCGATGATCTCAAAGGTCTTTTCCAACCTGATTAATTCTGTGATTCTGTGACTAGCTTTATCAGTTTGACATATATTACAAAAGTGCTGCTGGTGTTACCTCTGATTCTGCTGGCTAATCTTTAACAAGGAAAAGCAGCCTAAGTACCTATAACATGCTCATATCTAATCACAGTCAAAGCTGATGATAATGAGTTCATTCTAATGACAGGAAACTGTCTTAAGGAGCTGATAATGTTGCAACGCGAAATACTGATTGCTACTAATTCATGGATCTGTGGCCACTAATTACACCATAGCATAAAGCTGAAATTGTTTAGAAAGATTATTCCACCTAAGTTTACCTTCTTAATTTTAACTTCTCCACCACTTTATTTAATGCTAACATTTTAGTTAATTGCTTCAATTTGAGTAACTTTCACTGACAAATATTTTTTAATGGAATTTCACTTAGCTAAAAAAAAAAAAGAATGGCAGTAATATATGTGAAAGAAGAAAAGTGGAATTTTTGAAAGTCCTAAATACACTGCTACTGCCTGTATGGGAATGGCATATTTCAGCTCAGTATTGATGAAACAATGGGCACTTGTAGGTGTAGATGGTAGATACGATGGAAGGAATGTGGGTGTAGGTCTGATGTAATTAACCAATGTAATTAGCATGCATGGGTGGTAAAGGGTATGATCTGAAGACTATCTGTAGATTGCCATATGAATAGAAGTGTATATAAGAAAAATAAGTTGTGCACATAAATGTCTTCACAGGGGAAAAGCCTTCTGAAGTCCGTGCCTGCCACTGCCCAACTAAAGGCTACATGCATATATTCTGTTCTGCTGTCTGAAAGCATGGAGATGTTACAAAAAGGTTTTTTTTAATATATTACTAATGGAAATATCTTTGGCATTAAGTCCAAATATCAAAGTTGTTACTTAGTTGTCTAAAACCAGCCTAATAGTGGCCAATGTGACCACTTACCCATGAAGTTAGAATCATAGAATCATAGAATCATAGAATGGTTTAGGTTGGAAGGGACCTCAAGGATCATCCATAGGCAGGGACACCTCCCACTAGAGCAGGCTGCTCAAGGTCTCATCCAGCCTGGCCTTAAACGCCTCCAGGGAGGAAGCATCCACAACCTCCCTGGGCAACCTGTTCCAGTGTCTCACCACCCTCACTGTAAAGAACTTCCTCCTAACATCCAGTCGGAATCTCCCCTCTTCCAGCTTAAACCCATTCCCCCTCATCCTAACATTACTAGACCGTGTAAATAGTCCCTCCCCAGCTTTCCTGTAGGCTCCCTTCAGATACTGGAAAGCCACTCTAAGGTCTCCTCGAAGCCTTCTCTTCTCCAGGCTGAAGAGCCCCAACTCTCTCAGCCTGTCCTCACAGCAGAGGTGCTCCAGCCCTCTGATCATCTTCGTGGCTCTCCTCTGGACCCGCTCCAGCAGTTCCATGTCCTTCTTGTGCTGGGGGCTCCAGACCTGCACACAGTACTCCAGGTTTTAAGGTTATTTCAGCTGTAGGGCAAAAAAACCTAAAAATGAAGCAGGTACATTTACATTGTTGGTAAGATGTTACTTCCTGCTAATAACGAATTGTGTCTGTCACAACCAGACCTCAGAGGAAGAATTCACAGCAGGCTCTTTAGTGCTACTTGAGGAGTGGGGCAAGGCAAACTGACACCAAAATGGCTGGAATAAGTGGTGATTCGTATATTGCAAATTGTGCAAACTTTGATGAGACCATGGTTCTTGAGGCAGGTGAGATGATTATCTAGTATGTGGCAGAGAGGGAGAGAATGTGTGAATGAAAGAGGAGTGAAGAGTAAGGTAAGATCAGAGGCAAGTGAGGGAAAGTATGGCCACTCTGGGTTCCAGCTGCATCGTGTGTGGTCAGTGGGTTCCTGGCTGGGCGTGCATTTGCAGTTCATGGTGCTGCCTTTTATTCCTGAATTCCCCTTTATTCCTCACTTTGGGGTGGTTTGTATAGGTAGTACCATAACAGGGTGGTTCACCTGCTGCTCCTATGCTGGTGCAGGCTCAATTGTGGAGGTGGCAGCAGCTGCCTCAAGTTGGCACAGGTGTAGACACCCAAACGGTGTCTGAACTGCAACGTTCTGTTCTAGGAGCAGACTGTCACGGCTGCCTGAATACAAAGAAAGGGAAGCAGAGAGGCAGTCTGTTTGAGGAAAAACTTTTATAACAGCAGAGAAATCGTTTGTCCAAGACAAACACCTATGGCAATGTAGTTTCGACATTGTCTTTGTAGTTTGTACATAAGCAGATGTACACTTGCATAGTTTCGTTCTTTTTTTACTGACTTTCTGGGATAAAATTTTGTGTTCTTGTGATATCCACAAGGTGTCACTCTATCTTTTTTTCAGAATCTGCAGATCTGGGCACCGGTTTTCTGCTTAAGGTGTACAATCCTACCTCAATAACAGAACTGATCTCAGATAAACATTTTCTTAAGAACTGCGTGGTCATTAACTTCACAGAAGTCTCACTGACCACTTGTAACTCATTTTGTCAAGTAGTTAACATTAATTCTTTGATTAATCCTGTGACCCATGGTCAAAATTATTCATCCTTGATAGTGGACATATTTTTCTTTTGCAATATATTGTTCTTATTTTGACTTAGAGGGAAGATTTTGCATTAGTAGAATTTAGTTACCTGTATTCAAATTTAATGGACATGTCTCTTGAAAAAGTGTAGTTACTTAGTCACCAAAATGTTTCCCAGAGAAGCAGTTAGGCAGCTTGTACCTGTGGTTGGATGAATCAGGCACTGTATCACACATGTAGAAAATAACCTCTGCTCTGTACTGATACTGCATTTTTTACAGCTATTGTTGATAGTGTTAGCTATAGTTAAGTAGTTTTTCTGCTGTACATTATAGCTGTACAAACCTAAAGAAAAGAAAGCAAGTCACATGTATCGTCCGTATAGGCATTCTTTTATCCAGGAGAAGCCTGCATTGGCCCTCACCTCCATGCTCTGTATAGAAAGCTGAAAAGGCTTTGCTAATTTTCAAGCTGCAAGGGCTTTTCTACCAATACAACAGTATTGGAAAGAGAAGATGAAAATAGTGGCCCTAATGACTCACATTGCAGGAAGGGGATAGCAATGGAAATGGCTGCAATGCGTTTTCCTAGTTGCTACTTATTATTCATTAAGCCCATTCTTTACTTCCCAGGGCTGTACCAGGATATGGCAAGGAGGCCTGGAGTAACAGAGGTTGCTCTTACAGCTTTGTTTCCACACTAAGCATTGACTGAGCAAACAAGAAAGATTCTGGTGGAAATTTCCTCACTGTTTAAAGGAACCTGATGTTTGTAACACTCCTGCTGTCACAAATACGTGATGCCATCTCTCAGGCACATGCAGGGCATGTCTGCATTTGCTACAGCACTACTATCTGTTTCTAAAATGGTATTGGTATCTTTGCAAAAGATATTGATGAGTTTGTCATCTTCAGCAAGCCACATCTATTGGGCCTTGTACTTAATGCCTCTATGTTTACATGAGTAGATGCTGTAAGAGAACCTGTGGGAGCAACTAACGATGGGCTGTGCTGCATAGTGGTGATGTTATGGCAGAGGTAATATTGCACATTGTCTTGAAGAGATAGGTGTTCCTGTTTGTTACACAAACACCACTGCAACATGAGAGGGAGGACAGTGCTGTAGGAGAAATCCATCCAAGGTCCCTCCAAAGATGCACAAAAGCATGGTAGCCTTTATCTGATGTGACATATCATTTACTTACTATCTGTAATCTTCTCTTAATTATATTTTATTAAACTGGCTCTTTTATTAAGCTATATGTTGTTGAGCCTTTCTTGTAGAGACCCAGAAGGCCTGCACCATTTCTCTCTCATCTGCCCATCTACCCAAGTACAGAAAAGCAACTGCTCTTTCACTTAGGGTAGTAATGGAAATTATCACTCCATGTATTAAAAAATGGTATAATACATCAGCTCTGTACAAGAATGCCTGAAAAGTCATGTGTTCAGATGCCACATTTCTGTAGCTTCTTGACCCTAGCAACCCTGCTATTTAAAAAAATTCAATCCAAATACAAATAGCATACAGCAAAAACCTTGTTGAATGAAAATTTGGAAATCGCACATTAATGTTATTTAGAAGCATAAATAAATACTTCCAAATTCACAGAAAGTCAATGAAATTACACCATATATCAAAAATATATATGGTAACAAGTCTGCATAGATGTTGAAAGCTTCATGACAAAGAAAGCACAAACTGAAGATAAGAATCTAACTCTGTGGATGTAATATTGAAACAAGCTTTAGTTCCATGGTCCTACACTGGTGCTAATTTGTTGGGATATGCTGGAAGAAAAATGTTGATACTGTCACAGAAATAGCCAGGATATAATTTAGATCCAGTCAGAACAGAATCAGTTTATTACAATCACTGTAGCAGAGCCACAGACTAGCAGACTGACCATCTCTGCTGGTATGAACTCTGCCAAGATAGGCCAGGCACAGAACAGATTTATCTGCAGGTACATGAGGATATTGCAATATATATGTCATAGTCCTTCTGGTTGTCAGTAGCAATAAGAGATTTGTGAGAAAATCTGACCAAGATGTCAGCACTCTCATGAGGAGCAAATACAGGTGCTGGTAAATGGTCTAAGTAGAGCAGTTTTCTATTGGAAAACTGAATTCTATGAGCATGTACTGGTATCTTTAACATGTGGATAAAAAAGGTGGGTAGCAAAGCAGCCAACAAGCTTGGGCTGTGCTTTTTGCTACAGACAAATAATACTGATTTGATTTAAAGAGTTTAAATGGATAATGCTGATAGAACTTTATGTATCTAGTAATCACTTTTTACTCCTGCATCAAGAGTGGAGGTAAACCTGACAACTAGCACAGTATACAGCAGACTCAAAACTACCTTCTCCCACTTGACAGCTTATAGGAGATGTGTCAGCAAAACCTCCTGCCCTTCATCTGCTTTCAGGCTTTTCAGGTCAAAAGGAAATGTACAAGCCCCTTAGAAGGTACATACCATCAATGGTGACTTCTGCTCCAGGACTGCAGCCCCCTTGGCCTGCAAGGTGATGATGGGGTGGGTCTCCTTTTTCTTCCCCAGATGAGTGTTGCACTAGACCATCACACAACCCGTGGCAGCAGGAAGAGTTAGAGTGCCAAGAGGAGCCCAGTTTTTCAAATATTTAATGTTGTAACTGACATTTAAATTCCTCATTCCTTTAAAATTCAAATTGCCATGAAAAAAACTCTGCTTGCACATATTTGTTTATGACAGTTTATCTCCTAAGCGTAAAACAAAGTAGTAGGTGATCTCTTTGATCTCACTACCTCCTGCATGGAGCACATGCAGTATATTACACAGTAGGGGACCCTGAGTCAAACAAGCGGATTTCTCAACTGAAGGTTGTAGGGACATGTCAGTACTATGTTGTGCATTGTCATTATTAGGAACATTTTCAGTTTGAAACACAATCACCTGAAAGACAGAATTAAGTACTTAATTTCCTGAAGCCTCATTTCAGTTTTCTTCGCCCTTTTCCCAGTTCTATTTTAGAAAAAAAACCCTTAAGATTGTGTATGAAGCGTTTCCAGGTTAATCCATGTCTTTAAAATGTCACAGGCCCTTAGTTTGTTGTGGTACTACATTACAAAAAAAAAACAAAAACAAAACAAAAAAAAAAAAAAACAACAACCAAAAAAAAAACCGAACAAACAAAAAGATTAAAAATAGAGTGCCCAAGAACTTGCACAGAGCAGTTAGTAAGTTTCAGAACATCTTCTCCTTTAGCAAAGTCTACGTGCAGTTCCTATGCTCTAGCAGATGGTGGTGTCTTCTGCCAAAATAATGTCTCTGGCTTGCTACATCAGAGTTAAAATATATGGTGCCAGCTGTAGCTCTCAGAACAGTAAAGATCACGGATACTGTAATGGAATCCCTCCTGATTCTATGAAGCGGTCCCTGAGGTCAGCTACATCTGGCTTCTTTACACCAGATTATCAGTGGTAAAGCTTTTTTTTTCAATGCATATACCAAGAATGTATTTATCTGTGATCATCAGGGGAAGGCTTGGGCCTTCTCAACGTGATGCTCTTTCCTTCAGAAAGCACTGACAGCAGTATTTCGGCTTGGCACGTGGCAGTTTCAACCAAGACTAATGCTTTGAGAAACGTTTTCTTTGCACGTGTCTCCTGTGAAAGTGCTCATCATATTTGACAGTTTTTGCTTCATGTATCACCTCACCTTTATGCATTTTCCGTGTTCTGCACCTTCCTTTGCTGTAGAACAGACTGTCTAGTGCAGACTGCTGTGACACACATACCAATGGAAATTCATCTGCTACAGCTGCATACTGTGCTAGTTTGAGCCTAGCTAGCATGTTTTGGTGAGAAGAACTAGATGATAGGCTGTAAAATGAAAACAATGGTGAGGTCTACTTCCCTCACAGTCTTGCTTTTTTTCTTGTAAAAAAGAAAGGCAAAACAAAGATTAGGGTACTTGCTTCTTCTCCTCGCTGGGGAACTTTGCCTGCTGGGGAGCTCGTGGCTGCTGGCTGGACTCCATCTTGCTTTCTAACCTCACCCTCCTTTGCTTGGCTGCTTCACCTTGCTTTTAACCCTTTTGGCCGAACCTCCATTCTTCCTTAGGACTGGGGTAAGGTTGAGAGGGGTAGGGGGAAGGTGAGGGGTGGTTGAGAGCCCCTCCTGGGGACTCAGGTTTCTGGGAGGGGAATTGTGTTTGTATTACCTTTTTTACCTTGTATATTTCTGTATATAACTGTATATACTGTGAATATCTGCTTGTAAATTGTGCCAGCTGTAAATATAAGCTTCATTCAAATTTCCAGAGCCGACTGAGTCTAGTCTGGGTGATTTCTAAAAGTGTGGGGGGGCGGGGAACACCCAAACCATCACACATACTCACATCTGTATGTTAATGTTGCTCCACTCTCTAGGTAAGAAGAACAAACTGCAGAATACTGAATTCTGGCACATTGTCTGCAGATGGCCAGAACCTCAGTACATGGCTTCTTTATTTCTACAGTGTCTACACAAATGACTCACGGGTACTGCACAGGGCAGTGAGGTGCTGTGCACGAAAAATGGATGCGGCGAATAGCATTTATATCAACCTGGTAGCTGAAAACCACCTTAAGATTAGTATATGCTGTCTGTTGAAACTTCTGCCTACTGCCAATGAGCATGAGTGGCTGCAGTGCAGAAGAGAATTGGATCTCTTATATCTGCCTTTTCTTGTGTCCTTAAACTTTGCAAATTTTTGCAAAGTTTGTTGAATCTGTGAAATATGGAAATGGCATGTTGTAAAGAAAACTTACTCAGAAAGAGGCAAATATGCCCTGTCTGCAACAGAGTATCACAGAGGACAGAAAAGGTAAAATTTAATATTAGCATAGTCTCATATAACATAGAGTCCAGGGCACGTATCACAAATCATCTCTGCTACGTAAAATGAAAGTCACGCACTCTCATTGTACCTGTTGAGAAACAGGGGCAGTAAAAAATCACTTTGCCTCTAGTAAACAAAGAAAATTATTCAATACAGATGTATGGGGAAAAGAAATCCTCTAGAACCAGAGCCATCACTAGTGTTTAGACACTACGGTTTGCTCTAGACACTAATGTTTAGCAGTTCCATTTCCTGGGAGTTTCCGCAGTGCTCCAGGGCAAAGTGAGACAGCTGTACCAGCTGAACCTCTGTCCCAATGAAGTGCTGCATCCTGCAATGACTACACATGAACACTTTTGCAAACCAATTTCTTCACTATTCAGCTGCAAGTTAAAGCCCCTCCCTCCCTGGCCTTTTCTGTTGCTCCTACTCAGAGTCTGACAGTGTCTTATATCCCAGTTCTCTGAGGTGGGTTTAGTCCTGTCTGCAAAGCCTATGAAGGTGGCAGTTGCACAATTATGAATTTATTGTCATTAGCTATTTCTAAGACACAAGCTGCTGCCCCCTTACTTTGCTCCGTGCTTATTCCAGGCCTGGCATTATGAGGTGCTTGTTAAAGAGAAGCACAAACTAAAAGAGTTAGATAATCAGGCAGAGGAGGACCTAGCAGCCGCAAAATAACTGAAAACAAGTAACTTTAAGGTCTGCTTTCATCTGCACTAGTAATTTAGACAAGCTAGAAGGCATTCCTTCTGTTTCTCTGAAAAGGCAAATTCCTTTAAATTTCTGCTTTACTTCCAAGTAATGGTCCCCCTGCTTCACTCATACAAGGTGCACTGATCAGTTTGTAGATACATGCTTAAACTTCTCTGGGTAATTTTCTCCGTTTGTAGTTTGCTGTTACCTAATAGATCTTTGTCTATTGTCTTTATCCCTTGTCCTTAGACATCATGCCCACACCAAAGCTGTTATACTATTTAAAAACAGACTCATATTTATGTTCCAAATGAAGCTTTAATTCCTTTAAATGTTTCCCTGGACATTATTTTGAACCTGTGTTCTTCCCAGTACACTTAAATATTCGTAGGTCAGAGTGATGTCGATATCTTGGTTTACTCATCTGTTGAAAAGGTCTGTTTTCAAACTTCTAAAAGATCTAAGTCATCATTGCCAGCAAGGAAGGATCTGGGGAAAATTTTTTTTTTCTTTTTAAATGGGGGAAGAGAGTTTGTTCCTATCATATAACTAGATANAAAAAAAAAAAAAAAAAAAAAAAAACAGTTCTGCCAGCAATAGCCCTGATCTGAACTCCACTGATAACAGTAAAACTCTCCCCATTAGTTTGGGTGATATATAGTAGAGCATAAGTGGGGAATAATTTGCCTTTTCAGAGAAAGAGAAGACACGTGCTTCTTCAGCACTTCCTAGAAATCTGATTACTTTCCTCATTATGGCCTAACTACATAGCCTAATCCAAAAAGGCAAACAACTAAGAGGTTCCTTTCAAGTAATGGAGTTCAGTGTATTTAAAACAAAAACAAACCCAAAATATTTTTCTTTGCAGCAAACCCATCAGTAAATTGCTGAGGAGCTTTCTTGGGTGAGCAGTGTCTTTCTCAAGTCTTTCAAATGCACTGAAAAATGCATCAGGGTGGTGAAACAGTCAGGTTTATGCTACTCAGCATAGAGCACCTTATGATCAAGAGTTCTTGAACAATTCAGTTTAAGTGTAGTTTAGTTTAACTACATTTCTCATAGTCATCTCCCTGATTAAGAACTTGTGTACATAGCAGGCTTTATTTTTTAAAAGCATGTCTGCATCTATGTCATGGCTCAGTCTGACCTGTAACAGCTGCCGGTGCCTTTCCAGGGATCTCAATGGTGAACTCAATAGAGCCATACATGGTGAGGAGTTTTGTTGGAAATGGAATAGAGACCCATAAAACTTGGCTTGAAGGATATAAAATACCAGTGCTGTGGAAATAACTTCCACTCTTTAGCGGAGTTCAATGTAAAAAGTGCCAGATGAAATACTTTGCACTGTATCCAGTGGTAACATGAAAGACTGGATCCTTAATTACATGCTTGTAATTTTAGGAAGAACAGAACTAAGTGGATCATCTTAATGTTCTTCCACATAGTCTTCTCTTCTTTATACAGGTATATCACAGGTTCCCTTTGACTAACAAAAAGTCAGGAGCAAGACTTGGTGCCCAGACCTTTCCATACAAAAGATGGGAATACAAATTCTATGATTCAAAGTATAGAATTAGTTACTGGTAGAAGTCTTTGAACCAGTCTTTTGAAGTATGCCTTCTGTATGGGTAATGTAACTCTTCATGACACAGTACCAAGGTATAGAATTTCTTGAGCAAAGGAACTTGTTCTTTTAGAAAAGAAACATAATTCTCTGACTCTTTTATGAGGTCATAAAAGTAATGGAAAAATAGCTATGAAAGGCAGTCTAGATTGGTCACAAAAACCCCTCAAACGAAGCTGAAAACCTGATCTGCTCAGCTAAATGGGTTTGTGTAGGAGATGCTTCCCCAAGTCTTCCTTGGCTGGGAGGCTGGCCAGTTCACTGAGGTCATCATGATCCCACACTGCTGAGACATGGCTTCCACAGGCCCAAAGACAAGGAGTGCAGCACCATGCTCCTCCTGTTGCGGTTTTCTGAAACCAAGATGTGAAATAGGAGGGTTTAGCAACTTGTTCATAAGGAAAGGAGCAACTCGCTTGTACCCTGAGACAACTGATAAGATGGTGAGCCAGGGCTTGAGAGTTGTGCAGAGGCCAAAGTGTCTCTTCTGCATGAGAGTTAAATTATTGCCACAAATTACTAGAGCTGTTTAATCCCCTTTTTAAAAATTGTAGATTTTTAAAGCAAAATCTTTGAGAAAATTTTGGAAGCTGAAGCAGGGAAGGATCTAAATTCTTTCTTAGTTAACCTGCACAAGACAAAGGCAAATTATTGTGGCATATGCCAAGCTTTAGAGGGGCCCAGAATGGTTCTAGCCAAGCTGTCTCACAGAGTGCTGCCTGCACCCACCAGCAGTGAGGGGTGGCTTTCGATGTAACCAAGAGGCAAAGGCAAGACCCACTCTGATCTGAAAATACAAGCTTTTAGGTGCAATGAAGAAGAGCTGTACCACATTAGAATAAAACCAACCAACCAATCAAACAGGAAGAAACCAAACCAAAGCAAAACATAAGACAACAGAAACGTTAATGTAGTAATTTACATCCTGATTGCAAAANGGGGGGTGTTGGTTGGCAATGGAAAAGAAACAAGAAAAATCTTGAAGGCACTTAATTCCAGAGTAGAGGAAGATATTCCCAGGAGTCCTCAGTGAGTATTCTTGCTCAATCCTTTCCCCACAAGGAAACAGGTGTAATAAACTAGAAAATGTCTATAAGCATGTTGCATGCCCCTGTATGACAGACATGGTTTGTTAGATTAAAAAGACAAACAACAGCCACACTAAGTTTGAATTGACATGAGCTTTTACTGTCTCAGATGTCTGCCAATACTGAGGAAAGAAACAAAACATTGGGAAAAAAACAAACAAACAAACAAACTTGTATTAAGAAATGAAGAATGTTGTATGACAAAACTTGGATTGGTGCATGTAGCAATTTGACAGAAACCTACACAAAAAATGCATTAGTGCTGTTTCCACAGTTAAGATAGAAAGAAGTCCTGTCCTGATGGAGAATTAGACATTGTCTGATGCTTAACAACGCTTAAATAGCAGCTGACAACTGGACTATTGAGACTCACTTGCTGGAAAACTAACCTGGGGCTTCATTCTGGGCCAGGGACCTACTGTTTCTCTAACAAGGGTGGGCAGGAACACATTCCTAGTGGTCTAGCTAGAGGTCTGCTCTAAAAGAGAAAAAAATTGACTATACTGACACTTCTCTTTTGGAGATTGTAGCCAGAGGGAAACAGACTCATGATTTATTTATCTTTCTTTCCATTAAGTATTTTGCAGAGAAAGTATTAGCTATACGCAATAGAGTCAGTCTTAAGAATGAAATTGTTCTTACAAGCCTGAGAGTGTTTAGAGAACTGTGTTTGTGCTCTTACACCCTTTGTACACATGCAACATTTCCTGCTTTTGCAATGTGACAGCAGTATCAAGAAGCATTAAGAACACCATAAGAAAAATTATCTCCTCATATTACTTCAAAACTCATGAGAGCTTCTATGCTGAAAAGATGAGAGGGGGAAAAAAAGTGGATAAACTTGAAATTTGTGATGACACAACAACTTATTTTTCCACAGGAATTGTTACCACTAATTTAGAAAGAGATTGTACTGAAATAAAAAACAAATGCCTGCCTTTTCCTGCTCACCCCCTGCTCCCCTCACATCCAGCAAACAGCTATAGAGCAACATCCCAGGACGCAACCAGGAACTCAGGGACCAGTCACACACAGCACCACACTGCACAGATAATTCTTTATTTTCCTTGTCTCCTGACTCTCTTATTTTCCTACTCGTCCACAATGCTGGAAGTGGGAGCGAAGTCAGTATTGCTGCAATAAAAATGTATGAAGCATCAGCTAACCACTGCTAATGGTAGAAAGCTGGTAACAAGAGAGGTGCTTGAAGCAGCAGTGCCCAACACTGGTGCATGCCCTGCCCAGGGACCTGCTGCGCTGGCACACTGTGTGTTCAGAAAAGGCAGACAAACTGGCAAAATGAGATTTTGCTTGGGCTTTATTTCTTTATATTATTTTGATGTACAATCACACACACAAATACTCAATTTAAAGCTAAAATAGATTATCTCATTTCTGATAACCTTATAGATTGCAAGAATGTAAGTTTTTCACAGAATCACATAATTATTGAGGCCAGAATAGATCTCTGAGATCATCAAGTCCAGTCTATGACGTAACACCACCACATTGACCAGCCCATGTCACTAAGTGCCACTTCTAATCTTTCCTTAAACACTTCCAGAGATGGCAACTCCACCACCTCCCTGGACAGTCTATTCCAGTGTCTAATTACCCTTTCCAGGAGGAGGTGCTTCATAACATCCAACCTAAACCTCCCCTGGCACAACTTCAGGCTATGCCCTCTTGTCTTGTCACAAATTGCTTGGGAGAAGAGCCTGACCCGCACCTTAGTACAGCTTCCCTTCTGATAGTTGTAGAGTGTGATAAGGTCCCCCCTGAGTCTCCTCTTCTCCAGGCTAAACAACCCCAGCTCCCTTAGCCTCTCCTCATAAGACTTTCCCTCCAGCCCCCTCACTAGTCTCATCACTCTCCTCTGGACCTACTCCAGCATCTCAGTATCTTTCTTGAAGTGAGTGGCTCAGTGCTGCACACATTGCTCAAGGTGAGGTCTCACCAATGCTGAGTTCAGGGACAGAATTACAGCACTTGTTTTGCTGGCCACACTACTCCTGATACAAGCCAAGATACCACTGGCTTTATATACCACCTGGGCACACTGCTGTTCAGCCAGTTCCTTGCTTGTAAAACAGTCAGGTGGGACCTCGCTGGTTACCCAGAACTGTTGACAAATAATGGTGAGCAGCTTAGTGATCACATCTGCCAGCTCCTTGAGTACCCTTGAGTGGATTTCATCTGGTCCATAGACTTGTGCACATCTAAGTGGCATAACAGGTCATTGATCATTTCCATCTGGATTTTCAGGGGTTGCTTTCTGCTCCTCATCCCTGTCTACCAGTTCCAGTGGCTGAATCCTCATGAAGCAATTGGTGTCACTGAGGAATACTGAGGGAAAGCAGCCATTCAGCAACTAAGCCTTTTCCTTGTCTTTGGTCACCAGGTTCCCTCCTTCATCTAGTAGTGGGTGGACATTCTCCACAGCTCCTGCTTTACTGTTAACATACTTACAAAACCAATTTTTATTATCTTAATGACACTGCCCAGATTGAGTTCTAGTTGAACTTTGGCCTTTCTGATTTTCTCCCCACATGCCCTTGCAAGAGCCTTGTACTGTTTCTGAGCTTCCTCAAGAAATATCTCTGTGCAAATATATTTCTTACCTCCATGGGTAGTTTATTTTAAGATCAATAACCACTGGAAGACTAAATTATATATATATATATAATGCTGATTATTCAGACATCATACTTGAAAAGAAACAAACCAATCCAACCAACCAACCAAAAAAAAACCCCAGAAAAACAACAACATCCCCACCCCCAACACTTCTTCCTCTGTAGAAAGAGGCTTTTGTAACCCTGATTGGAAAAAAGTCCTCAACTGTTTATCTTGACAGAGAGGACTGGGGCTTCAGGCAGAGCTTTGCTTTCACTGACCTCGCTTGGCACTTACACTGCTAGTTAATGTCTGGCAGTCTTAGCAGCACTGTAAAATGTGCCTTTGTCCCCAGGTCAGCAGTGCTGTGTTTAGTGAAGTCCCTCTGGTCATGGGTGAAGTCTGTCAAAGAAGCAGACCAATGCCCACTCCAAGAGGCTCAGACTTGTCCCCAGGTCAGCAGTGCTGTGTTTAGTGAAGTCCCTCCAGGCTGGAAAAGATCTTTGAGATCAAGTCCAACCTATAACACAACATCATCTAATCAACTAAACCATGGTACTAAGCATCACATCCAGTCTTCTTTTAAACATTCCCAGGGACAGTGACTCCGGTGACCTCCCAGGGGGCCCATTCCAATGCAATTCACTCTTTCTGTGAGGAATTTTTTGCTAACATCCAGCCTAAACCTTCCCTGGTACAGCTTGAGACTGCAGTCCTCTTGTTCTGTAACTAGTGGGCTGGGAGAAGAGACCAACCCTCACCTGACTACAACCTCCTTTCAGGTAGTTGCAGAGAGCAACAAGGTCTCCCCTGAGCCTCCTCTTCTGCAAGCTAAACAACCCCAGCTCCCTCAGCCGCTCATTTTGGTTGCAGCTTTTAAAGCATATCTAACTTTGAATCGCATACATAATTCTTGCATTCTGTAATCATAAATGCACTCCTGTATTAGACAAATGACACTTTCCCCCTTCCCCCTTTTACTAGCTTTATTTGTCACTTCATTACTAGCTTTTTTTTTAAGAGTCATTGGATTAGTGGTTTTTAAAATAGCTTCTTGGAAAGGTGGCTGAGAGCTCAGTAGGTCATAGGAACTGGTTTTCTGCATAAGCAAGATGTGTGCAGTTGCCTACTTTTGCCGTGACAAGCAGTAACACTGGTGAGTTCTCTGGTTTAGGTGTTGCTTTCCCATGATCCCTCAATGACTCAACTTGCCTCAAAAATGGTAACCACCTACTGGAAGGACATTTTAGAATTAAACTTATTCTAGATCATAACATGTTTGTAATGCCAATGTTTGAAAGCTCAGTTTTAATACAACCTCACTGGAATCAGTTCAGCAAATAAGACGAGATGCTCTGCTGGACTTCTTATTCACCAGCAATAAGGGGCTTGTTGGGAATGCGAAGGTCAAAGACAGCCTTGGCTGGAAGGTCCCTGAGATGGTGGAACTCAGGCTCCTAAGGGCAGCAAGGAGGGTAAAACAAAAAATCACAGCCCTGGACTTCAGGAGAGCAAACTCTGGCCTCTTCAAAAATATAGTTGGAAGAGTCTCATGGGATGAGGCCCTGGAGGGAAGAACGGCCTGAGAAGGCTGGTTAATATTAATATTCAAGAATCACCTCCCCCAAGCTCAAGAGTGATGCACCACAACAAATAGGAAGTTAGGCAAAAATACCAGGAGGCCTGCAGGAATGAACAAGCAGATCCTACATAAACTCAAACATGAAGAGGAAGCATACCCAAGATGGAAGCAAGGATATGTAACCTCCGAGGAGTATATCAGTGAGGAAGTTACTAAAATGAATCCTGAATGGAATTTAATCTGGCCAGGATGTCAAAGACAAGAAGGGCTTTTATAAGTACAGATGTGACAAAAAGAAAGTGAGGGAAAATGTGGACCCATTGTTCAGTGACGTGAAGGACTTGTTCCATGCAGGATATGGAAAAGGCTGAAGTACTGAATGTCATCTTTGCTTCAGTTTTTACTAGCATGGATAACCTTCAGGAACCCCAGACTCCAGAAATCATGGGGAAAATCTGGAGCAAAGGTGTACCTTTGACACAAGACCAGGTCAGTGAATACTTAAGCAAACTGGACTTGGATCCAGGTGCCTTGAGGTGATAAACCCCACAAGTGTTGAGGGAACTGGCAGATACTATTGTGAAACTGTTCCTAAGAAGCTTTGACTCATCATGGCAACAGGAGAAATGTCTGAAAACTGAAGGCCAAAAGTGCTGGGACTCTTTAGCCTGAAGAAGAAAAGGTTGGAGGGGAATCTCATCAGTGAGGGAAGGTGAAAGAAAATGAGCCAGGTTATTGTTGTGCGTAGTGACAGGCCACGAGGCAATAATAGTATTAAAATGAAGCACAGAAGGAGCCTTCTGAACATCAGGAAACATTTTATTCACTGTAAGAATGAGCACAGGCACAGGTTGCCATGTAGGCCTCAGAAAAAGAATCTGGATATGGTTGTGGGCAACCATCAAAAAGTGGGTTATGGCAGGGGGATTGCAAGCTGCATACAGGAATAAACAGTCAAATTAACTGTTGAGCTAATGAGAGTTAATGACAGGATAAAGTCTTTTATGCTCATTTCATGGCAATTGTGAACTTTAAGAATGGTTTGAACATTTTACAGTAGAAAGGCTGACTAAATTAGCACATGAATATGCTAAAACCAGTGCCAAACAAAGGAGGCTATAATTGATAAGCAGTAAATAGGATGACCACCTTCCCATGTACTGACAACTTATTTTGCTTATTCTGCACTTACAGCTTTCATGACACAAAGTTTTAATTGGAACTTATGATCTATTTTCTTATTTTTCCTCACTGTGCTTATGATGTGAGCAAGTATAACATTTTTCACTAGATAAGATATCACAGAAGACATTAAGATCAGCAAGCTCCTTAGGCAGGTATTTTCTGGCTCCATTAATATTCCAAAATGAAATGACGTCAATTAAATTCCATTTTTATTTGGTCTGTGTGATAAGCTATGAGATAAGGTCTCGGTATGAAATGTGGGAAAACTTTATGTTCACCTCCATGTACAGAGTTTTATGCCTTGGTTAACTGGTCAGCACTGGTTGCTGTTACTGAAAAACTTGTAGCAGTATGAATATTGTTTTAACACTCTGGATTTTGAGAAAGTGGCTAAGATCTCCAGTCACAGCTTTGTAAAATAGTTCATGTTTGTGATGAACAACTGTCTTTTTGAGAAAGGCAGTGCAAAATCCTCCACAAACTAAACAGAAAAAAAATCATTACACTTCTCTCATGCCTCCCCAGATATAAAGTACAAGTTAAATGCAGAAGCAATGTCATGCTGAGCAGGGAATTATTTCTCAGGGACTACTTCTTTCATAGCTAGTAAGTGGACCTACAAAAGTAACATGCTAGGAAAGTACTGTATTCTAAATTGTAAAGTTGAGTTATTATTTGTGGGGATTACTAAATAAACTGGCAAGTGTGAGAGCCACAGCAAATTAGGAATCATGTTCACAAAAAAAAACCCTCAAGAACCTGGTAACTTGCCACTGCTTATCTGTTTATTTATCATATTAATACTCATAAAATCATAGAATGGTTGAGGTTGGAAGGAACCTCAAAGATTATCCAGTTCCAACCCCCACCATAGGCAGGGACACCTCCCACTAGAACAGGTTGCTCAAGGCCTCATTTAATCTAGCCTTGAATACCTCTAGGGAGGGAGCATCCATAACCTCCTTGTGCAACTTGCTCCAGTGTTTCACCACCCTCACTGCAAAGAACCCTTTCCTAACATCTAGTTTAAATCTCCCCTCTTCCAGTTTAAACCCACTATTCCTCATCCTGTCATTACAAGACCTTGTAAATAGTCCCTCCCCAGCCTTCCTGTATGCCCCCTTGAGGAAGGCTACTACAAGGTCTCCTTGAAGACTTCTCTTCCCCAGGCTGAAGAGCCCCAACTCTCGTAGCCTGTCCTCATTGCAGAGGTGCTCCAGCCCTCTGATTATCTTCATGGCCTTCCTCTGGACTTGCTCCAACAGTTCGACGTCCTTCTTGTGTCGGGAGCTCCAGAACAGTATCACAGTATCACAGTATCATCAGGCTTGGAAGAGACCTCACAGATCATCAAGTCCAACCTTTTACCACAGAGCTCAAGGCTAGACCATGGCACCAAGTGCCACGTCCAATCCTGCCTTGAACAGCTCCAGGGATGGCGACTCCACCACCTCCCTGGGCAGCCCATGTACTGCAGCACACAATACTCCAGCTTTGTCAGAGATTAATAGAATTTGCGCAGTCCTTACTTTGTACTTTAGCTCTATTCATAAAAATGCTGTATATGCCAATTAAAAAGAATCTGAAAAGAGAAGAAAAGAAAAGAAAAGAAAAGAAAAGAAAAGAAAAGAAAAGAAAAGAAAAGAAAAGAAAAAAGAAAGGAAAAGAAAAGGAAAAGAAAAGAGAGAAAAGCTAACCCAAAATTTCTTTCCTTCCTTGAGGCCTTTTGAAGGTCCTAAAGACCTTTATATTTTGAGAAGTACTCCATCTGTGAGCAGATGCCTCTCCGGCTTCTGCTTTATTTGCCTGAATTCCTTAAGTCGTAAATTCTTTGGGCAACAGGTCTGTTCACCACTTAGTATGCTTCCTTTATTGGAGATGGCTGTGTTAACACTAAAAGCTCTGCTAGTACTGCCTTGTTCTGTGTCAGAGAAGATAGCAGTCACTTGTAAAGCTGTCAAGTAGCCTGCTTCAACTTGCTTCTTGTAAGGTGACTTTCCAGCAATAACGGCAGAGATTATGGCCCTGTAATAACAATGGTGAACAGCAGTCATGACACCAGCCATGATAATGACAGTACCTGAGATTATTATTTTTTTTCTGTAACAGAAAGCAGTAGTGATCAACCTGTCAGTTTCTTACTAAGCAATTTCCATTTATTGTCCCCACAGCTTACTTAGGCAGGGTAATGATGTAGCCACACCACTTTGCTAAAGACATGAGGTAGCTTAGTAATTAGACGACAGGGAAAGAACGTCACAAGCAGCAAGTCCTGTGCGTGTTGAAGTGAAAGAAAAAGCCCGACTGGTTTTAATGGAGGAGGATGAAGCTTGTGCAATGCAACCTATGACTGAAACAAATTCATTAATAAAGATGTTCAGTATGCTTTTTATACACGAGAACTATTTTCAGCAATGTGATAAGAGGATAATGTCACACCTTTTACTTTGACTTTAATGTCAGAATTTTTTTGGATGTTGTTAGCACTTGTTACAAAAATCTATATGATTTTCCAGTCGCTTGGTTTTGCCTTTGATCATGGCATCATCTAATGAAACACTATGCCTTTTCTGACCATGTTTCCTTGGCAGATGGGAGAAGGATAAAAGAACAGCCTACTTGAGAAGGCAAAAGAGAAAACATCCAGCATTTAAATCAAATAATTGTTTATATATAATATTTTAAGCAATGGAGTAATACTTTACCGAAGTATGAAGCAGATTCCTGTGGAACATACCCAAAGCATGAGTTAAAAGGGAGAGCTGCCCACAAGAGCAGTGCCAAGGCAGCTGGAATTCTGTCACCATCTGCAAAAAGGGGAGGTGGGACACAGAGGGAGGCAGCCATGCCAGGATTCTGCAGAAGACTAGCAGTACCAACAGCACCTGGGAACATATATGCAAAGCCATGGTGCTTGCAGTCACCAATTTAATGGTCTTTCTGTCCTCGGGTCTCTGCATTACATAAAGCTACAGAATCACTACCTTCATAACCCTACCTGTTTCAGGGACCATGGTAGCTGATTAGGCCGTGTTCTGACTTTGAACTGGATTTTTAGGAAGCACCTTTAGAAATGCAGAAATTAACACCTTAACACACAGAATTTAGCTTAATGGCCTGTGTTTCAGGTAATTACTCTACACAAGTACTTATTCCAGAAGTGTTATCTCCAAACAGATTTATACTCATACATTTTCTAAAACTATGTCACTTTGCAAGCAGCACAGCATCTGGCGGTAAGTTGCATCTGATTAGTTCTTCCAGAGGACATCAGAGGACATTAAATTAGGTTTATGCTGCCAGTAAAAGTGGATTTTTCCTCTGCTTATTTCCCAGCTATATTTACTGCTACTCTCCTTTGTGATATTCAGTACTCTGCCTCTGATTATTTGGTAATCATGAGATTTATTGGTAAATATGCTAGACAAAGTACTTCAGAAACAGTATGCTCTGTGTAAAGTATTAAACTTACTCCATGCCAATTACACTTGCTGAGCATGTTGTAAATGCAGCATGGCACTGGATATTTCTGAAATGTTTATCCAAGACAGGGGAAGGGAAGAAATATAAGCTCTGAGTGTCAAAAAGCTGCCTTTATTTTCACAAGTGTTTTCTAGTTTTCCAAGGCAGTTAAGTTTCTTCTAATAGGCTACATTGCCTTCTAGGTACCTCTTGCCACTCTGCAAAGAAGAGTGTAAAGGCTACCTCATACAAATATGTACTCTTCATAGTTATCTTATGATGCCACAAGAAGAAATGGAGAAGAAAATCAGGGACAAGTCACAGCCCAGAGATGTTTCCTTGGATACCAAAATATGGTGATTTATAAACTCTATCATTAAAATGGTGATAAATTTAGCTTCTATTCACTCCCTTCTCACACTTCTCCAAATTATGAACCTGAGATTATGTGTTTGTCTCACAGAATCACAGAACTTTAGACGTCAGAAGGGACCTCCAGAGAACATCAAATCCAACCTCCCTGCCAAGGCAGCATCACCTAGGGTAATCTGCACAGGAACGCATTCAGGCAGCTTTGGAAAGTCTCCAGAGAAGGAGACTCCACAACCTCTCTGGGCAGCCTGTTCCAGTGCTCCATCACCCTCACTGTAAAGAAGTTTCTCCTCATTTTGAAGTGAAGCCTTCTATGTTTATATTTGTAGCTGCTGCTCCTTATCTTATTGCTGATGACCACCAAAAAGAGATTGGACCCATCCACTTGACACTCACCTCTCAGATACTTGTATATATTGATAAGATCTCCTCCCAGTCTTCACTTCTCCAGATGAAACAGCCCCAAGTGCTTCTGTCTGTCTTTGTAGGGGAGATGCTCAAGTCCTTCAGTCATCCCTGTGGCTCTTAATGTATAGCAGTGAAATATCACTATGATTAAAAGAGTATTAATTTGAGATGAGTTCATTTTGTTTATACTGGTAAGCAGAGGGGAAAAGGTAACATCCATTTACTTCACTAGGACTGCCATGAGTATATCAAAAAGGAAAATGTGACTATGGCTTTTTTTGAAGAGTCAGTCTCAAATGCCTTCATTTTGCCTTCTATATATGTCATCCCATGGTCAGTCTGCATGATAATGTTAGAATTATAGTGTGGTATACAGGTGAAAAATGAACTTAGGGCTGTGCATGCATGCCACTACAAGCACCTACCACCTGATAACAGCCATGTATCTGAAAAAAAAGCACACTGAACACATGAAAGCATGGGAAAACATTTCCCACACCCTTCAAACAGTTTAGCAGATAAGTATTTTTTAAACTTTGCCCAGATTTTGAAGACAGCAGCTCTTTGTCTGCAAAGCTTAGGTTAGGGGTTCTGGGAGAGCTCGCTTGCTGTCAAAATGCAGCTGCAATGAAACTGTCTATAGTAGGGAGGACATAGCATCAGTACCATTAAGATTCCAGGTAGTTATATAACCATAGCTCTTAAATGCATACATGTCTCATACTGAGTTGAGGTACAAGTATACAGGTACAAGATGAATGGGTTCAAGCCATTAATCAGATTACTGGAAGCAACAACTCCAGCCTTTTTAGCTCTTTTTCAAATGTCTTAATTTATCTCTGTTTAGCTACCATATATTGCCTAGGGAGGCTGTGGATGCTCCCTCCCTGCAGGTGTTCAAGGCCAGGTTGAATGAGGCCTTGAGCAACCTGTTATAGTGGGAGGTGTCCCTGCCTATGGCAGGGGGTTGGAAGTAGATGATCTTTGAGGTCCCTTCCAACCCAAATCTAGGAATCTATGATTCTATAATTTGTCTCATGTAAGGACTAGAGACTGAGAAATAAAAGGTTTTCACCTTTGCCATATTAATCTGGATTTAATAATATCTGCCAAGTAGTGGAGGTATGGAAGAGCAAACCAAAATCATCCAGTCTTCTCTGCTGTTAATGAGTTGTGGGTTGGGTGCACTATGCCATGGGTAACAAGGACAAAGATACACTGCTTCTGTTTTGATTTTTCCCTATTGTCATAGCTATATCTTTTCTTCCTGTATCCTAGTCTATTCTTCTACTTCCGTTTTCTCTTTCCCTAATACTGTTTTTTCTCTTACTTATTTGTCTAACCTCCCATGTCAATTCCTCCTTTGTTTATAACACAGTTTGATGTAATATTTATGGCCAGCATTACAAAGTGTTGATGAATAATGCAATATGATAAAACCAACACCCAGACAAATGGCTTGATTAATTTTGTTTTAAATAACAAATCTTGATGAACTTTTCAAAACACAAGATTAAGTGAGTATGCATTTAAAAAAAAAGGGAGTTGCTAGTCAAAAGATTTGTCATACGTTGAGTGAGCGTTTAATGTGGTCCTAGGGCCAGATTTTCTTTACTCTTTTGTGTATGACTAATAGATAATGAGTATATGTTGCAGAGCTTCTTGTGGAACAGAAGGGTGGCCTGAGCTCACTTCTTGAGGCACCTTGCAGGGTTAGAAGTCCTAGATGGCTGCCTTAAGTTAGACACTTCATAAAGAGAGAATGTGGACAATCTTTCTTCACAGGAGATTGTTACGTAGATCATTATTTGGCAAAAGAAGGTTGTTAGCAAAGACACAGAAGTGGTTCACCTAAATATTTTTTTGGTGGTTGTGATACTGCATATGGTCACACTGCAAAATGCCACATTAGTTTTTAGCATTCCCCTTTAAAAGTGCATTTATCCTTAAAAGAAACTGAAGTTCTGCAATAACAGTGGCTAACAGCTAGTAAGTTCTTGACTTTTCTCTTGCTTGCCATGTGTGCTCTGTCACTTCTGCTAACTGAGGGAGACAGTATGGGGACGATGCTGTTTCTTACCTTTCCAGCTATAGTCATATGGCATTTGTATACTGTAAGCGCTCTCATGAAGGCTGCTTCTTGCAAACTTTGCTACTGATGCTGTTTAGGAAGAACAATTGCAGGCCTTATTCTACTTCTTCAATTGTACAGCCTAAGACTTAACCGTTATGATTTAATTAAAAAAAAAAAACAACTTGAAAATTAATAAGGTCATGGGTTTAGTAAGAGGATGTAATTTCTTTATAGCTCAGTAGTTCAAATCCATTCTTAATGTGATGGTTTGGGTGTTACCCGCCCCCCACACACTTAAGAAAATCACCCAGACTAGACTCAGCCAGCTGGAAATTAAGGAATGAAGCTATATTTACATCTTAGCACAATATACAAGCAGATATATACATAAATATATACAGTTATATTTAAATTAAAACTAATACAGAAACACAATACCCCTCCCAGAAATCAGAGTCCCCAGGAGGGCTCCCAACCCAAATGCCCTTCCCCCTCCCTCTTTCCCTCCCTTCAGAAATAACCAGATCAACTCATGTATATCTCACATGATAAATCTGGAGATCTGAGGTGATGTGTCAAAAAGACAACAAGGAGGCTAGAGGAAAAAGGGGTTAGGTCAAATTAGAGTTAAGGCAGAGAGAGCCACACAGACTGACAGAAAGAAAGAAAATCCAGAAGTGAGACCTAACCAATAAGTGTGTGTCTTATCTATATTTTCTCCTAGGTCTCCTTTTAAACCCCACATTTTGACTTCTGTTGCTTCTTGGACCAGTACAAAAGCTTTGTTTAGAAAACACCCATTCCCCTTATAAGTCCAGCCAGGAATGGCCTAGGCTGGAATAGCATGCACCTTTCTACTGCTTTCTAGGAGCCTCACACATTGGTAAAAGAAACTTTCCCCTAGGTCGTTTCCTTTGTGTTTCTCAGCAGAAGAATGGGTGTTAAAGGGTTGGTTTTTTTTTTCCCTTTTCTTCTCATAGCTAAGGATTTAATTTCTCTCAGTAAAATATTCCAATTAGCCTCAAACCAGCACACTTAAATAAATAATAACTTTTGATATGTGAATAGACACCAGTTGTACTTAATCTGATTCTTCCTGTAAAGATGGTGTATAAGAAACTCCTAATCCTTTGTTCATTTTAAATTATAATTAATTGCTTTCATCCTCCAGGGTGAAACCACTAAGGTATACCATGCTCTGACTATCTAACATGTCTTTTTTGGCCAAAAAATATTCTACTTCTGATTGTGTAAAGCCATCAAAATCGTTCAGCTCTAAACACCAGACAATAGTAATTTTCTCTACTGTTTATCTGAAACTGTATCGAATTGAAATTTTATGATTGCTTGAAAAGCAAATTTGTACAGTTAGGTGTATCGGTTCTAATTTAAATTCCCAGAGATTCAAATCTGAGAGAACCAAATAACAATTTATAGAGTGCCCTTCCCTCTTCTGCCTTCTTTCCCAAAAGAAAGGAATTAGATGTAGAGAGAGGAAAAGGTAAGCACATCCAAATAAATGAATCTCACTTGATTCAGAAGTTAAAAAGTCAAGTTTAACAATAAATTAAAAAGGTATCTGAGGTAGGGAAGTTACAAAGGTGTAGGGAAGTTACAAAGGTATAGGGAAGGAAAAACAAATACAAAATGTGTAAGTACAACTCAATTTTGATGGTGAGGGCTTTGTCTGCCTTGTGGGTGATGGCCACGTGGTAAAACAAAGAGAACCAAGAACGGGATGGTGATGCTGGTAAGTAGGGAGGCAGGGAGCACAGAGAGAGAGAGTGAAAGAGAAAGTCCCCCTGCTTTTATGGATCTTTAGACAGGAAGGGGGAGTGGGCTAACCATCACCTGGTGGTGTTCAGGCCCACCCCTGGGGAGGGGTCAAGACCTCCTAGGGTCAGGTTCAAGGTCACTCCCCCGGGAGGGTTAACCCTGTACATTAGGCTTAAATAAAAACTTGTGACTAGCATCTCTCACAGAAGATGACTTGGGAATGGAAGAAAATATAGTTCATAGTAATTAGTTGTCTTATTTCTGTATTCAAGACTTTCAGCAGCTGTGACAAACTCCATAGGAATGCTATATGTTGGATTTTGCATTTGAATCTCTGGTTTGTCTTACAGATACAATAAAATAAATTAAAAAACAAAACAAAACACACTTGTGCAAGATGGACAAAAACAATCAATTTTATCATAACTTATATTTGCTCAATGTGTATTGTATTTTTGGTCCTACCAAATCAGTTGGTGATTTTGCTGTCAGTTTCAACAGCAGTAAGACCAAACTCTCAGTGACCTGGAAAAGTCCACCAGGAAAATAATAAACATTTTAGTCTTCCCAAACCTTCAATTCTTTAAAAGGAAAAAAAAAAAAATTAATTCTTTCTGATTTGTGGTAAATGCTATGGCACATAACATTGCTCCAGTCCTACTTCCTTAGACATTTGGGAAAAACTTGGAAGACATTGATTTCATTGAGCCAGACTCTCCAAGAATTTGTCAGATTGCACTGCAGGTATGACAAATTAATGTTTTTATTTAACAAGGTGATGCCATTCTCACACAGTTAAGAGGAGGAGTTTACAAGTTCTAGTAGTAATTTCACAATCACTGTGAAAGTAAGACAGCAAAGTCAGAGAAAAAAATCCAAAGCACTTAAGACGTTGCCTAATTCAGCAATTGCTTTTGAAACACAAAATGATAATAAATAAAAATATATGATAATGATCTTACCCTGCTTTGTTGGGTTTCTTACCTTCAGTGGAGTCTTTACTGCAAGGTTTTATTGACTTCCAATGCTAGGAGATTATCATAATAATATTTAAGGTATTACAATATGTAATCAAGCTTGTTTTTTGTGGGGAGATAGTAATAGGTTAAATATTTATTACCTGAATTCCCAGTAGGAAGTATCACAGCAACAAATATAATTTCTATAACTTTTTGACCTTTTTATTTGTTGTGGACATGTGTATAAGCTATATGATTGCCAGGTGCCAGGCATGAAATCTTATAGCAATAGGGACAGTTCTATCTTAAGAAACATAAATTCAAATGGTAATTTGGAATAGTCTGAAAACATACTAAAATAAATTGATGTTCTGGAGTAGACTCCAGAACATTTGTAGACACCAAGTAAGATTAAATTCCTGCTGCCTTTTTCACTATAGAAATGAGAGTAGACTCATCTTTTCCTTCAAAAGATCACACTTAGTATAAAATAGTTAGTAACTTATGGGTAAATAATTGTATGAAATATCAATCTATGTGAACACTGACCTAAAAGAAGTAAACTAACATACCTTCAGGAAAAAATCACCAACTCCATAACCTCGTTTGGGGTTGTGGGTTTGTTTGTTTGTTTGTTTGTTTTATTTTGGGGGGTTTTGGTTGTTGTTTGTTTTTTTTTTTTACTTAGGGTTTTTTTGTGGTTTTGTTTTGGGAGGGGAGGTGTTGTTGTTTGGTTTGGCTTTTTGGGTTTTTTTGTGCTGTGTTTTTGTTTTGTTGTGGGTTTTTTTTTTGGGGGGGTGGTTATTGCATGGCAAGCATCTTGCAGCTATCACACTGATGTTTGTTTATAGACTTGAAGAGTGGACTGAAAATAATCGTGGTGTTTCAAGTGATCAAGCACTGCAGGTTGCCTTTGTGCTGCATCACTGCAATTTGATTTTGCAGCTGTCCAGGTGAAGAATTTCTCTGTGTGCATTAATTCTGTTTGCAAACAATACAAAGATTAATCCATCTTCTCTTCCATGAAAGCAGTCAGAATTCAAGAGAGAGACTTCAAGAGTGCATAGGCACATGATGAGAAGCTCAGCATTATTTTGGATTCACTGAATGCAGGTACTATAATCACTGATGTTTATTGTTTCTCCAAGCCAATGACACAGCTATGAGACCTGTTCTGATCTATGAGACAGAATACAGACATGTTTCTGCTCCTGCATCTTTTTTAGTGCAGGAATCTGACTTCACTTGACTGGAAAAAGAATGCATTTGGGACTACTCATACACAAAAACTTTTGGAAATTCAGACTTTAGCAATGTAGAAGCAGCTTGGTAGCAAAATCTGTGAAGATGACTGTAATTATTGATGGAGACATAAGAAGATTCAGACACTCGAAAATAAATTCTCCTGAATGTGTTAAGTATATAAGGGGGAAAAGAGAAGGAATTCTGAATGTCTTGCAAGCCTCTGTTTCGTGTGCTTCTCGTTTCATTTGCTCTCATGTTTATTATTTTGTTCTTTCTTTTTGTTACTGGAAACACCCTAAAAGTTTGTCCAGTCTTTTCCACTAATAGAAAATCCACAGTAGTGCACACTTACTCATGTCAGACTTTGAAGCAGTGGCTTGTTGACTATGGAACATTTGTTTGATTGCTCACACAGCCTAATGTGGCACCTCATGCAGTGTTAGAACATCTGCTAAATTATCACTATTTAGAGCCAGTGCTAAAAGACATTGCTTTGAAGCCCTAGCTGTCTATGTTAGTAGTGCCCTTTGTCTGGCTTAATTAAGTTGTTAATGCAACTCTACAGTATCTGACACCAGAGTTCCCTTCAGCATGTTTGCATAGCACTACACTGTGCTGTATAGGCAGGTCAATAGAGCTAGCCTTAGCACAATACCATGTACCAACATTTGTTTTTCCATATAATGATGTGGTACTATAACAGAAGGAGAAATACACTCTGTTCCTGTGCAGTTCTAAAAGAAGGTGCCTGGAAAAAAAACATGTGGACTTGATTTATATCTCCATTCAGCACAAGAGGTTTGTTAAGATTTAGATCTCATGGTTAGCTAGGGAATAAGACTTCAACTTACTACTAAGTAGTCCTGACACACACTTTGAAAAGACTGAAATATATACACTAAAACTTGAATGTAACTGTCTGCACATGGAAAAGGCAGATGACATTTCATGTTTTGAAATGCTAAGATACCACACCTCAAGAGCAGGATTTTACCGGTAAAAGGGCACCAGAACCCACTGAAAATGCCCTGTACTTCATAGTTAAGTTCCCTAACAAGTATTCTCAGTATATTTTTCTCTAAAGATATGACACTCTTTAAAAATAAAAAATATAAACAGCATTGGAGAACTGAAGCACAAATGGTTCTTCAGAATGTGCAGAAACCCAAGCATTGGAGAAGGCATCTCTCTGCGTGGAAGATGTTGCACCGTTAATAGATTTCACTGAAAGACAATTCTGCTCTGCCAGACAATGAGCTAAGAGTTTTACACTCTATTGACAGAGAAACCTGAGGCATGCGCTCAGCAGACTGGACTTTGATTCAGTATCTCGAAGAGAAGTCACAGCTTTGAAAAAGAGAAAGCCACAAAATCCAGCAGAAGTCTGCAGGGTGCGTGCTACAGATTAGTGCTTCCACTTGGCTTGTTTTGTGTAATTATTGCTTTTGTACAATTTAAAGATGCAAACATACTAGTCTGTGTTCAAATGTAACTTTTTCTTTCCAGGTTGCTTCAAATATCACAGTATCACAGTATCACCAAGGTTGGAAGAGACCTCATAGATCATCAAGCCCAACCTGTTACCACAGAGCTCAGGGCTAGATCATGGCATCAAGTGCCACGTCCAATCCTGCCTTGAACAGCTCCAGAGACGGCGACTCCACCACCTCCCTGGGCAGCCCATTCCAGTAGCCAATGACTCTCTCAGTGAAGAACTTTCTCCTCACCTCAAGCCTAAATTTCCCCTGGCGTAGCTTGAGGCTGTGTCCTCTCATTCTGGTGCTGGCCGCCTGAGAGAAGAGAGCAACCTCCTCCTGGCCACAACCACCCCTCAGGTAGTTGCAGACAGCAATAAGGTCTCCCCTGAGCCTCCTCTTCTCCAGGCTAAACAACCCCAGCTCCCTCAGCCTCTCCTCGTAGGGCTTGTGCTCGAGGCCTTTCACCAGCCTCGTTGCCCTTCTCTGGACACGTTCAAGCATCTCAATGTCCCTTCTAAACTGGGGGGCCCAGAACTGAACACAGTACTCAAGGTGTGGTCTAACCAGTGCAGAGTACAGGGGCAGAATGACCTCCCTGCTCCTGCTGGCCACACCATTCCTGATGCAGGCCACGATGCCACTGGCTCTCTTGGCCACCTGGGCACACTGCTGGCTCATGTTCAGGTGGGTATCGATCAGCACCCCAAGATCCCTTTCTGTTTGGCTGCTCTCCAGCCACTCCGACCCCAGCCTGTATCTCTGCATGGGGTTGTTGTGGCCAAGCAGAATGAAGCAGAATGCTTACACTCCAATAACTGAATTAATAATTGTATCATTAATGAGCAAGTAAAATCTTTATAAATGTAATCTCACTTTGAATCTGATGATTCTTTTAAAAGGCAAGCTCAGATTATCCTTTTATCTAAGATGACATTTCTATAATTATTGGAATATTACTTTTAAAAGCATAAAACTAGAAGACTATTCAGTAAAAACATTCAAACAATATTTACTAATAATTTACTAATTTCTTCCCTTCCTTGCCAGTTGAGGTGAAATGTAATGTGTGGCACTTCACCTGATCTGAAAAGAAATTCTGAGAAGGCCTGACTACTAGATTTTTCTCCATTACCTTCCAAATCCTTATATGACCACGAGTTAGCTGATGCTGTAGATTTTTAATTCATTAAGAAAGTGTAACCCACTCCAAAGATTCAGAGCTAAACCAGTATATACGAGCCACTGTACTAGTGATAAAAATCAGAAAATGAAGCACCTGGGGATGAGACCAGGAGACAGTTTACCAGACAACTCTCTTGCAGTTCTGCCCTAGTCATATCATAAGTAATGTGACTATTATACATTAATTTGACTAAACATACAATGTAGTTGCTCTGCTGTTGTTTGTTATAAATACCTTGGCAGATAAAAAACAGAGTGAAGTACAAAATGAAATAAAATGGAAGTAGCATGTTGAAATGCTTTCTCATTTCTTTGCTTTGACATGCACACACATACAATAATTTCTTCCATACTTGGAATTCAACATGTGTGAGTCAGTATATCTGAAATCAGTAATTACAGTTACAAATGCAAAGCTACTATACACTCACTGTACATAGCTTGTGAGTAGTCTATATTAGTAGGAGTAAAAAGGTCTTGAGTATGTGCTAAAGTTTGTAAAAATACTTGAGCAATTAGCAAGCATAGCCACCTGTGCAGCCTTGGGCTGCGTAGGAAATTATAGCCCAAGCACTCTGCTCTCTGAGAAGAGCTCAGGCCTCTGCCCAAGAGATGTTCCCTTGAAGGCAGGAGCATTGTGGATGAGGTCCTTCCAACTTCCATTTTCTTCAGCAGGAAATCTTTGCACATTCATTCTCTCACATCCTCCTATCCACATTCATGTACAGTGATTTATAGCATTCCTCCCTGTCTGTATCCTTAATACCTTCCTGAGGCCTGCAAAACTCAAAGATGGAAAGTATATGATGGTAAGGGAACTAACAACTCAGCCTTTGTGGCCTTTTCAGTATAGATGGAGGTGCCGAAGTGGACACTGCACATCAGAGCCGCATGCAGCCCTTCATGACCCTGTGCAGCTGCATCTCCTGGGACCCCAAGGAGTCTTCTGGAGACCCGCCTAGTGGACAAGGATAAGGTTGTTGATGTTATCTATCTTGACTTTAATAAGACCTATGATGCAGTTTCTCATAGCACACTCCTGCTTATGGCTTGGATAGGCACAGGCAATGCTGGATAAAAAACTGGCTGAATGGCCAGACCCAGAGAGTTGCAGTGCACAGAGTTTAATTCAGTTGGTGGCCAGTTACAAGTGGTGTCCCCAGGGCTCAGTATTGGGACCAGTTTTAACATCTTTATTAATGACCTGGGTAAGGAAATTGAGTGCACCACCAGTACATTTGCATATGACACTACATTGGGTTGGAGTACTGATCTGCTGGAGGGTAGGAAGGCTCTGTGAAGAGATCTGGATGGGTTGGATCAATGGGCTAAGGTCAGTTGTACCAGGGCCCTGCACGTGGGTCACAACAACACCATACAAAGCTACAGGCTTGGGGCAGAGTGGCTGGAAAGCTGCCCAGCAGAAAAGGACCTGGGGGTGCTGGCTGACAGCCTTCTGAATATGAGCCAACAGTGTGCTCGAGTGGCAAAGAAGGTTAACAGCATCCTGGCCTCGATCGGGAATAGTATGGCCAGAAGGAGTAGAAAAGTGATCGTGCCCCTATATTTAGCACTGGTGAGACCACACCTCAAGTACTGTGTTCAGTTTTGGGCCACTCACTACAAGAAAGACCTTGAGCTGCTGGATAATGTTTAGAAAAGTATAACAAAGCTAGTTGAGGATCTAGAGGATAGGTCTTATGAGGATTGTTTGAGGGGACTGGGATTATTTAGTCTGGAGAACACTGAGAGGAGACCTCACTGCTGTCTACAGCTGCCTGAAAGGAGGTTTCATTGAGGTCAGTCTGTTCTCCCCAGTGTCAGGTGATAGAATGAGAGGAATTAGCCTGAAATTATGCCATAGTAGGTTTATATTGGATATTAGAAAAGAGTAGCTAGGCATTAGAATAGGCTGCCCAGGGAGGTAGTGTAGTCACCATCCCTGGAGGTGTTCAACAACTGTGTGGACATGACACTTCAGGACATGGTTTGATGGCCATGGCAGCCTTAGGTTGATGATTGGACTGGACGATTTAAAAGATCTCTTCCAACCAAAGCTATGATGATTCTATGTTTCCAGGACTAGAGAAAATGGCTTCAAGCCGTACCAGGCAAGGTTCACGCTGGATGCTCGGAAATACTTCTTCACAGAGAGGGTTATCACACACTGGAATGGCCTGCCTAGGGCAGTCACCATCGCTAGAGGTGTTTAAGCAGCGTGTGGACCTGGCACTTAAGAACGTGCTTTAGTGCTGGGTCGAAGGTTGGCCTGGATGATCTTTTTACGTCTCTTCCAGACGGATGTTTTCTGTGACCCCGCACCCTACAAAAGCAGCTGCTCTGAACTCCCAGACAACTTCTGCGTCCAGAGTGCCTTCAAGGCAAGAAGTAGCAAGCGATGAGGGAACACAGTTTGAGCCATTGGGACAGCAGACAGCAAGCGGGGCTGAGGTGAGCGCGAAGGGTACATAAAGCGCACACCAGCAGGCTCTCGCCGCCTTGGCTCGCCTGGTTGCGCAGGAGGAGCTGGCGTACGGGCGGGGCCTGTGCCGCGGCGCTCCGCCTCACGCCGCCACACACCGGCGCTGGAGGTGAGCGAGTGGCTGCGCTGCTGTTCGAGCGGGTCGGGGTAGGGGGTGTGGGGGCGCCAGCCTGGTTCGCCGCTCCGGACTCGGGGGGCTCTGTCTTCCGGCGGGCCGAGAGCACCTCGCGAAAGGTCGTCAGAGGCTGTTCATGGGCAGCCGCCGGGTGCGAAGTGTACCCCCGTGCGCGCAATGCCACCGTTCTCGTTCGCGGTGTTCTTTCCTCCCTGTGAGCGGGCGCTCTCGCCTCGGGACGTTGGGAGCTTCGGCGGATGCTGTCTGCCTGCATTCTGATTTTGGTTTTCGGGCTGTTTAGTTTCCTCGCAAGGAGCGGGTGAGTGGCGAGGAGCTGGGAAGGGCCGTGAGGCGTTGGGTTTTACCGCTGCGGAGCTGTGGACGCTCCGAGCCGGGCCGGGACAGGTGCTGTGCCGGGCTGGGCGCGGCTGCTGATGCCTGTGCCTGCAGGGAAGCCCCACCTGCACCAGAGGTCGTGCCGGCTTCAGCCTGAAGGGCTGACAGAAAAGGAAGCATCTCACTTGGAAGGTGGTGGTGATAGGGTGTTTCGTCGTGTTAGTTTGTTTTCTGTGAACTTCCACTGACCTCCAAGTGTCTTGTGGGGGTTTAAAGGAAAAAAGGCAGCACGAACAAAACAACAAAGGAGCAACGCGTGAGGGAATTGTGAGGGATAGGTTCCTGCATGGTTTAGGCGCTGCCTGCTTCAGGATTAAGGAATGAAGGAGTTTACTGAGGTGCGTACAGCCTGCTCCCGCCGCTGCTAAAACCTTGGGAGCTGAGGTCGTTAAATAGAGTCCAACACGGAGAAACGCTTTAAAGAGCAAACTTCTAAGTCGTCTTTCCTAAAGTAACAATGTTTCCAATATATTGCGTAAGTGATCAGAAATTTATTGTTTGCGGCTTTCCTCCCTCTTGTTTTTAATGCCGCTTCTTTAAAATGGAGCTATGGTATATGCTGTTGCTTTAGGAAAAGTTTGTGTGGATGCTATGTTCGCTGTCCCAAAGGAAATGTAAATAGACTTGTTTTATGTTGCTTCTAAAAGGATATTGCTCAAGGTAGAGAAACGGTTGTTTAATTTCTTCTCTTTCATTAGAGTTATGTGTGTATGCATTTTTGAGGCTGGAAAAGAGAAGGCTGAGAGGAGTTCTTATCAGTGCGTGTAAGTATCTCAGGGTGGAGGCCATGAAGATGGGGCTGGGCTCCTTTCAGTGATGGCCACTGATAGGACAAGTGACAATGGATGCAAACTAGAACACAAGAGGTTTCACTTGAGCTTACGGAAAATTTCCTTACTTTGAGGTTGACAGAGCACTGGAAGAGACTGACCAGAGAGATTGTGAGGTCTTCTCTGGAGACTTTGAAAACTCACCTGGAGCTGCTTCCAACCCCTAACGTTCTGTGATTCTGTGAAATGTTCTGAGCCAACATTTGGATAATGTAAGGTGGAGGAGGGCTAGAAGCATAGAAGCTCTTCTTAAAAGGAACCTAGCATAAGGATCGTTGGCACTTAGGGAATTAGTGAATATATATTGTAGCACCCACTGGATTTTTTTAATGTCTGAACATATATTTACAGGATATTTATCTCACATTTTATTATGGTAGAGATGCTATTTAATACAGTTAATTAAATTGTCTCTCAAAATTCTTTGATCTTCGAAGCAGAGGAGACCTAGTCTGATGAATGCCTAATGAAGTTGTTACTCTGACTTTTCCAGAACCTAAAGCACCTAAATAGTTCATTTGTCACATTTCTTCCACCATCTAGATATTTTTCCCATTTTTTATGTAACTTTTGGCCTTACAGCCATCTCAGAATTGATTAATGAAAAACAAAATGAGCATAAATATGTAAATCTGTTTCGTTTATAAAGGTCAGTTTCTGGTAATTAATATACTGAGGAAAAAATAAAATACAATTGCAGAAAAGTTCCTCTTCACTCTTTTTCTGTATTTCATCTAATTTGTGAAATACAGAAAAAGAGTGAAGAGGAACTTCACTCTTTTTCTGTATTTCATCTAATTTGTGGATTCTTTCTCCAGTTAGAATATGATTTTCCACTCCCTGTTTTTTTATAAGTTTATGAACTGCAGGAGGTTTCTTTAGCTGAGTTCACTTGCTGCTAATTTAAAGTTGTTTATAATGTTTAGAAGACCTAAACAATAAGGACAGTTGAAACACATGCCTAAAAATATGCATATGCTTACAGGGGTTGCTGAAATCGTGAAATTATGTTAGATTTTTTTGTTTAGTTTCTTGTCTAGCCTGTAGGCCGCTAAGAGTTTTATTACTTACTACCTTTTATACTACCAGAACGGGCTAGAAACAGTAAAAAAAGACTATCTCTGTAGTCCATATAGTGCTGAGAATGTGCTTACAGATTCTTGTAGCTCCATGTGTGACTGTGTAACCAAGCCGTGTTAAATGTGCTAGTGTTCTTGGATACTTAAGGATAGAAATTTGCAAAAGCCTTTCCTTAGGACTGTGGTAGCTGTTCTTAGGGTGCTACCTCCCCTTCTGAACCTGGCTCCTGTTTGGTTTTACAGGGACATAGCTGGCATAGCTTCTGTGTGCTTTTCAGTACCCTGCAGCGTATGGTGGTGTCCTGACCATTCCTGTGAGCCTACCTAAGCACAGCGATTGCAGAATTTATACTTGGTGTTGCAGTGTGGTTACTTTGGTTACTGCTGGTAATTACATGGTGCTATAGTTTAAATTTGTGTACTGTGGAAGCTAGAAGGCAAATTGCACTAATCGGGTGAAATAGAATGTGCACTTCAAAGCATATAGATGAGCAGTTTGGTATATATTGTAATGCTTAAAATTGCTTTGAGCTGGATAGCAAACTCTACACAAGTTGAATGCAAGTAAATGTTTTTCTAAATTACATCTTACTGTGTTAGGCAGGTCCTCATACCCTGCTATCTAGTGTTAGTTACATATTGCACCATTCTTATCTTCTAGGTATAAATTGTGTTTGAATCTGTTTTGCACTATACTTGCTTGTTGTGGGCTCACACCAGTGAATTTTATTTTCCCTAAATAGGTCAAGTGTCTGATTTGTCAGCATAGATTCCTGCTGTGGTTGTGACATCATGCGTCTTGTTTTACTCTCCATGTTTGTACAGTCCAGAAAGAGCTTTTTTTCCTTACATGTGACAAAGAAATTCCAAGTCCTCCTTCAGTGAACTAGAAATCCCATCTTTTACCTTCTCTGTTCATTCTCTACTTGTGAACTATAAAACCATTATCAGCCTGTTGCAAGGTACAACGTCTACCATTTGCTGTTATTTCCTCCTTATTGTAAAACTACCTGTTTTATTTGTGATCAGCAAAGTAGGGAGAAGTTCTAGGTGTTTCAGATACCTTGTGTATTTTCACCACTACCCAAATATGTTGTGCTTCGTATTTTGAAATATGAGATTTTTTAAAAAACCTATGTAAGTAGTAATAAGCTAGCATTAGTTTCTTCAGTATGTCGCAGCTATGGTCTGCACTGTGATCAAGAAGAAAGGTACCATATTATGGCCATTTTATTAGCTGCTAATTTTTATTGCTAGCTGTTCTGGCCAAGATTCATGTCCTCTGTGACTGCATGCCACCCAGCCAGCTAGGAAACAGAAAACCTTTTCATTGGAATCCACTGCTTCTTGTTTTGTTTTTAGTACAAACACAATGATGTAAGGAGTCATCTTGTTAAATAGTAATACTTGTACATTTCAGGTTATCAGGTTTTGTTTATGCTATAAACCTTTTGGCAGCTAATCACAGATCACTATAGCAGGACACTAATGTATTGAAAATAGAAAGAACAATATATTTCTCAGGGGTAATAGAAATCTAAACTGGAACCTTACTTGGCTTTGAGGGTTTGGTGATCTTTACACTAGATGTAGTTTAAAACTACTGGAAATGTGAATAAGGATCACAGTCTTTCATAATCACTTTGCCACAAAGAGATGTGATGCTGCTGGAACCACTTCTGTCTTCAGACTTATCAATATGGTGATTCCTTAGCATAGGGTGAAAGCAGAAATGACATTGTTAAAGAGGTAGTGTGACATCTTATTTGTAAGGATCAAAATGAACAAAGAATATTTTTGCTTGCATATAATGGAATTAAAATACTAAAAGTGTCTAAAATTAAACCATAAATACTTGTGTAATTTTAAGACGCCTTTAAAAATTCTGCAATGAATTAGGAAGAGTTTTAGAGATATTCCCTGAATGGAGAGTTTAAGACCTTCATTAAAATAATGTATAGTAGTTCAGAAGGACCTCTTAAGTGGCAGTGTGAATGACAAATTGCCTTTTTTTTTTTTAATGTTAGAATATCTGTTAAAATGTTCACTGTTAAACTGACATTTCCTTTGTTTTTTTTATGTGTGTTTTTTTGTTGTTGTTTGCTTGTTTTGGCTTTATTTGCTTTTTAAATATAGTTTTTCAGTCAGGACTAAAGAATAAGTACCTTACAACTATATATGTTCAGGTTAACATGGTTCTTGAGAGTTGAGAGCTTGTGGGTGTGAATTAATGGGCAGGCTAGCATGGGTGATACAGTTGTGAGTGTCTTTTACAGGCCACCTGATCAAGATCAGGAAGTTGATGAGGGCTTCTACAGGCAGCTAACAGCAGCCTTGCAGTCAGAGACCCTGGTTCTCATGGCAGATTTTAACTATCCAGACATTTGCCAGAAGGGCTACTCAGCCAGACACAGTCCAGGAGGTTCCTTCAGTACGTTGATGATAATTTCTTGATACGAACAGTGTAGGAGCCAACTAGGAGAGGAGCACTGCTGGGTCTCATCCTCACCAACAAGGAGGATCTGGTTGAAGCAGTGAAGGTTGAGGGCAGCCTTGGCCTTAGTGATCGTGAGATTGTGGAGTTCAAGATCTTGTCTGGTAGGTGCAGGACTACAACCCTGGATTTCAGGAGGGCAAACTTTGGTGTTTTCAAGCAATTGCTGGGTGAAATCTCACGGGAGAGGGTACTAGAAGGCAGAGGGGCTCATAAGAGTTGGTTAACATTTAAGGACCTCTTCTTCCAAGCTCAAGATCAGTGCATCAGAGGGAGTGGGAAATTGAGAAAGGGAGCCATGAGACCTGCATAGTTAAGTAAGGAACTGCTTAGCAAACTTAAGTGGAATAAGTCCTTTCCAATGCCTACCATTCTATGATTATATGAAATTATCGGATCCATATGTATGTTGTTTGTGCAGATAGTGTAGAACAACATGTTTACTTTAAGCAGCTATCAATACAATCTGAAATTCAGTCAATCTTCTGTTTTTTGTTTTTGTTTTTTTTTTACCATACAAGCCTGTGAAAGCACACAGCTACATAGCCTGTTCAAAATGGTTAAACTGGAGGTTAAAATGTCAGCTGAAGCTAGATGTGTAACAGCAGACTGTGATAGGAATTAATGTATAGATTATTTGCTTATTGGGTTTGTGGTGTTGGTTTTTTGGTCACAGCATAACATTAGTTTTGCTTTGCTATACCTGCAAATGATGATGAAGTGCAGGAGAAGATGGCTCATAGAAGTTGAGTTGAAAACAGAAGATGCTTTAGAATATTTTTGTTGACTGCTATTGAGCAGTGTCTTGATCTTTACATAGGTCTTCAAAGCAGAAAGAATTTAACTTGTACCTCAGGTCTAATTACAGAGAAATTAAGTTTCTTTTAGGATTTTAATTTGTGGAAATATAAGCATTTCTCTGTGTTTGCAACACCAATATTGAGCTAAATCATCACAGATTATATGAAACCTAGAAGCATGTTTTAGAGAAGGGCTTTGAGGAGGTAAGTAGGCATAGTGAAAAATGAGAGGTAGTTTATCCATCTGCAGTAATCTCTAAGGATATTAGTGATAAATTTCTGGAATTTAGTAACTGGTTGGGTCAAAACTTTGTTGCAGTACCAAACATTAAAGTATTTAAATGTTTACTTACAGTGGTAATTTCATATTGTTTATTTTACGTTTTTATGCAAAACAAATTTGAAACAGTGGGGACTGTTACATTTAGAGGCAGCAAGCTGAGGCTGAGAGAGTAGGCAGAAAATTGGTTTTGATTCTGCATATTTTGATCTTCTGATGATTGAAAGAAGCAGCAGTTGTTGACACAAGATCATAGGTCAAAGTCTCTGCGGGATCTCGAAAATATGCAGTGTAAACATCAGTCCTATGAACTTGTTGCTTCCACCTCTCAACTGTAAATGATATATAGGAAGGACTTTGCATGTGCTATTTAGTATGTACCTGCAAAGTGAGAATGTTAATATGTCGGTAATATACTGGAGGGTGAGATTTGCAGCAGCACTCATAAATTTGGAAGGAGCAGAAATCAAATTATTTGACAACTTTCTTGCAAATTCTTTTGAGTTTTGCTAGATACTGTGTCTTTAACATAAAAATTAAATGTTAAGCTACAAACACAAATTTTATAGAGCACACCTGATGCAACTTTACCTTTTATTGAAGAATTTTATTAAGTCTAGCTGGTATGTGGAAATGAATAGCTCTGCAAGCTGCTTGTGGATCTTGCAATCTAGGTTCTGGTTGTGTAGATTTGTTAAAAAACTTTGTTAAAGTTCAGTATTCAAGACCAGATTAAGTATTTTTTTTTCATTCTGAGAAATTTACACTTAAATTGCCAAGTTTGACTTAAACTTTGCAATAAGCTGTCATTTAAAAGTTGAACGGAAAATCAGGGTTCATGCCAGGAGAGCTGTGGAGTCACAGGAGCATAAATACTCGTCCCTTTGTGTGAGAGACTGTCAGGGATCAAACAAGAAAGTTGTAAGAGCTGTACCTTTCAGGGCTAACTGAAAAAAAAAATAATAATACAGTGTGCTGAATAGAGGTAAGGGTAGGATCTTTTAATGAGGGCAACTGTCCATATTGTGGGACTCCTGTGGTTTGTCACTGTTGTAGTAGAGAGGTGTGGTCTGGCTGTTACCTGTCTGTATGCATGGTAGGCAGTAAACCTGCTTGCATTGTAGGGTTTCTAAGGAAATCCATCAGTACACAGTCAGATCTGACACTGTGAAGCACCTGTGTTATTTGATGGACCTTAACAAGGTATTTCATGGCATATATTCCATTAGAGAACTTTTTATTTGTGCCTGTACAGCATTGGAAAACAGTCTGCTCTTCTGTATGTGTTCTGTTAACTGAGATCATTGTATGCATGTAACTGAGAATCGGACCTGGCATTTGCTGAATAGTTAGCAAAGTCAGCTGGGAAGTTTTAAGGTCATTCTTGATCGTTCCATATGTTCATTTACATTATCTGCAAGAGTATAGGGTACTCTGCAGGAAAAGCAAACGTTTCAGTGAACTAAAGCCTCAGACGGAGAATTACTGTTTCAAACTTAAGCAAAGGCTATTAAATGCGGAGAGGCAAAAATAATCATTTGTCCAGATTTTAACTTTGTTGTGCTGACATCAGGTAACAAGGGTGGGTGTCAGTGAATGTAATCTTTTCTCTATCTCTCTTTTTTTTTTTTTTCCCCCTTGCTTCAACTTACTGTTGCTTACATTTCCAGGTGAATATTACAGCTCAAATACTAACTGAATAATAAATTAATCTAAATTAATTTGAAAATTGCCCTCCTAAGGGCAACTGATGACCTGTTCACTGGGATATGGAGTTATTTTGGTATAAGTATGCTCAAGTGAAAATAGAACTAAAAGATGTATTTAGCAAAATGTGTTCTCAAAGAGTACAGGAACATAGAGCATTTCCTAAATTTTAGTTGCTGATGCTTATATCTTATCGAATAGATGTAAGAAACAGGTTACATGAACAGTGAAGCCATCTTCAAATACCTGTTTGTTTGGTTTTTTTCAACTTTACTTTCATGACTTACAGAATTCCTTGAAATGGGAAATCAGACAAATTGCACCTTATGTACTGCAGTATTTTTTCACTTAGAGAAAAAAAGTAATCAACCTGCATTAGATTTTTTTTTTAAATGGGTCATTAATGAGTAATGTAAACAAACAGATAAAAACCTCTTCTGCAGCATTTACCTCACAAACTCTGTAAGTTGAAGGTAACATGCTGCCCTTTTCATTGCTGCTCTTCTCTACGGCGCAAGTGATAACCCAGATGAAAACTCATATCTTAAGAAGTGATGAAATATCTGGGGGAAAAAGAGATTAAGAGGGGAAAACAGATATGGCAAGTGTTCTCAGACATACTATCAGACTTAATCTATACATATACAGCTGGGTGAAAAAAAAATGTTTCTGATATTTTTCAAGCCATTCCATGTTATACAAATGTTTGCAAGACTTTGAAGTAATGAAACCACAGTTGTGCTGATGTCCCAGTGCAGAACAGGGCAGTTAAATCATCTGCACTCCACAAATTCAGTGATTCTGGCTTGATCTAGAATGCACTCTAATTCTGGCAATCTAGTTTATTTTAAAGCAAGATCAAATCAGGCCACAGCAACAATAGTAATTGCATTTTTAGAATACAGGTGATGCTTTACTAATGTGACTTGTATATAATTTCTGGTATTTCAGAGGTGAGGAATAGTGAAGGTGGCAGAAGTGTCATGACTTCTGCAGAGGAAATAAGAATGTCAGAGTCTACTGCGATTACACAACTTTTTGTTCTGTGAGCTTCATGTACTTTGCTGACTCTCTTCCCGGAAGAGTACGACTTATTTTTTATCTAAAGATGCAGTTGTTGATGACCTAGTACGTGGGAACTTCCTATTAAAAGGATGTTTCCTGTGTAAGCCTGTCTCCATTCTTAAAAACTAATACAAGCATTCAGGTACTTTCTCTTTTATACTATTCTGAGCTGTGGAATTTCAGGAGGTGGTTTCTTAATTTTTATTTCCTTAAGATGAATTTTGCTGTTCCTATTCTATGTGGATAGTTCTGCAACTACTGCAGTCAAGGTGAGGCTTTTGCTCATTTTGTGACGCTAGACACAAATGCTTGTTTTAATTTTTTTAAACAAGGCCTGATTGTGCAAGCAGTGAGCATCAGAATAATTCAAATGCCACAGTGATGCAGGAAGTAAGGAAAATGCATTTCTTCAGAAACAATACTGCTTCTTTTATTTTTAAGTCCCCTCCCATGATGCTAATACTTACTCCTAAACACTTCCAGGGAGCAGATAAGTCATTCACTTAATGAGTCTTGGTATTATTGCATTTTTGCAAATATTACAGGTCCATGGAAAAAATTATGTCTATGCCAGGTGATAGGAGGAAACTATAGTGGGAAAACAGGTCCAATGACAGTGTAGTCATGAAGCTTGTGCATAATGCCACGTACAGTCAAAATGGAATTGGATTAACAAGCTGCAAAGGCAATTCTTGGACCTGAATCTCAAATTTGACACTGGTTAAATGGTGCATTCTGCAAAATACCTACTCAAAAAGTACTTAGGGACTATTTTTATACCTGAAAATACTAACAACTTTCATTTGACACAGTGTTGGAGGTGGTGGGAGATATGCTATATTTTTTTTCCTTGTTATCCTGACAGGAACTGTATAACAGCAAGCTTCAAAATGTGAAAACCAAATGTATTTCAAGTTATTCTGAGAACATTAGAGTAGCATGGTGATGGCATTTGGAGATTAAGCTAGAAACTGTCTAGCAGGAGAGCATTTTTTGAATGGGAAATACCACTCAAAAAACCCCCACCATTTAACAATTTAATTGAGCAAATGAGGGAGCAAACTTGATGAATGACATATTTGTGGTAGGAATTATGTCACTGTGTCCAGGGTGAGGCACTGCAAAGAAAATTCAGGCTTCCACATGATGTCTTGTCTTCTATGGGACAAGAAACAGAGGCCTCAAGAATTGCATGCTGATTGCAATGCTTTATTTTGGGGGCTGGCAGCAGGCAGTGTGTGTCTGAGGTCTGTGGTCATAAACTGTTATACTAATGGTCATTAACTGCTGTACTAAAATTCAAAATATGAATGTTGTTTGTTGTAATTTTGGCCCTGTGATACAAGTGCAGTTAAATCACAATAGTAATATCCTGTGTTTTCTTTCTCGGGGCCTATTATTAAACTTGTAGTGAACACAGAATTGAAATACCACACATGCATTCTCAGTTCTCTTTAGAGTATAATGCAGAGAAAAAGAAAGACTCTCTGTATAAAACAAAAAATGTCATAAAAGTAACTTAATTCATTTTAGCCTTTTCTGGTTTTCTTGTGCTGGTGCTTCTCATCTCTGGGAGGGTAATTTTGGCCTCAGGTAACAGAGGTAGGAAATGTCTTTGTTCAGTTTGCAAGAACAGTATAACAAAAAATGTCTGAAAAATAAGGACAGGTTCACATCTTATTACTTTGACTTGCTTTCTGAGCTTAAAGATTCTTTTCATAACCATCATTTTATCCCACACAGAGAATATGTAAGCAAATGTTACTTTGTCCTACAAAGCATTGTGCACCTAGACTTCCAGTGCTGTTAGTTTTGTATGGTAAAGTGCTTTTGGAAAGGTTATCACAAATGTGAGCAGTAATGCAACCCTAGTTGGTTAACAAGGCTTTAAAATATGCTTTACCAGTATCTCTTCTAAAGATCAATGTATTTTAAATAACTGTGCAGGAGTACACTTCCCAGTATTTACAGCACATACTGCAGAAATTAGAAGTAGAGTTTAAAAATCTTACTGACTTCTTCATTTTATTTGCTTTATTTTGTTAAGCTTTCGTCAACTTATTAAGCTATACAACTGAAGCATTATCTACTTTAATTCTGATACCCTGATACCAGAAATCATACAGTTGCTTTTGTTTTAGCCCAATCTATGGATATGGGTGGAAGTTCTGATTGATCCATCTGTAAATATTACTGTACTTGGTGCATTCCTCAGAGGGATGCCTCAAACTGCAGTGTCCAAAAGATGCATATATATGGTGGTTGGTTTGGCTGTTATTTTTTTATTTGGGTTATTTTTCAATTAGAGGAATGATATCAGGAATGGCTGTAAAGTTGTTGTCTTCAAGCCAGTGATACTCAGCCACCTACTGAAAGAAGATTAAGACACTTGATAGTAGACTTGTGAAGAGTTTAGTAAAGGCTCCTCAGTTTTCCAGAGAAGTGCATAGGACTCTGATTTTTTCTGTGTTTTAACTGTCTAAAAAATGCAACTACTTTTATGCCCATCACATGGTCTAACTAAAATTCCCTTTTGAGGATTTGGGATCACAATGTTATATGCTGATGTGCACAGTTAAGGGTAATAAAATAACATCTCTTACAGGTTTACCAGCTGCTGTTTGGTACAAAGTGGTAGAAGAAAATTTAAAAAAAAAAATCAGTGAATGTAAACGACAGATTTCTGTAGTTTGTAGGCCTCCTAATAAAAATTCCTGGTAAATATGTAAAATTAATGAGGCCAAAGCAGGGCGATCTTTTTTTTTTTTTTTTACAGCAGCTTGATATAAGCAAGTATGAGTTATGGTAGCAAGCTGCTTAGTTCCACTGACCTGTAACAGGCTTCTGCACAAGCCAGTTCTGATTGGATAGCAGAGTGCCCCTCCAGTGGTCCTTTGCAGATAGATCTCTTCAAGTTTTACTGCTGCAAATTGCAGTGGTTGCCTCTGCAGCTAAACTCTACTGCTATTTGTCTTTGGGTAGTTGTTTGGCTTTGATCTGTCTCCTTGATCTTGAGCACAGATTGAGGCAAACAGGACAAGAATGATTATCTAAAGCCCATTCTGTGTGTGTGTGTGTGTGTGTGTGTGTATGTGTATATATATATGATCCACAGTGAACTGACCTTTCTACATGTTGGGACGAAAATACCTGCATTATCCTGGTGATAAAAATTGAGTTCCTTTTTTTCGCTTTCTTCCTTGCAACATAAATTTTTATTATCAGCTGTCTGATGACTTGTAATGTATTTCTTTCCTCTTCTCTGAGTATTCTTTTGACTATTCAAAGTTAATGACACTGAATGCTCTTTTTTAAAAATAGATCAAAACAGAAAGCCTTTCCTGTCCATTTGTTTCCTAATGACATCTATTTCTATTCTAGTTTGGCTCCCTTGCTCTTCATCTACTGTTTTCTCCCATTACTCTTTTGCTCCCAGTTCAACTGCGCACAATCTCTTGCTGAGTCTCATCCTCCCTCTTGTTGCTTGTTTTTGCTTTTACCTTCCCAGGTTCCTCACTGTGTTCAGTTATATCTTTCCTGTATATTTCCAAGTGTGAAAGTCTACAAAGTGAAAGAAAGTATTCATTTCAGCTAGTTTTGGTTTTCCTACTGCTGTGAGGAGATAAACTCAGCAAATGAAATAAGCCAAGTGAAAACTCGCCCAGAGGGACTAAGTTTCAGTAGCCATTGCTGCTTTCTGAATGAAGAAAGCTGCACACTCTCCTGGAGACACCTTTGTCTCACCACCCTGATAGGGGTCAGTTCTTGGAAGCTGCATTTCTTACGCAGACTACCTGTGCTACCTTAAACTGGGTGGTATGGAAAGGGTCCCTTCCAAACCTGTGCAGAGACCACTTTGGTCAAAATTGGAAGCTGCTGGACCCATTCATAAAAGACGCTGTTCAGAGATAGGTGTACCAACACAGTCAAATTGTTTGGCAGAGCAAATGATGAAGGGTGATTTAATTATTACATTATTACTGCCGTGATTTAGAGAATCTCCCAAGTGAAGCATCTACCAAAAATCATTGCTGTACCTCTATTTTACTTCTATGAGTGAAAGTGGTTTGACATCAGCTGCTGCTTTAAGACTGTGCATCTGTATCACATAGTGTTCTCCCAGCAGCTCATTCATTCTCTTGAGTGGAAATGGAAGCTTAGACCAATGTTAGTTATTGCTAGGTAAAAACACTTTTTTTAAAATGTGGTGCAGCACCTTCAGTAACACTTCATTAGGCATATTACAGTGTCCAGCTTTCTCTCACATGTCTACAGTAGCTTGTGCAAAAACACCAACCAGAACCCGTTAGTGAAAGTTGTTTTTTTAGCTGACCTCCTAATCCTCCTTCTTAAACAAATGCCCTTCTTCTATAAGCATTTGGATAACACAGTGCTTTGCAAAAAGCCCTCTTCACTCGACTGTCACCATTTTTGTGTCTTGCTGCTGCACCAAAAGGACCATCTCCATCTGTCCTGTGACTATCCCTGCTGCAAAAATGTTGAGTATGGGTCAGTATGCAGGGTAGTCTGGCTAGCTCTCACTTGTCTCATTATTTTCTTATTTGGTGATTCTTAATAACTAGTGCTGGGCTGCAGTTCAGTGGTCTTATAATGCATCATATTGCAAACTGAAGACTGTTGTCTTTCTTTCCTACAAAGTAAAAGCACAACTTGCTAATAAACTACTGATGTGTATCACTTTCCTCCAATTATCAGACTGCTCATTCCTGAGAGCAAGACACAAAACCAGGAAGTTCAGGGCTAGTGAGTCTCCACTCCCAACAGCAAGTATTGAAAGGCAGTTTTCAATAAATACATTTAAACCTGTGCCATTCAGCGTACTGCTTTATGTCACCTCAGACTAAAAAAAATACCAGCCATGTAACTGTTAGAATCATTGGAAGAGACCTCTGAGATCATCCAGTTCAACCTATCACCCAGCCCTATCCAGTCAACTAGACTACAGCACCAAGTTCCTCATCCAGTCTTTTCTTGAACACCTCCAAGGATGGAGATTCCAGCACCTCCCTGGGCAGCCCTTTCCAATGGCAAATCACTCTCTCTGGGAAGAATTTCCTCCCACCATCCAGCCTATTAATAATTTTGCATAATCTTTGATAGGTTTTTAGGGGTTTTTTTTGTTCATTGGGTGGGTGGGGTTTTTTTTTCCTTTGTTTCAGACTGTCTAGATGAGTTCTCCTGCAGCCTAAGAAACACTGGCATCATAATAAGGATGCCATTGAATATGTGCTTGGAAGGCAGACTCATAGCAGCACCAGCTTGGACCATCTGAAATGGTTGCAGATAAACAACGTAGTTGGTATGTGATGATACTGCAGTACCCAGACATTTCCCTTCCTTCAAGACAATACTGATTGCATTTAAGACAGCTTTTAAATCTCTCAGAAAATCTCAAATATGAACCACCACATCCTGCAAGGTAATCTGTTCCACTCTACCAACTATCTTTCTGCAGCAGTGCAGAAGGGACCCTCAAATAGAGATAAAAAAAAGGGATTTTAAAGACTTAAATTCTTTACATAACCTGTCTGCATTCAGTAAAAGCTGTATGTACAAAATTTATACTTGCAGCATCCACTGTAAGAAATTATAGAAAACTTGAAGATCGTGATAGCCTGCTCCAGGACAAAACTCAGTGTTTCCACAGTATATGCTCCTGCTAACTTCATGATGATGGTATGCTAAAAGATGGAGTAATTTCCAGTAGTGTTGGACTTATAAACTGCCTAGAGAGAGCTGACGCAGTCTGGTTTAGTGGATGTGAACTATTTTAACCACAGCTTTTGCATATTGTCCACTTAACAATCCTTTTTAGAATGTTCTTCTAAGCAGGTAATACCTATTTTCTTTCTTGATTATGTGCTTTTGTTTGCATAGCCATTTTGAATTTGTGAAGAAGAATTTAATGTGGATGAGTAGGAAAAAGATAAATTGTGATATTCTTGTTTCATATGCATTTCTCATCTCAGTAATATGTTCCATGCTTTTCTACTTTTGATATTGCATGTTCACCCTGTGATTTTTATACTTAGACTTACCCATGTGTCCTCTGTGTGTGTGTGTTTGTTTTTGATGGAGTTGATGGTTGGTTGGTTGGTTTATTTTGAGTGTTTTTTTGGTTGGGGTAGGAAGGTTGTATGATTCATTCTAGAGTTTCCAGTTGCTAAAGTTGTTTGTTTTAGCAAATTTCTCTTTTGTATTCCTCCCTGTCCAGCAAGGTGGAATTGTTTGCACCTCTGTTTCTGTCATTCCTTTTGAGCATCAAGTAACATTTCCACTGACTTCCTGTGACTGATTATGCAAAATTAGGCTGGATGTTGGGAGGAAATTCTTCCCAGAGAGAGTGATTTTTCCATTGGAATGGGCTGCCCAGGGAGGTGGTGGAATCTCCATCCTTGGAGGTATTCAAGAAAAGACTGGATGAGGCACTTGGTGCCATGGTGTAGTTGATTGGATAGGGCTGGTTGATAGGTTGGACTGGATGATCTTGGTGGTCCCTTCCAACATGGTTGATTCTGTGATATCCAGGAGATGATTGTTAATAATTATGAACACTGTTTGTTAACATTAGAACTCACCAGAAAACTTATGCACAACTTGCAAATTTATACACGCAAGGAACAGGCAAAACTAGATCACTTTAAGAAATAAGTGGCAAATGCAAATATTGTACTGGAAGAGGCTTTTAAGTATTTACTCACAACATTATTACTTGACTCGTGGGCCTAGGCACAATCCCAGACAGTACCTAAACGCTTTTGGGGAACTCTGCCGTGTCAGCTGCTGAGACTTGATATTTCCCAGGCTTCTGGGAAAAAGAGGCAGGCAATCTCTGACCTTGTCTCATGGCCCCTCTGGACAATATGTGTATCTTCAGGACTTCTAGTCTTAGCAGACTTCCAGGTGCAGGCAGGATGTCTTGCAATGTGCAGTCTCAGCACAATGTCACGCTGGCTATGCAGGCTGATTGCGTGAAGGCATTTAAAATCTGTTCCTGGTAAGCTCTCCAGGCAAATTCAGAATGCAAAATGAGGCAGCAGCAGCACCTGGTGCTACCTGCTTATCTCTTTTACCAATATCCGGCCTGAGACTAATGAGGCGTTGGACACAGATTAGCCAATCGGAACGGCACTTTGCCAAGTTTCACCGTATTAGGTGAAGCCAAGAATTTTGCCCTCCCCTCCCACGGTTGCCTCCCCCAGCACAGAAGGAGGAGCAAGGAAACATATCTGGGCAAGCCAGGAGGGCATGGATAAGCCCATGTTTGCCCTGTCAGGCCTACCACCATACCTCTTCTTTCCTTTGTATGAGACTCCATTCCTTTTGGATCTTACCTATGTCAGTGACACAGTTTGTGTATCTTTTCTTCCAAATAGTGTGGCCACCATCTTATGCAACCAGTGTTGCATGTACTGTAAAAGGTAAATGTGGAAGAATTTTCCTTTTCTACTTGATATTTTCTTAATCAGCCATATCATAGAATCAACCAGGTTGGAAGAGACCTCCAAGATCATCCAGTCCAACCTATCACCCAGCCCTATCCAGTCAACTAGACCATGGCACTAAGTGCCTCGTCCAGTGTTCTCTTGAACACCTCCATAGATGGCAACTCCACCACCTCCCTGGGCAGCCCATTCCAATGGTGAAATCACTCTCCCTGTGAAGAACTTCTTCCTAACATCCAGCCTATACCTCCCTCAGCACAACTTGAGACTGTCCCCTTGTTCTGTTGCTGGTTGCCTGGGAGAAGAGACCAAACCCCACCTGGCCACAACCTCCCTTCAGGTAGTTGTAGACAGCAATGAGGTCACCCCTGAGCCTCCTCTTCTCCAGGCTAAACAACTCCAGCTCCCTCAGCCTCTCCTCATACAGTTTGTGTTCCAGGCCATTCACCAGTGTTTTGTTGCCCTTCTCTGGACATGTTCCAGCACTTCAATATCTCTCTTGAATTGAGGAGCCCAGAACTGGACACACTCAAGGTGTGGCCTGACCAGTGTTGACTACAAGACAAGAATAACCTCCCTCATCCTACTAGCCACACTACTCCTGATACAAGCCAGCATGCCATTGGCTCTCTTAGCCACCTGGGCACACTACTGGCTCATGTTCAGCCTACTGTCTACCTGTACTCCCAGGTCCCTTTCTTCCTGGCTGGTCTCCAGCCACTCTGTCCCCAGTATGTAGGGCTTCTTGGGGTTGTTGTGGCCAAAGTGTAGAACCCTGTAGTTA
>WAAF01004101.1:8841-20280 GCA_013400475.1 Tricholaema leucomelas | reverse complement strand
CGCCCCACACTTTAGAAATCACCCAGACTAGACTCAGCTGGCTCTGGAAATAGGAATGAATATTTACAGCTAGCACAATACTCAAGCAGATATTTACAGTATATACAGTTATATACAGAAATACACAAAGTAAAAGGTAATACAGAAACACAACTCCCCTCCCAGAAACCTGAGTCCCCAGGAGCGGCTCTCAACCACCCCTTCACCTTCCCCCTACCCCTCGCAACCTTACCCCAGTCCCGAGGAAGAATGGAGGTTTGGCCAGGGGGTTAGGAAGCAAAGTGGATTAGTCCAAAATGAAGGGTGGGGTTAGAGAGTAAGATGCAGCCCAGCCAGTTCCCTGGCAGCAGCCCAAGCGAGAGAAGTGCCGAGTGTGTTATCCATGTTTTGACTGAAGTTTTTATACATCTCAGTAAGCAGACATCACCATTGTTTTCCTTTACAGCCTGTGATGTAGTTTTTCTCACCAAAACAATCTAGCTAGCTTCAAACTAGCACATGAAAACATAAGCAGCAATTGGGAAGTCGTCTTTGGCTAGTACAAAGTGCCTTTCTAGTTTGCGTGCTTAAGTCTGTTACAAAGTACTGAGAGATTAATGAGGCCATTTCACTCTGTGAAAGGAGGGCCTGTTAGCAGTTTCTGCAAAATACACAATGTGACGTCAGTTATATCAGGGATGAAATATTTGTTCTTTCTTATTGCTGGTCTGGGATCAGTGATTTGGAAAAGTCTCATCGTTTGTAATACATGAACAGTATCTACTACCCAGTAGAAAGTTTGCTTTGCTTTTACAGTTGCTGTTTGGAGAGACATAAGAGATTCTTCAGTGCTTCTGAGAAGAGCAGAAGAAACAGCAGTTGACAGTAAAGGTTAAATATGCTAACAGGCAGTAGAGGAGTAAGACAGATATAAGCGCCATATGTTGAGATTCATGAAGTTAAAACACCCAAACCTTTACCTCTTCCTATAGGGCTTTCAAATTATCAGTGAGATGCAGAAATTAAACAATACGGAAGCTACAAATGGAAATGGATGTGATGTGTTGGAGGAACACAGTATGCTGTGTTTCCAAAGACTTCTAAGCTTTATGGTTTTGTTTCCATTGCTGCAAACAAGTTACTATCTGAAAAATGTCAGCAGATAATTTTCAAACCATAGATTTGTGATTTGTTGCAGAAAATAAATTATGCAGCTATTGTCATGGCTGTTTATGTAACTCTGGATATTACCATTGGAGAGTGTTCTGTTTGGCCTCAGAGAATGCACTCATGCACCAGGGGTATCACTTCAAATGGAAGAGGGCAGGATTTCTGTAAATTGTTGGGATGATCAAACTGTATTCGGACTTGTGATGGTATGGATGTTACCTGGCCCCCTCCCCCTTTAGAAATCACCTAGACTAGACTCAGCTGGCTCTGGAAATTGAATGAAGCTTTTATATGTACAGCTTAGCAGAATATACAAGCAGATATTTACAATATATACAGCTATATACAGAAATATATGAGTTAAAAGGTAATACAGAAACACAACAGCCCTCCCAGAAACCTGAGACCCCAGGAGGGGCTCCCAACTGCCCTTCCACCTTCTCCCTCCCCTCTCTCTCTGCCTTACACCAGATGTTGCCTTGTGCCCAAGGAAGAATGGAGGGTCGGCCAGGTGGGTTAGGAAGCAGGTGGATTAATCAAGTTAAGTTAGAGAGAAAAATGCAGCCCACAGCCCAGACAGAGAGCAACTACTTTATTTATGTTTGAATTCTTGCTCTTATACCTCTCAGCAAGCCTATGAGTGAAGTGGACATCGCCATTGTTCCCCTTTCACAGCCTGTAATCTAGTTCTTCTCACCAAAATATTCTAGCTAGCATCAAATAGCACATGAGTATTCATAAACTTTGATTAAGGTGGTGTTTTCTTTTCATTATCTGTTTCTGGAAGCTTAATGAATAGGATTGATAACCTGGCACTTCCATTATGTTATAAATATATATAGCTTATCATATGCATTATACTGATAAACTGCCTTTCAAATTCAGCTTTCAAGTTAAATTAAAAAAAAAAAATCCAATAAACCCCATCCTCCCCAAAAACCCAACCAACCAAAAAAAAAACCTACCCAAACCATCCAAAAACCAAACCACAGAGTGGTACTCCTACTGGGATGTTTCTTAAAAGAAATTAAAATATTGTGCCGTATCCCTGGGAATAGAATGTCACTGGAGAAATCAAAAAGTATCAGAATCTTGGCATTATAATCAGGTTAGTTACTAAAACCCTGAAAGGCCTGCCAAGAAGGGCACCAAAACTAATGTGTTAACAAGAGCAGCCTCTTCCAGTTTTCACAAGTGCAAAGATAGTATTGTCATATTCTGAGTCCTAAAACCTCCATAACTACTTGGGGGCAGGGGGAATTTGCTAAGATAACAGACCTAACCATACCTAACCATTCTTTTTTTTTTTTCCAATTTTTCCTCCCTTTCCTATATGATTCATACAATTTAAGTTTTTGTCAGATTTACCTTTTTTAACTTAGCAGAATAAATCAGTGGTATCTAGTTTGCTGTGCTTTCAAAGTTGGTATCTGGAAAGACATAAAAGATCCTTCAGTGCTTCCAAGAAGAGCAGAATTCACAGCATCTGTCAGAGGTGAAGCAGACTAACAGGCAGTACAGGAATCAGATTAAAACTCTCAGAATGAAGTTCTGAACTTGCAAATGTATGGAGGAAGAAAGAGGGGTTTGTATTTGAAGTGTTTTCAGAATTTCTAATGAGTGTCCAATGCATTGCAATATGTAAACATTGACTTTTTTCTCAGGATATACTGGTTTAAAAATATATACTAGCTTTTACTCCTTGAATTCTTGAAGTATGGGGACATACAGGTATATCTGATCTTGGATGGCTACAAGATTTCTGCTATAAAGAGTTAAATCCATTCTGCAGGCTAATGTTTTATAACCATGTGGCCATATACATTACTTCAACTTTTACTTAAGGGCTATGTGACTGACTGTCCAGATGTTACAATACAATAAGATTGTCCAGATGCTACAATACAAATACTTTTTTACTAGCATTAAAAGACATAAGTGGTTTTTGGTTTTTTTTTGAGAGGTTGCTAACCTGTGATAACTCTTAAGAAATCTGTAGGATGTTCCATGTAGTATCTCTTCTCTTACTCCGTGCACTAAAACAAATTTTGATTCCTTTCATTTGTTTACATCCTCTTATTGGCACACTGCCTAGCTTTGCTTGCAAGTTCTTCAACACCACTCAGCATTGTCTGGTCACCTCAGAATGAAGGCAATTAAATCATAAAAATTACAGTCAGCATTGTTTTAAAGCATAAAGAAAAGCTCTGTAAAGAAGCTAAGCTGTAATAAAACCAATTTAGGTCACATGTTTCACCTGCTGTCAACAATTCAGCTGTTTCCTGAGCATTCTGAAAACGGTGTGTGCGAAAAACCTCTGAAGTTCCATTCTTCTGCCTCTATTCCCAGGGACACCCAGAAAGTATGCTGATACTTTTAATTTGACTTCTTGTAGAAACAAAACGTGTATATGCAGTTTTTATCATGTGCAGAGGATGTTTTGTGTATCCCAAGCCTCTTCCTTTGCAAATAATCTTATAAATAAGTCTACTGTTCAAATTCAGCTGGAGAGGGAAGGGGAAACTATTGTCAGTTTTGGTTGAGCTGTCATCTAGATGTGGTAGTGGGAAAATAAAAATATGGATAAATAAGCACAATGACATGATGTTTAACTGGGGAAACTAGCAGTGCTCTATGTATCATGTTAGCTGGCAGAGAATCCAGGCAAGAGGCAGACTTTCTAAATGCATCATTTGAGAGAAGTTTGTTCAGTGCCTGAGAAGGTGTAAGCTCCAGGCAGGCAGTTATCCTAGGCAGGAGGGGAGTTAACTTACATTAGTGCTTTTTGATTTTTGGAGCTATTATCCCATAGCTCCAAGAATACAGGAAATGGTTTTGGCACAAACATGGCAGGAGGCAATCACAAGAAGACAAGTACTTAGGTAGCACATGAGTATGTGTTGATGGAGTTCTTCCTTTGTGAAGCGTTTTTGGTTTATAAGCTTTTTGCTCCTCCAGTGTCACTGTGCAATGAAGATTTATGGTTGCACACTGCAACTGAAATCTGTCACTTTATGACTCTGTTCCTCAAATGGTTTGGTGAAAGCATGTTGCCATATAGACCTGCATTTTACCGACTTGGAGAACGGACTTGCCAAGCTGCTTTCACAACTACCACAGGAGAAACTAAGACCAGGCAAATCTTACCAATAGAAGTGAGTGTGTAGTAAATAAATAACTGTGGTATGACTTTCATGGTTTTATTAAAAGATGCTTCTTTAAAGTTGTAATAAAGGAGTAACAAAGGGTACCAAGGAATTTTACTTGGTGACTCTCTTTATTGGAATACAGTATAAATGCTATTTATAGAATTAGAAGTGCCTGGCCACATCTTACATGCTGTGTTGGCAGACTGCCATTGTCAAGAATGCAGTCTTGTGTTGAAAATTTCCAGTTATTTAGAACAGATAAAAATGACTATTCCATTTTTTGTGTGGTGTTTACTTAATAGTCTAGATATGAGTTTAATAGGACATTCAGTGTGCTTTTTTGAGGAGTACGCAGCCCCATTATGCTTCAGCAGGTTTTATCTTCCTGCAGGTAAACAACTAAGGATTAGAAAGTGGTTATCTCTAATAAATAGGTTATTTGAAATATGTGAAAGTATTGCTGACTGGAAAAATTTGTGTGATTTAATTTTGCCTTTTTTTTTTTTCTTTTATTCCTCATATGTAAAATTATAGATTATGCTAGTTGAAAATGTAGCAATATCTTTTCTGTCAAACAGAATTTCTCTTTCTGAATGTACTACCCACTGTAGAAGCCTCCCAGGGAAAAAGACTATCACTAAAGTTGGGGATGGGGAGTGAAAAATTAGCTATGATCCATGACGTGGCAGCAATTACATTCAGAAGCTATGTGGCTTGTGTTTGTGATGTGATTCCTAAATAGCATGTTTTATCAGTTTTTTAAAAAATTATTTTAGAAAATTATCTAGAGGTGCTAAGAAATACATTCTTCCAACAGATATTGCTTTCTTGATAGTGGAAAGAAGGTAGAACTAATTTTTGGTTGGACAAGTTAATGCATGAGGCATGGAGGAATCTCAGCAACAATGTTTATCATGGATATTGGCTTTCATTGAAGTCAGTGGAAATTCTAAATTTCACATGAACTGAAAAGCAATTCAGTTGTCAGTAAGAACACCTGTTCAAGTCAGCCGGGCGTAAGCACCTAAGGTTATGTAAAAGCAGATAGTTACTTGTAATCTGGCAAAATTAATGCCTTATGCTGTTAGTAAAAGGTTAATTTCTGATATATAAGGAAAATTCCATTACATAATAAAGAACAAAAAAAAAGCTGAATTAGAAGGTCACATGCATTGTCTGTTACTTCAATTCTCTAAACTCTGTGGCTGCTTGGTGGGCAGGACTCTGTTGACATAGTATGCTTAAGGCTAGGCAAAGAAATTAAAAAGGCACCCATGTAGCTTTATGTAGAAAATGCATATGGCACTTTTTCCCCAGAATAATGGAAATTTCAGTTTGTGCTAGCTGAGAAACACATGATTCAGCTATTCCAGTATGGGAAACTAAACTGTAAACCGCATTATTTTTTGTTTAAATGTTGATGCGTATATTGTGTAAGTCTACATTTAGGAGGAGACTTTCTGAGCAGAAAGTCAAAATTAAAGGCTTTAGACTTGTGTCTCAGGAACTAAAAATGTCATGCTAGTTTTTGCTGCACACAAGGCTCGTGAGGTGTCTTCAAGATCTTTTGGGGGAAATGCTTTTTAAATTTCTGCTGAATTTTTGTTGTCACATAAGATAAACAATGTCTAAGAGGCTAACTTGGAGATCTTTCTAGGCCAGCCTTTCACTGAATAGCACTAGTGGGTTTTTATACTGTGGGGTTTTCCTTCTCCGTTTCACCCTTCTCCCTATCTTGTCTAACTGTAAGCTTGCTCTTTGTGAGATACATGCAGTGATCCAAAGCTTTAGTTACGGTAGTTTTCTGCTATTGTAACTATTTATTACAACTTAGCTTGGAAGCAGGTTCAAGGCTGTAAGCTTTGACCTATCTTTGCAGTGTTAAACAGCAGAACTGACAGTAGCTCTTGCTATGTGTGATGTAAAGCACATGAGAAGGCACCCTGCAGCATTTCAGTAGCTACAGAGCAGGGAGAAAATAGATGAAGAAACACCTGCTTTAAAAAAAAAAATTACTAGGATGGAATAGAATACAGTTGTCACAGTGAAAATCTTGAAAAGTGTTTAATACCACTCTGATTAAGTCAGAGCTGTGTGCTCTGTCTTTCAAAGGAAAAGAAACTGAAATACTTATATTCCAGATGTGTCTAGGAATTAAACTGGCACAGATAGGAAATAATTACCTTCTTCATGGTGGATGAATGGTGGTAGATACTGAACATGGAATCTCATTGTCTATTTCCTGTCCTTGGCAGCATTACAGGGATGTATTTTCACAAGAGTGAAGTATACCTGAATAATTTGTCTGACTATGCTAGGAACAAGCAGGCTTTTCTTCCATGCCTGTCATGACTTTTCCCTTACTAGCTTCTTCCTGAAAGAAAATTTCCATACTGCATTCATACTTTGTTTTTGCTGACTGTATATGATATTTTAGGAAGTGTAGAGAATAATACATCTTGTATCGATAGTCTTGAGGATCTGCAGAAAGATTTGAAGAGTTTTGGTGGTTTTACCCCAGGGATCAGTGGATGAAGCAGTCTTCCTCCTATTGGTGATTAAAATTATATTCCTTTTCCTAGAGAAGATGTTTAACAGTTCATGAAGTCTGTATTTGTGTACTGATAGCGTTACAAATGTGTCAGAATTAATACTAGACATGTGACTATGGTACATTCAGTTTTAAAAGCTATCAAAACTGAATTGTTGCCTTTAAGTAGCAGTTTGATGTGGAGCATGATTCTGATGCGTGTCCGAGTAAAGGAATTATCGATTGTGACATAAATTACATGAGGGATACAACAAATGTAGCTATAACTGATATGTAATGGTAGAAGAGTTTTTTCTAAGGAGGCATTGTTTGTTTGTTTGTTTGTTTTTCAGAATGCCCAGGTTTCTATTTGTTGTCTTGAGTGCAGTTAATAGTCTGCTTCTCTGAAGGGAAGGAAAATAGTGTTTCTTAGTGATGTTGTGTATACTTTCCAGACTATTGGAAAACTAAATATGGTTAATGAGGTTCTGGGAATATTGTTTTGTAATCAGTTTTCAGTTATGCACAAGGTGCACTGAAGAAAATTGAAATGTGTGTTCTCTTCCAGCGTGGTTGAGAAATTAAAGTGAAGAATAGTTTTACTGATGTGGGTTGAAACAGATATGGAAGATGAGAGGGAAAGTTGATTGCAGAGGAGTGTCAAATAATACCTGATCGTGTAAAGTTTTCTCATATATGTAGTCAAGCCATTTTAACAGTGAAAAAGCTCACCTCAAGTGGACTACTCACAGAATTTACACTGGCAGTAACTACCATTATGGAGAACTTCCAAAACGAGCTTATTTGTTACCTACAACTACTTAGTTTGCAGTCCTCCAAACTGTCATTCAAATTGCTTGTCTTTAATTGTATGGAATTACAATAATATGTAATGGAATTACAATGCAGGCTTTCCAAGGTGAGTGGGGATTATAAGGTTTACTATTTGTTTGTTTTTTATTCAATTCCTGTGGGAAAGAGCATGTAATTACGCTTCAGAGCATATATGTCTAACTGTTTTATTGTAGGGTTGCTTGTGCTGCAGTAGTACAACATCTAGGACAAGGGGAAATTGGACCAAAACTTTTTTTTTATCCTGCATAGTACTGATAGTTGCTTTCAATGACCTATTAGTAACCAAGTTATTTGAGATGAAAATTAGCAGAAAAAAGAAATCTAATGCTGTTTTGTGAGAAGTAAATATGTGATGGCATAATGATAACAGAATTTTCTTCTAATAGGTTCTGGAAAACATTAACAACACCAGTGAATGGCTTGATTTTTCTGTCAGCTCCAGATGACTTGTCCTGTTGTTCATAAGGGTAAGTATGCAGAATCTGGAACAATTTTTAAATGCATCCTAATAGAATAGAACCAGGATGGAAGAGACCTCCAAGATCATCCAGTCCAACCTAGCACTCAGCCCTATCCAGTCAACTAGACCATGGCACTAAGTGCCTCATCCAGTCTTTTCCTGAACACCTCCAGGGACAGTGACTCCTCCACCTCCCTGGGCAGCCCATTCCAATGCCAGTCACTCTCTCTGTCAAGAACTTCTTCCTAACATCCAGCATATACCTCCCCCAGCACAACTTGAGGCTATGTCCCCTTGTCTGTTGGTGGTTGTCTGGGAGAAGAGACCAACCCCCACCTGGCTACAACCTCCCTTCAGGTAGTTGTAGACAGCAAGGAGGTCACCCCTGAGCCTCCTCCAGGCTAAACAACCCCAGCTCCCTCAGCCTCTCCTCATAGGGTTTGTGTTCCAGGCCTTTCACCAGCCTTGTTGCCCTTCTCTGGACATGTTCCAGCACCTCAACATCTCCTTGATGCGTTTTTTCATTTTATTCACTTTGGCAGCAGCCACATGTGGAGAGTCTTATTCTGGTGGTCTCTAATTTAGTGGTGTATTCTTGATGCAGCATTGCTTTACAGTTGTGGTAATATGCAATGTTAAATATCTCCTTGCTTCTTTGAGGAGATACAAATCACAATGAATCCAAAGGGCTTGGATCTCCGAGACGTGCCACTGAATGTCTGGTTCACAAGCTTCATAGCTTTGCCCATCATTGTACTTTTCAAGCTCAAGTTGAGGAACAGGATTTCTCTGCAGAGTCTTCCTGTGCACTTGTATAATGCTGTGAGGAAGGAGAAAGAGAGGGTCATGTACAATCAGTGATGTGCTGGACATAGTCATGATGCAGCACTGCCCTTTTAGTCTGCCTGGACAATCCTAGATGTGACATTGATCTTGGTGACTCGCTGTTCCTATAAAAAGTTTGAATTTAGCAAAAATTTGAGAGAAAACTGTATAATGATTTCTGAATATTTTCTAAGGCAACTACTTTGTTTATAACTCAAATTTGTGTTGTTAGATGTCGTCTGTTACTGAAAATGGTGATGCAGCTGTTGGAAAACCAAATGAAGAAAAAACATACAAAAAGGTAAATAAGCCTTACAACCTTTTCATTGCATATTCTCTCCTTCATATTAGTAATTCTTATGTGCTATAAGTGAAATATAATTCCAAATTGACTAAATAAAAGAACAAACAAAACACATTCCATGCATTTTGTTCCTTCTATGAAATCTGATAGAAAAAGACCTTTCTACTTCCTGCAGGGATGTCTATTTGAAAGCTTTTTCAGTATAAAAGTATGTGCTTTTCCTAGGCTGATAGAATTCTTTGCACTTAGCAACAGATACACCTCTGAGCACAAACACTGTTGTTACAGATTTAGTACACTAAGTTCCCAAATGCTTTGAATGTATTTTGTGATGTGTTTGGACAGCAAACCTGCCATACCACCTCCTCAGTGCTTTGCCAAACAGTACACTTTTTGTTTGCTTTATTTTTTGAAAAAAAAGAAATGTTGCTTAGGAGAGGGTGTACTTGAAGTAGGACTGTGCATCAATGGTAGCAGCAGAGGGCTATTCAGGTGTCTTAACTGTAGCTGACACAGGCTTGGTTTTGTTTTTCTGTCACTGATTATATGGAACCAGCATTATTTAGTTCCACCTAGCACTGTTGATAAGTGTTGGTAAAATAAGAGAAGCATATTTTTTATTTATATGTTCCCAACAAAATTGTTTAGGTGCTGGATTTGATTTTCTTTAACAGATCAGCTCAAGGGAGTGATGATATTTTTTCTTATTTTCTGTAATTAAGCACATGATCTCCATGCTCCTGTGGTATATATCATGGATTGGTGTTTCTCATTGCTGATTGTTGCCTATAACATTGCCGCTGAAGTCAAGGAGAGTAATAAATTGTTTTTTTTCCCACTGTTTTTTTTGGCAGTGATGTCTTCGTTACCTTGAATGCATTAACATTAAAGATGATTTTCTCAGAAATGAAAGTGAAGAACATTTGAGAAAATGTTTGGGTTTTTTTCTTTTTAGATGTAGGTTATGTACTGTCTCCTAGATTATTACTTTAAAATGTTGATGTCTAAATTGTTCTTGACGTTAGTAAGAGAATTAAAGAAAAGTTTATTGCCTGAGGTGGAGACTTCTGCAGTTTTATATTGCTAGACTAAACAAATCCCAGTGATCCCACTGCAGGCAAGTTTCCATTTCCCTCTGGCATCCTACATGCTCTTCTCTGTTTCTGTTAAACTCTAAATTCACAATATTGCAGAGAAAGCCTTGTAAAAATTTCTCACCATGCCATAAAAACTTCTGTATACTTACTGAAAACTACTCTCTTGGAGTCTTGTTTACAGTTAAGACCCATCTGTCTTTTATTGCTCACACCACCTCTCTTTCCACTTTTATTACAGATAGTACATTTACAGTTCTCTAGTCATGTGTTGTTGCACTCTGTTTATCTGAAAAATACTTGCCTTTCTGTCCTGTGACATCCTGTGCCAGTTCTGCTAGAAATCTGGGTTGGGAAGGCACTTGTTTCCTCAGCTGGGGCTATTTCAGTTACTTGGGTCATTCCTGCCCTGTCTACCACTGCCCTTGATTGCAGTGGAAATACTTAGGGAAAATAGTTATGTAGTTCTGCTCATTCTTGTTGCTCAGAGGCCTCATTTCCACCAAGAGTCATTAATAAACGTGAAGAAGCATGTGCCATTATGCTTAGAAAAGCAAAGAACAGTACCCTGGCTTGAATTGTGGGAATTCAGGTTTTACTCTGCTCTGCATTGACCTCTGATGAATAGCACAAGGGCAACAGTTTTACTGCTGTTAAGATGAAACTGTGTAAGTTTATAGAGGACTATGTGGTGTGATGCCTAGTTTTAACTTGGAATATTCTTATTAGTGGACTGGTCCCCTCAAGAGCCCTGGTAGCCAAAGGAGTTGCATCATGAGATGTGGGCATGGAGGGTTTCAACAGAGTAGTAGTATAGTTGGAAGTAGAGTGAGTGATGAGCACATGTTCAGAAACACAGACATTACATTATCACAGTATCACCAGGGTTGGAAGAGACCTCACAGATCATCAAGTTCAACCCGTTACCACAGAGCTCAAGGCTAGACCATGGCACCAAGTGCCACGTCCAGTCCTGCCTTGAACAGCTCCAGGGATGGCGACTTCACCACCTCCCTGGGCAGCCTATTCCAGTGGCCAATGACTCTCTCAGTGAAGAACTTTCTCTTCACCTC
>WAAF01004100.1:191643-222305 GCA_013400475.1 Tricholaema leucomelas | reverse complement strand
CCATCTGGAAGGGTCCCACATTATCCCTGGTCCTCCTTTTCTCACTGATATACCTGAAAAAGTTCTTCTTGTTCCCCTTGATGTCCCTAGCCAGATTCAGTTCCAGCTGTGCTTTAGCTTTCCTAACCTGAGCTCTGGCTGTACGGACAATTTCTCTGTATTCATCCCAGGTTCCCTGTCCTTGCTTCCACTCTCTGTAGGCTTTCCTTTTGTGCCTAAGTGTGTCCAGGAGCTCCCTATTAATCCACGCAGGCTTCCTGGCATTCCTGCCTACCTTCCTCTTTTTGGGGACGCATTGCTCCTGGGCCCGGAGGAGGTGATCCTTGAACACCGACCAGCTTTTCCTGGGCCCCCCTTCCCTCCAGAGTTTTTTCCCATGGCACTCTGCCAAGGAGGTCCCTGAAGCGGTTGAAATCTGCTCTCTTGAAATCCAGAGCAGTCCTCTTGCTGTGCAGCCTGAAGTACAAAATAATAATTGAAGTACAAAATTGAAGTACAAAATAATATTGAATTGCTCTCTGCTGGTCCAGACCAGGACAGCTCAAAACTCTTACTGCCTGCCAAATCTTGAAGCCCAGAAATAGTCAGCATCAATAACATCCAATAAGCCACATTACAAACTGCACCTCTGTCCCCAGAGGTCCAGGAAAATGAGCTGCTACCGACAGGCTAAACAGCCTGAAATCCTTGGCAGGGGATATTAACTGCCCTGCCTCTTCAGATGCAGTGCAGGTAGTGTCATGTTCCATAAATCAGGAACTGGTTTGAGTGGAAATTAATGTTTTTTTCTAGGTTCTTCCCTAAATTGGGCTCACATTCCCACACCCTACTCTCTAAATTGAGTTTAGTAATACCTTGAACTGGAGTACACTGGCAGTGCTGAGGATATAAAGGAGAGCCTGGACTGCACTTTGGCTTTAAGTGGATGTGTGTGTTCAGAACAGTGAACATGTGAGCTGGATTGCTTAGTGGCTGGTGGTGTGCTGGACACCCCTGGGGTTCTCCTGTGCATTACAATACACTTCTGCTCCTCAGTGGGGACAGTTGAGCAGTGTTCCTTAGGCATAGTGCCCACAGTTACTCTTGTAGTAGTTCATGGTGTTTGGAGGTGAAGTATCTTTGTAGATGACGTGGGTAGATGATCGTTTGATATGAGTTTGCTTTATGGAAGTTCACATTTGGACCAAAGAGTGGTGATGAATGGTGCCACATCCAGCTGGCAGCCAGTCACCAGCGGTGTCCCTCAAAGAAGGTCCAGTCCTGTTCAGAATCTTTATTGATGATCTAGACCAGGGGATTGAATCCAGCATCAGTAGGTTTGCAGATGACACCAAGCTAGGAGCAGGTGTTGATCTGTTGGAGGGTAGGAAAGCCCTGCAGAGGGACCTAGACAGGCTGGGTGGGTGGGCAGAGGCCAGTGGGATGAGATTCAACAAGGCCAAGTGCAGGGTTCTGCACTTTGGCCACAACAAGCCTAAGCAGCACTGCAGGCTGGGGACAGAGTGGCTGAGAGCAGCCAGGCAGAAAGGAACCTAGGGATGCTGGTAGAGAATAACTGAACATGAGCCAGCAGTGTGCCCAAGGGGCCAGGAGAGCCAATGGCATCCTGGTCTGGATCAGGAGCAGTGTGGCCAGCAGGACAAGGGAGGTTATTCTTCTCTTGTACGCAACACTGGTCAGGCCATATCTTGAGTGCTGTGTCCAGTTCTGGGCTCTTGAATTCAAGAGAGATGTTGAGGTTCTGGAAGGTGTCCAGAGAAGGGCAGTGAAGCTGGTGAGAGGCCTGAAGCACAGCCCTGTGAGGAGAGATTGAGAGAACTGGGGGTGTTTAACCTGGAGAAGAGGAGGCTCGGGGCAGACCTCATTGCTGTCTACAACTACCTGAAGAGAGGTTGTGGCCAAGTAGGGGTCAGTCTCTTCTGCCAGGCAAGCAGCAACAGAAGAAGGGGACACAGCCTCAAGTTGTGCCGGGGCAGGTCTAGGCTGGATGTTAGGAGGAAGTTGTTGTCAGAGAGAGTGATTGGCATTGGAATGGGCTGCCCAGGGAGATAGTGGAGTCGCCCTCCCTGAAGGTGTTGAGTAAAAGCCTGGCTGAGGCACTTAGTGCCATGGTCTGGTTGATTGGGTAGGGCTGGATGCTAGGTTGGGCTGGATGATCTTGGAGGTCTTTTCCAACCTGATTGATTCTATGAGCAAAGTAACCCATGGGCGAAGTTATGCTGGTGTAGCCTGACTGTGGATGCATCCCAGTGACAGTGATTTTGATCTCCAGCCTCTACAGAGGAATGTGGGCTAAGAGTTAAGATGCTGAAGTACAAGTGAGATGAGAAAGATCCATTGAACCACCTCTGGGAAGAACACCAATTTTCATGCACACCTAGGTCAAATGAGGAGCACATCCTTTCCCACGTTCCCTTTTTGTTTGGGCTGCATATTGCTCATCTGTACCTCACAGCATTTAATCTGTTGTGATTCCCCTCAATGTCTGCCTCCATCACATTTGCCTTCCCTTGGGCTGCAAGTCACCAGCATGTGTGTCTTTGTGTTAATTTGTCCCAGTTCACAGGCACAGCATCATTAGTGAGGTAACACTGCTGCTGTAATTACTGTGGGATTTGTGGGCAGCAGTGCGCTGTTGCGTTGCGCTGTGCTGTACCTACTCTTTAATCTACATGGGCCATCTGCCTTCTTTCTTAACTAAAAGTTGTTTAGTTTCTGCTTTGGAAGAGTGAATCTGTTGCTCCTAATCTTCTCTGTGTAGAAAAACATTGCAGCTAGGATAAATTAAATCCCTATTTGACAGATTGTACTTTTCTTTTTGGCGAGATTTCTTCCAGGTCATGCCCTGTAGTTGTTTTGTGCATAAGCTTTTGCTCTCCTCTGTGGCTGCAGGGAGATTCAGGGCAGAATTCTGGTAGGACCACTCTGTAATCTAGAGAACTCTTGACCCCTCTCAGTCTGAGAGGTTCCAAACCAGTCCAGAGTCCTGCTGTTGACTCTGAAGTGAAGATATCCCAATGCAATTGGAGGACATTACTGAGTGGTTATCCCCTGACAAGTGAAAGTAATAACCTTTTAAAATCTCATTCCAGTAAGTATTGCATCTTGTGTGACAGAGCAATTTTGACTTCTATCTAGTAGAAGGTCTCCTGTATTGTTTACTACTGCTTCCCTGGTCAAAAAGAGTGAATTGTTGGACTAATCAGGTCAAAGACCCAAGTTTCTCCATATCATCTGTGAGGGCTGTCTTCTCTTCTTTTGCCATCCTCTTCCCAGGAGTTCTTGAATGGATCAACTTTATGTTGTGAGCTGTCTCCCTATGCTTGGATAGGTCTCAGGCACAGAAGTAGATGGTTGAAGTGGGATGAAGCTTTGATGTTGCTGTTAGACAAAGCTGTCTTTTATTTCCCAGTGAAAGAAAACAACCTTGTCCGTTAGGTGATGATTAGGTGAGGTTTAACAAGGCCAAGTGCCAGGTCATGCACTTTGGCCACAACAATCCCCAGCAGCCCTACAGGCTGGGAGAGGAGTGGCTGGGGAACTGCCTGGCGGAAAAGGACCTGGGGGTGTTTGTGGCCAGCTGGCTGAACATGAGCCAGCAGTGTGCCCAGGTGGTCAAGAAGGCCAACAGCATCCTAGCTTGTACCAGCAGGAGTGGAGAGGTGATCATGCTCCTGTACTCATTACTCATGAGACCACACCTCCAGTACTGTGTCCAGTTTTGTTCACCACAGTATAGGAGGGACACTGAGGTGCTGGAGCAGTGCAGAGAAGAGCAAGGAGGCTGGGGAGAGATCTGGCAAACATGACCTATGAGGAGTGGCTGAGGGAGCGGAGGGTGTTTAGTCTGGAGAAGAGGAGGCTGAGAGGGAACCTTATTGCCTTCTACAGCTGCCTAAAAGGAGGTTGTAGTGAGGCTGGAGCTGGTCTCTTCTCCCGAATTACTAATGGCAGGACAAGAGGAAATGGTCTCAAATTGCATCAGGGGAGGCTTAGTTTGGATGTTTGGAGGAATTTTTTTACTGAACAGGTGGTCAGGCACTGGAACAGGCTGCCCAGGGAGGTGGTGGAGTCACCATCCTTGGAGGTGTTTCAAAGGAGAGTGGATGTGGTGCTTTGAGGCTGTGGTCTAGTGATGAAGGATGCTGGGATGAAGGTTGAACTGGTGGTCCTGGTGGTCCTTTCCAACCATAGCGATTCGTAGTGATTAGATGTTGTGCTGAGAGGTTTGGTTTAGTCCAGGACTTGTCAGTGTGAACCTAATAATTGGACTTGATGAGCTTGGAGGTCTTTTCCAATCTAAGAGATTCTGTGATTCTGTGTTACGATTTTGAGAGGTGTTCTGTGGTGTGGTGAAACTGGACAGTTCTGAATGTTTCAGAGACATTCAAATGAGACTGTTTAAATAAGAGCAGTGGGGACCGGGCAGAAGTGTCATTTTTTTCTGGTCTTTTGAAACAATTTATTGCCTAGTTTTACCAGGGAGGGGGTTGTGTGGTTGTCATTCTATGGGCCTCTTAAAAACATTTCTGTTGTCACTAAATAAGGTGATGGCTGCAGTGATCCATGCCTCAAAGAATAGAAAATGAGGTAAATATACTTTGTTAGGTCTGTTGACAATTTAGTTCCCTTGTGATGGGAACATTATTCCAACATGAGCCTATCTCTGCTTCCCACCAGAAGTTGTTGCATTCAGTTTGGAGACAATGAAAGAGCTGCATCAAATGAGGCAGTTTGCATTTTGGTTTTGTTGAAAGAATAAAAAAACCAAACCAACAAACCAACATTATTTCTCCTAAGATGTTTTGGAGTAAGGCAATCATTTAGAAAATGAAAAGGTCCTTTGTCTAGGAGACTCTTCTGTTTTGTTCTTTAATCTAAGCAGCTGTCTTTCTCCTTCCCTGTGGGAAGTTGTGGTGGGTAAATAACATGGAAATTCATTTGATGATGGAGACATTAGAGGTTGGCATGAACAATTAATTTGTTATTAGACAGAATTAATTTTATTTGATCCTTACATGGTTCTGTTGCTGCATATAAATTCAGCAGCTTGAGGAGTTAGCCTGCAAATGTAGCTCTGCTTGCTTTTGCTGAAGGATGGTTTCTTTGTGGCTGTGGGATCAGAAGCAGGGCTTCTTTCCTGGTTTGTGTGTGAAATGAAGATTACAGGAGAATCTTTGGCTTGGTGAAATCATTTTGGGGTTTGTGACTTAGTCCTTGAGGAGTGGTCTGCTTAACAGGATAGCTAAGCCCATCCAAGGTGTCATCTTTCTTAACTCTTCCACTCTTCCTAAATTAAATGCTCCAATCATTTTCTTTGCTCAGAACTGGATTGAAAAGGAAGTTTCTGGAGAAAGGTGAAAACACCAGAAAAAAGGGAGAAGCTTCTTGCTGGTGAGTGGTTTCTTTGTAAGAGTTCCTCTGCTCGTACAAGGGTAGCACTAAGTATCAGTGGGTACAAGCAGAGCTGCTGATTTTTATCTCCAGAGGGATGATCTCCTTGCAGTGACACAAAGCAGCACCTTCATATTTTCTCTTTTATTCCTACAATTCAAGCCCATGTTTTGGTTGATTCTGGTAGGCACTAAGCATTTGTCTTGCAAAAATAGAAAGAAAGTAGACTTTTCTTTATCTTTCATGATTTTGAAATGTCAAGAATTTGGAGCAGGTGTAACAGGAACACTTTGGGAATGTTCTTATGTGTTAACATCTTTTACTCTTTCTTTCTGTTTTTACCTATGATGAAAGGCAGCATCTCAGAAGAGGCTGCACAGTGGCAGTAATCCTTTCCTAAAGAGAACTGGTGTCTAGTTGATAAATGGTTTGGGATTTTTTGGGTTTTGATGAGAATGACCTAATCACTATGAAGATCCCCAGGCAGAGACTTGAAAGAGCTCTGTGTTCTAACCCAGTTTTTCTAAGCTGCTGAATGACCACAGCCACTTCATCTTCCAGGGCATGTTTCCCCTTCTGGAAGATGGAGGTGGTGATGCTGAACTTCCATAATTGGCTTCTTTTATTATTGACTGCTGAAACACGCAGCATAATAACCTAAAGGTGGTCCTAAACTTCTGTACTGCTAAATGGAAGAGTTCCATGACCAAGTTAGTTTTAATGGTGTCCTCGTAAGACATCTGCTTTGGCATACATTATACTGCAGTTTCCCTCCTGCTTTCTCTCCTGTCTTGATTGTCTCTGTTCCAGTTTTCCCCAGACTGGTGAATCTCTTGCTTGTGCTAGATTGGCAAACTAAAGATAAGAGTTTTTGAAAATGAGACCAAGGACAAAAGCAGCTCAGAACTGTAAAGGAATATGGGAATGTGTTAAAAAGGCTACCAAATTCACTTATTTTTGTTAGCTGGTGAGATCAGAAGAGGAATCAATTACAACATGCAGGTATCTTTCTGTGTGAGCTTGTGGTGGTTTGGGTGTCCCTTGCCCCCCCTACACTTTAGAAATCACCCAGACTAGACTCAACCGGCTCTGGAAATTTGAATGAAGCTTATATTTACAGCTGGCACAATGTACAAGCAGATAGTTACAGTATGTACAGTTATAGACAGAAATAGACAAGGTAAAAAGGTAATACAGACACAACTCCCGTCCCAGAAACCTGAGTCCCCAGGAGGGGCTCTCAACCACCCCCTCACCCTCCCCCTACCCCTTTCAACCTTACCCCAGTCCCAAGGAAGAAAGGAGGCTCGGCCAGGGGGATTAAGAAGCAAAGGTGAATCAGCCAAAAAGCAAATGGAGGGTGAGGTTAAAGAGTAAGATGGAGTTCAGCCAGCAAAGAGCTGAGAGCCAAGCCCAGAGCGAAGTGCCAAGTGAAGTGACTTTATCTAATGTTGTGCTTTGCCTTTCTACACATCTCAGCAAGACTGTGAGTGAAGTAGATATCACCACTGTTTTCATTTCATAGCCTATTATCTAGTTCTTCTCACCAAAACATTCTAGCTAGGCTCAAACTAGCACAGAGCTGCTTGGTGAAAACTTCAATTGCATTTGCTTTTCAAAGCCAGCGTGCCAGGAGACAGCATTGTTTCAGCAGGCATGAACAGGGAGGAGACTTACGTCATCGGTAAGTGGCAGGGAAGTAGGAAACTCTTGCACCTCTTGACAGTAACCTTTTCCATTTAAAAAGCAAATTGGAGGAAGTGCAGTTTAACTGTTTCCACAATGAGTGAAAAAGCAGGAGAAGCTAAGGGATAAAATCACACTTCTTGAAGAAAGTCAAGGCTAGACTTGACATACATTGTTGGGAGATGATTTAGCAGCAATTAAACTGTTTCTAGCATAGCAGCTAAGGCTGTAGATGAGAAGAAAGGCAAAAAAAATATGTATCTCCTGACTATCCATTAGCATACCAGACCATTAGCAGGCTTAGTAGGAGAACAGCATGAAAATAAGCATTAGTGATGAGTAACTGTCCTCCCCTTTCAGCAAGCTCCAGGTCCACACTGAGCAAGTGCTTAATGATTGCTTTAACAACCCAGCACAGACAAGCTGTCATTTCTTGGTCAGCAGCCTGGCGGCTGTTTAAAATGCTCTGCTAACAGACACAGAGGACACCACATGAATTTTCTTGCTGCTGAATGCCAAGTAAGCCCAGCTTTTGTTTCTTTCCCATCTTCCCCCACAGCTGTGAGGTTGTCACCTATTTGCACTTGCTGAGCCCCACACATGCAGTGCCTGCCCGGGCATGTGCCCGGCCCTGGTGCCGTGGTTTCTGCCAGCCTCCAGCGGTTGCTAGCAGAGATCCCCCCTGTGCCTATGTCTGTGCTTCCCTCGCAGCCGCCGTTTGCTGTGGGATGCCATGCCTCTGGGGCTGTGCTGGTGTGCCAAAGAACACAGTGCTTATAAATAACCCCAAGTTATTTATAAGATGCTCCTGTGGTGTTACAAGTAGCAGCTGTATCAATCACAGACCCTTCATTCAAGCATAAGAACTTAAAGCCACTTTGGAGCCCCCCTGTTTTTCCTGTGGCTAGCGAAACAGAAATTGCTGTTTGGAGCATGGGAGGAGTGGCTTTGCCTTCTCTTTGCTGTTCTGTCAGTGGGTTAAATTACCTAATAACTTCAATTCTAAGCTTTTAAAATATTTTTATTGCCAAAAGTATCCTTTAACTATGAAATACATGTGTTTGAGGTGCATAAATGTTGAATTTAGAGAAGAATGATAGTCTTCAGCTCAATTCCGTGACTGATATTAAAGAGGCAATTACATATGATTTGTGAAATGAAAGAGAGCAACCTTTGCAGAGTGTGGTACCTGCAGGGTTTAACAGCACACTCTCTGGTTCTGAGCTAATAAGAGTGGTGTCTAATATTAGAGTTTGCCTTGTCAGAAAAGCCATTAGTGTGCCAGCGTGAGAACCGCGCGTCTGATGCAGGAAGTGCGCAGCTCTTTGCCTTTTGGTACCGCAGGAGGAGGCAGGGAGAAACTTTCTTTTAAAACTCCATGTGCTATGCTGCTGGCTTCTTTTTGTTTCTAGTTCTAAACTGTTGATAAAGATGTTTGAATAGGTACATTCTTTTAGAAGCACACAAACTTCAGCTGGAGGTTAATTCCTTTTTTAAATGGTGCGTTGGGTTCCAAAATGAAGATGCGATGGTTTGGGTGTTACCTGCCCCCCCTCACTTGTGAAAGTCACCCAGGCTAAACTCAGTTTATCTGGAAATTGAAGAATGAAGCTGTGTTGTGATGGTTTGGGTGTTACCTGCCCCTCCACGCTTGTGAGAATCACCCAGACTAGACTCAGTCCATCTGGCAATTGAGGAATGAAGCTATATTGTGATGGTTTGGGTGTTACCTGCCCCTCCACGCTTGTGATAATCACCCAGACTAGACTCAGTCCATCTGGAAATTGAGGAATGAAGCTATATTGTGATGGTTTGGGTGTTACCTGACCCCCCACACTTGTGAAAATCACCCAGACTAGAATCAGTCAATCTGGAAATTGAAGAATGAAACTATAATTACAGCTTAGCACAAGATACAAGCAGATATTTACAATATCTACAGCTATAGACAGAACGCAACAAGTTAGAAAAGTAATACAGAAACACAACAGCCCTCCCAGAAACCAGACTCCCCAGGAGGGGCTCTCAACCACACTTCCACCTTCTTCTCACCCCTCTAACTTACCCCAGACTTTGCCTTATGTTCAAGGTGAGTTTGGAGGGTTGGCCAGGGGAGTTAGGAAGCAGATGGATTAGTCAGACAGCAAGTTAGAGAGAAAAGTGCAGCCCAAAGCTCAGAGAGAGACTCTTATCTGTGTTTATATTCTTGTTCTTACACATCTCAGCAAGCCTATGAGTGAAGTAGACATCACCATTGTTTCCTTTTCACAGCCTATAATCTAATCCTTCTCACCAAAATATCCCAGCTAGGCTCAAACTAGCACAAGAGTTGGTTTTGGTTTGGGGTTGTTGGTTTTGTTTTTTGCTTCCTTTTGAAGTGAAAACTTCAAACCTCCTTCGTTTTCAAGCTATTTATTCTTTTCATGTCTTCCTTCTTCATACATGCTGAACTTCCTTTTCCACACACCTGAAAACTAAATACAATTACAGCTTCCTTTCTGTGTCCCCTGGAGAAATAGATCTTTACATGACCTACAGCACAAGGTTGATGAGGAGGGATTTTCAATTAGTACTGTGTTTGGTTTTAAATTCAAAGCTTCCAGGGATCGATGTTAAAATTCAGTATGTGGGATAACTTGGGGGATGTGCAAGTACAGAACAGGAATAAAATTTGTCAGCCAATACTGGACCACAGACATTTCTTCTCTGCTTTGATTTCTTGTGTGCCTCTGCCAGTCTCATGCATTTTACTTCATGGTAGCTGGCCCTGAGTTTTCAATTACAAAGTAATTTCTTGTCCTTAATCCTCATCTCATTCATTCCTGGCTCTCCTTGCAGTCAGGTCTGGATAACTGTATGAGAGATACTACTGTGTGAGAGATACTGCTGTGTTCCTCTTGGTTTCTGGAGATAAATGGATATTTATTAAGCATCTTGTGAAGTGGTGAAAAGTAAAGGGAAAGAGTGAAGAATTACACTAGCAAATGCTGCAGAGAAACCTATCTTCATAGACTGTTCTAGAGGAAAGGTAATACATTTTTTTGCTTAGTATTGTGCTTATAGGCTTAGAAGGTCATTTCTAGCAGGTATTTTCTGTTCTATTCAGTCTTCCAAGGTACTGCCCCAGCAGCTCAGAGTACACACAGGACTGATGCACTCTACCCTATCCTCCTTCTGTGACCTCTTCAGTGTCCTACTGCTTTGGACCAAGAGGGAAATTCAAATGACAGAGCCTGTCACTGAGAGAGTCATTGGACACTGGAATGGGCTGCCCGGGGAGGTGGTGGAGTCGCCGTCCCTGGGGCTGTTCAAGGCAGGATTGGACGTGGCACTTGGTGCCATGGTCTGGCCTTGAGCTCTGTGGTAAAGGGTTGGACTTGATGATCTGTGAGGTCTCTTCCAACCTTGGTGATACTGTGATCCTGTGATACTGTCTCGCCTTGGCAAGTGAGCCTGAGGTGGATAGAATCAGTATTTCTCTGAATGGAGTTCTGTGTTGGAGCTTTGTGTGTGGTCAGTGAGATAATGGCCTCGTGTTCAGATCATTAGAGGGTACATGGTCAGAAAGTACTCAGGTACATCAATTGCTTGTACCTTCTGCATCACATCTCAGAAATGCCACTGAAGGATATTATGTGATGGTCTAAGAGAGTGTGATCAGAAGTTGAAGACTTCTGAAGATACAGCAGTAGTATTTTCTTCACATAAACATGTTTCATTATGTATATCTGGAGCCAACCTGACTTGCTCATATTCAACTAATAGCTTGTCCCCCAATTTACTTCTTGACTCAAGTATTAATCATAAACTCTTTCATTAGTAACTAATTTGGTTGAGAGGAAAAAAATGCAAAGATTTGACATATGCTGCAAAACTTGCACTGCTTCTTCCATGGACTTGAGGCAGGTGTTTTGCACAAGGAGTCTTTTGCATAGCCTTGATTGTTGATTTTGTTTGTGTGTGTGTTTAGCATCCTTGATGTGCACAGAAATCAGTCAAAAGCTTTAACATTCGCTGCATTTTGGGTGCTTCTGTTCTTACTCTTCATAAGCTGAAGAGTTCTACTGAATTAGTAATCATGGACAACATCTTTGAGACTGCACTGACACAGACAACACTGTAGTCATGCTTTCCTTTAATGTGGTAGAGCTCATGTATGTTGTTATTGGAGGTGAAATAATAGGGACAAGTCTGAAAAATAGCACTTACAAGGGAAATAGAAACAGCTTTTTTGGGAGAAGTTGAGGAGAAGGATTGTGAAGTGGTCATAAATTCTAGCTGAATGATTTCTTGTTGTTACCTTTTGTTTTTCCTTCGTCTCTGAACTGATTTTTTTTTCCAGAGATGGGAGAAATTCAGTGCTGGTTGTTGTATATTTAAATGTTGCTGTGCAAATGGATCTGTTCTCACTTCTTGTCTTCTGAAGGACTTACTTGATGGCTAACGAACAATTCTGTTATTCTGCCTACAGTGCACAGAATCTCCTTTGCATTATCTTTCTGGGATAGGGATCATGAGAGAGGCTAAATTTCAGCTTGAGTACCTCCAAGTTATCTGGAACGTTCTGCATCGTGGGGGTGTTGCTGTATGGAAGTAGGAATTCATCTTTGGCATGAGCTGTCTGCTATTTACCGGCGCTTTCCATGATGTTTTGTGGCAGAATGAGACTTCTTCCCTCTGTTAGTGTCTCTGTTCTTTTGACAATCATTCCTGTGATGACACCATATTCCATTCACTTTGATGAAGCTGTGCCTGGAAGTAGAAAAGCTGATAGTCTGTTTTGTTCTCTAATACATGGCAGTTCATTAGGATGACAGCAAACCAATGGGTTTTGTTAGCAGCAAAGTAGATTTTTTGTTGTGGTCTTTGTTGCTGTGGTTTTTTTTTTAACTGAAAATAAAATATAAATAGAGGTGTGCATATTTTTGTCATCAGATATTATTTCATAGAGTCATAGAATGATTTGGGTTGGAAGGGACCATAGAGATCATCTGCTCCAATCTCCTTGCCCTGGGCAGGGACACCTCCCAACTAGACTCAGCTCGGTCTTATACATTTCATCATTATTCTTCTTTAGATGCATATAATGAATATATTTCCTAAATAATGTTTTTCTTCTGGTAAAGTGATTTTTCCACTTGCTTTTAATGAAGCGTGACTTCAGTGCTTCACTTTTTGTCTAATGGTTTGAGCATAACATTCTTGATGTCAGGGCAGTTTTGAGGAAAGATTTTTGTTGACTTAATGTTGCGGAGGCAGTGGAGGGAAAGCAGAAATAGGCATGTGGCTTTGTCTGCCTGAATTCACCAGCACTCTGATGACACTAGAAGGAAAGTGCTCACTCAGTGACAGCTAATACTAGGTCTACTAACCTGTAGGCTGTTTTAAGGTAATAGTTTAATTTCTGTAATGTTTTGAAATGGAAGAAATTGATATATGTGGGTTGTCATCAGAAGGGCTGCAAGTTCTTTCTTGGGTGCAGACCCTTCCATTCTGTTCTCTGATGGGTGTGGCTGAGGAAGTTCTTGCCTACCATGTTGCTGAACTGTGAATTGTGGAGTTTTGGCATCTCCTGGCTCAGCAGCTTTTGGGGAGAGCATCTTGTCTTGCTCCTCTGATGATGGGCTGAGCCCTCTGCTGCTGTTAAGCAGTAGGTGTTTGCCAAACTGTGCAGCTGGCAGTGAGTTTAGAGATTCTTGTAAGTAAGGATGTGCTGGTGGAGTGGGTCTGTGGGTAGCTTATATATGAAAGAATTTGATGGACAGGAGGTGCTGGGATCATGATGTTGAGGTGCTGGAATGTGTCCAGAGAAGGGTGATGAAGCTGGTGAGAGGCCTGGAGTACAAACCCTATGAGGAGAGGCTCAGGGAGCTGGGATTGTTTAGCCTGGAGGAGAGGAGGCTCAGGGCTGACCTCATTGCTGTCTACAACTACCTGAAGGGAGGTTGTAGCCAGGTGGGGGTTGGTGTCTTCTCCCAAGCAACCAGCAATAGAACAAGGGGACACAGCCTCAAGTTATGCTGGGGGAAGTATAGGCTGGATGTTAGGAGGAAGTTGGCAGAGAGAGTGATTGGCATTGGAATGGGCTGCCCAGGGAGGTGGTGGAGTCACTGTCCCTGGAGGTGTTCAAGAAAAGACTGGCTGAGGCACTTAGTGCCATGGCCTAGTTGACTGGCTAGGGCTGGGTGCTAGGTTGGCCTGGATGATCTTGGAGGTCTCCTCAAACCTGGTTGATTCTATGAGTCTATGATCTCTTTAGAGCTAGCCACGAACTGGGCGAGGGTGTACCAGTTACTCACAGAGAGTGGTGGGGATGATACCAGTGACTTGCAGTGCATCTTCAGTGTTTCTCTTTAACCCACTTCAGCTAAGGATGCTGCAGAATGAGAGCAGCAGTCAAAAACCAGTGATGAGAGTGTGAAAGACAGGAAAAGTTGTGCTGGAAAACTGAAGATTGGACTTGTTTACCTTAAAAAGTAGTTGAAGAGGTGACAAGTTGAAAGCAGAGAGTCAAACGAACGAATGGTTCAGAGAAGTTGTTTGGGAGCTGCTGTTTTCCTTGTCTGTGCAAGAAGAAAGGTGTTCAATGAAGCTGAAAGGTGGCAAATTAAAGACTGATAAAAGAAAATATATTTTCAAGCAATGAAAAGGGGAAAAAAAGGCAATGGGATTAATTTCCATCAAATAGCTGGCAAGGTCAGGAAACGATAAGGGTTCAGAAAAGCTGATCATTTATATGATCAATAAAAGTACCTGGGGGAGTTGTCAGTGAGAGCTTCTATTTCAAAAACACTTTTTAAAAGTAAATTGTTTTTGGAGTTGGGAGGACCAAGGTGAAGGAGTGACTGGAATGGTAGTAAAGCACCATGAATCTCATATGGTCTTTGTACCTGGTTTGTAAAATCTGGTTTTGTTCTTTGCTGTGTCTGGATCTTCAGAGGAACAGGGTCCCAGACACAGGTTTATGGTCTTCTCTGTCAGCCTGCAGTGATGTTTATATGGGATTTGAGTGCCAGCATATGACAAACTTCTACTCAAGAAGCTGCAATGCAGAGCACTGAGGTGGCACATTATTAAATGCAGGAAACTTTGAGGAGTGCAGTTCACAAGGTTAAAGAGTAGCCAAGCTTCATGGTGTTTATTTGCTGACTGTCAGACAGCCCTGAAGATGACTCTTGATTAAGCTAATGAGACATTGTGTGGGTGTTGTCTGAACTGTGCTCTGGGTTGAGAGAATAAACTGATCTCAAAAAAAAAAAGTGGAGGAGGTGTTGCTTGGTGCAGTTTTGTGTTTATAACCTTTTTAGTTGGCTCCTCAAAGCATTAAAACTATCACTCCTTCATGGTTTCAAATGGTGCAAGTTAAGCCGTGGAACCCCCATTGTCTGGGTGATGTGGAATGTGTTGTGTCATGTGAAATGAGTGTTTTGACCACATACAAGTAAATCACAGAATTGTAGTTCAAAGTGATGGTTTGTTATTGTTTTGCCCTGAACAGATCATTGGGTGTGATTAAACAAACTGGGTTTTAAGCTGGTTTATTGTTGGGAGCTTGGCTTGGCTGAGAAGTAACCCTTTGTGGTTATTTTCATTTCAAGAAGAGGTTGTTTATGGATTATTTTTGCCTTACAGATGGCTTGTGTAGTGTGGAAGTTGCACACTGTGCCTCCTCTACTTAACAAAAAGCTTTCTGGTTTTTGGTCATCTGCTGGCACATCAGGGTGGTGGTGTGTTTGTGAGCTCTTCAGGGCTTTTCATCCTCTGTCTTCTACATAGAATCATAGACTGGTCTGGGTTGGATGGGAATTTTAAAGGACATCTGGTCCACTCCCCCTGAAGTGATCAGGGACATCTTCAACTAGATCAGAGTTCTCTGAGTCCTGTCTAACAGAAAGACCTTTTGTGTTGATAGAGTCAACCCTGTGGTTTGCAAATTCTGTCAGACACAATGCGATGGTGTCTGTCTGTCTGTTTCATGAATATTAAGATGCAGGCAATTAGCAATACAACAGGAGGGAATGGCCTCAAACTGCAACAGAGTAGGTTTAGACTGAGCATAGGGGTGCTGGTGGATGAGAAACTCAACAGGAGCCAGCAGTGTGCACTTGCAGCCCAGAAAGCCAACCAGAGCCTGGGCTGTAGCAGAAATGTGGCCAGCAGGGCCAGGAAAATGATTCTCCCCCTCTACTCTGCTCTGGTGAGATCTCACCTGGAGTACTGCATTCAGTTCTGGAGCACCTATGACAAGAGGGATGTGGAGATGCTGGAGTGTGTCCAGAGAAGGGCCAGGAGGATGCTCAGAGGGCTGCAGCAGCTCTGCTGTGAGCACAGACTGAAAGAGTTGGGGCTGTTGAGTCTGCAGAAGAGGAGGCTCTGAGGTGACCTTCTTGTGGCCTTTGAGTATCTGAAGAGGGCCTAGAAAAGACTGGGGAGGGACTTTTTAGGGTCTCAGTGAGTGACAGGACTGGGGGGAATGGAGCAAAGCTGGAGGTGGGTAGAGTCAGCCTGGAGGTGAGGAGGAAGTTGTTGAGCATGAGAGTGGTGAGAGGCTGGAATGGGTTTCCCAGGGAGGTGGTTGAAGCCCCATGGCTGGAGGTGTTTAAGGCCAGGCTGGCTGAGGCTGTGTGCAGCCTGATCTAGGGTAGGGTGTCCCTGGCCATGGCAGGGGGGTTGGAACTAGATGATGCTTGTGGTTCCTTCCAACCCTGACTGATTCTGTGATTCTATAAGGAAAAAAAACCAAAAAACAAGTTCAGAAAGAGTGGTCAGACATTGGAACAGGCTGCTCAGGGAGGTGGTGGAGTTACCATCCTTGGATGTGTTTAAACGTTTAGATGTGCCTGGGGGTATGTTTTAGGGGTGAATTTTGTAGAGCAGGATCAATGGTTGGACTTGATGATCCCAGGGGTCTTTTCCAATCTGAATGATTCTATGGTATCTAACTCACTGGCCTGACACAGTGCTATTGCAGCAGCTACACAGCCTGCCCTTTCAGTCTTCTCTGCAGGGTCCTCTTCCTAAGAAGGTGTCACTAGGCTGCGAGGGCAAGAAGTTGCATTCCCTGTATCCTAGAGAGTCCTTTAAAGATGATGCAGATGAGCTATGGGTGACCTGGGAGATCACTTGATGTATAATTCTGAAACTCTTACTGAAATTGCTGATCTTTTATACCCTGAAGGTAGTGGGGGGAATATTTTATGAATTAAGTAAAATATGGGAAATTATTAATGCTTTCCAATAAAGCAGACAGGTGATGTATATTCTGGAGCCAAAAAAACCTCCTTTTTGTTTGCCTTTTTCAAAAAGCCACAGAATGGTTGTAGGGGACCTCTGAAGCTCATCTAGTCCAACCTAGTGTAAGTTGCACAGAACAGCATCCAGGTGGGCTTTGAATTTCTCCTGAGATGGCGACTCCACCTTTCCTCTGGGCAACCTGTTCCAGTACTCCATCACCTTCAAAGTAAAGAAGTTTCTTCTCATGTTTAGGTGGAATTTCCTGTGTTGAAGTTTGTGCCCATAACCTCCTGTCCTGTCACTGGGGACCACTGCAAAAAGACTGGCTCCATCCTCTTGGTACCCACCCTTTAAGTGTTTATAAGCATTGAAAAGATGCCCACTTAGTCTCCTCTTCTCTAGATTACAGAGCTCCAACTGCCATATTTCTGGAGTTGTTGACACATCCTCCAGGGACCAAGAAATTGCTTTTCAAGTTCAGTGGAATGTGCTGTGTTGAGCTGATTAAATCAGCTTAGGCCTTTGATTTTTTTGTTCCTATCCTCTCAAAATCTGATGCGAGAGCTTTGTCCTCCTTGTTCAGGTCTGAGTACCCCAGGAATGGACTCGGACAGTGGTGCAATTCCTCCCCCTTTATTTTTGCAGAGATAACTGGACCAGCTTAGAGCAGGGTTCTGTTGACTTTTCTCCCAAGTTAATGATATTTAAGTGGTTAAAACTGCAGGAAACTGGCTGTTAAGAGATTTAGAGGCCAATATCTGGGTTACTTAGCAGGCAGGAGGAAGAAGAAATCCGAGGGCAAGGAATGAACATGGGGCTGAATTTTGATGTGCCGTAGACACTGGCAGAATAGAAGAATTCTGATGCACCCTCACAAAAACTTTCTTTTCAGGGTTGAATAAGACTTTTTTATTTTTTTTTGGACTAGATGAATAAAATATTAGCTTTTCTTGTCAGTAAGTAAGGCTGAATATATTTCCTTGTCAGTCATATGCCTTCCCTCTGCCGGTGATGGTAATCTAGTGGCTAGGCTGAAGAAGGTATGGTATTAATTTATTGTAGTTTGCAAGGGAATGAACATTTTTCCATGTGAACCGTGCACATGGTGGCAGATAGCAATGTCAGGCAGAGGGTGGCCCTGTGCTCCAGGCAGGTCAATCAGGCAACTTCACATCTGTACAGGATTGCCCCCCCTGCCCCGTGAGCAGTGGGGCTAAGAGAAATGCTGGAAGGAAGAGGGGGTTGTATTGTTTTTATTTTTGAATGGAGAGATGAGAAATACACTGAGAGAAAAAAGCAAGCTTGTGCTAGAGGCAGGCAGTGAGGAGCGTTCCAGTAGGAGGGAGTTAAATGAAGAAAAATCATAACATTATTTCACAGCAGCAGGAGGTTAGGAAACATAACTAAACATGTTAAACTCACTGTGAAGCAAGAGGACCCCGGGGGTATTTTAGTCAGATAATATTTAGTTTGTTACAGTGTCAGTTGTATGATTGCTTGTCAGCTGGCATATGTATGTGCTATAAGCGAAATGAGGCTTTTAGAGACCATGCACAATTTTCCAGAAGATAGTAAGCAGGGGATTTATCAGAGACAGATTAAAAGAGTTACAGTGGATTTATTTGCTCTGGTTCATTGCCAGGATATAAGGCAAGCTGAGCCCTCTGCAGAGAAGTGGTGGAGGTGAGGGATGAGAGCTAGAGAGGAAGAACTATAAATCAGGACAAAAAACTTCCAGAATATAAGAGCACGTAAGACACGCAGGTATTTGCAGTGCACATTTAAAGCTGCCTGCTGAATGCTTGCCAAAAGAGCAGGCAGATTGCAGAGCCTCTCCAAAATGTTAAAGAAATGATAGGAAGTAGAGAAGAGGGAAGGCTGTTCACTTACAAAAAACAGTGATGCTTGGGAAGCTCAGAGCGTGTCCCTGAGTGCCTTGTTCTGGCACCTAAAATGAGTCTTTGCCCATCTTTCTCTGCGGCTCTCTGCCTGGTTCTATCCTCTTCTCACTGCAGTTTCCTCTGCTTGGCTGCTTTCTCCAGGAAAGTTGGTGTTGAACCTTTCCAAGCAAGACAATGGCTCTGTTATGAGGGTATCAGAAAAAGTGATGAAAGCCATCAGTTGCAGAGAGATGATGGGAAAGATAGGGATGCTTAATGCCTTGTTTGCTGCGTGCTGGTGGTTACAGAGCACATCAGTCTTTCTGACCTCTCTCCCCTCTATTCAGGTTGGACACGGATGGAGATACTTGGACTTAGAAAGAATAAATATTTTTGCTGGAGAAGCCTTGGTTGTAGGGCACAGTACATCTGAAAAGCTTCTTTATAGGTTAAATCCATCTCCTGCAATAGCCTTGTGTTGGCTCGAGGGGCAAAACGTGCAAGCAGAGGTTTGCTGTATAGAAAGTCACATTCAAGAGGCAAGGATGTTTTGGAAAACCCATTCCCTAATGTCCTTGTCAGTGCAAGGGTAGTGAAATCTGGTGGATGTTTTCATGGAGTTAACAGGCTTTTTTGTAACTGCTGTTTTAATTGAAGTCTGGAGTAGAAAGTCAATGGTGTGTATATACATATGTGTCTGCAGTCAGTTCTGATTTGCAAAGTAATGTGAAAATAGGTCAGCCACAGAGAGAAATGTTGGGAAGTGGCTGTAGCTGAGAAGGAAACTGTTTGGAGGTTTAGGAATATAGCATTTTGGTTTAAGGATGAGTAGTATGAAAGTTAAAGGTGGTAAGAGAAAAGGGAACCATTTGCATTCTGGTGGCAACAGCTGCTGATGTAGACAAGGAGGATTTGAAAAGTTTTTGGTGGTTTAATTGTTCCTCCTTCTGTTTGGCATAGAACTCTTGGGGTTTTTCACCTGTTCTGGAAGACTCCAGCAAGCAATCCAAGAGGGTTGGAGCTGAGGCCATGTAGCTCCCTTAGATCCGTTCTCATAATAGCAGAGTCTGACCAAATGTGCCTTTAGACACAGCTTTGCCTTCAGCCCCTGGTTCTTGACTCTTGCTGTCACTTTGGTTTTACTTTTTCCCTCCCATTTTCCATAAGCAGAAGCTTTGAAGAGAGAGGCCTGATTGCAAAGTAAGGCTTAACTATGAATCAATTCCTTATCAATTCCTCCAGCCGTCAGGTTGAGTCAGAACTTATTAATAGTCAAGGATCCTTTGAATGTTCCCTGATGTTTTTGTGCTGTAGCTGCCTGCATCCCTTGGAGTTTGAAACAAGATGTACATCTGTCTTGTGAGGAAGTTACAAATGGGTAGCTTTGAGAAGGTAGTTGGCAAATGACTGGTAGATGCTAACTGACACTGCAGCTTGTTGATGGTACCTGGGCTGTGTGTTGCTCCACAGGGCTCTGTGCATTGCTTTTGTGAACCTCATCACCTTGACAAAACTTTTATTTCACGAAGTTACAGAGATGTTGAATTGTAATTCTCCTCTTTGATAAGCACATCACTGAAGTTGAGATTTATGATGTTTATTGTTTGTCTTTATTCAGCAGACAAGTTACCTGTCAAAGAAGGAAATTAGACTGGTTTGATGTTATTCATATTAAGGCTCAGTTGATTGTTCATTGTCTCTAATTCTTCTCTAGTTGCTTGCAATTTGATTGTTAATGTTTTCTTCAAGCATTCTATGAGAGACAAAAATACTGATTTATAATTGTAGAGTCTGTATCTTCTCATCCATCCCTCTTTTAAAAGGTTCAATCTGTTTGTCTGTCCTTTGTCTTCTCATCCATCCCTCTTTTAAAAGGTTCAATCTGTTTGTCTGTCCTTTATCTTCTCATCCATCCCTCTTTTAAAAGGTTCAATCTGTTTGTCTGTCCTTTATCTTCTCATCCATCCCTCTTTTAAAAGGTTCAATCTGTTTGTATGTCCTTTATACAGGATCTGTCCTGCCATTCCCGAGTTGGTTGTGGACCAGAGATTACTGTGACTAATTTTGAAGTAACCTAAGGAAATATTTTTGTCAACAGGTCCTGCACAGTCTGATATATTGAAGTGTTCAGTCATTTCTAACCATATTTTGGTTTCTGTTCCCAAATCTCACTCTGCTGGTTTTACTAATATCAAATATGTGGCCAAGCCCCAGTTGCTGTCTCCCTTCTTTTATGTAGTTGTATAGAATAGAATAGAATCGAATCAACCAGGTTGGAAGAGCCCTCCAAGCTCATCCAGTCCAACCTATCACTCAGCCCTATCCAGTCAACCAGACCATGGCACTAAGTGCCTCATCCAGGCTTTTATTCAACACCTCCAGGGACAGTGACTCCACCACCTCCCTGGGCAGCCCATTCCAATGCCAATCACTCTCTCGGTGAAGAACTTCCTCCTAACATCCAGCCTAGACCTCCCCTGGCACAACTTGAGGCTGTGTCCCCTTGTTCTATTGCTGGTTGTCTGGCAGAAGAGACCAACCCCCACCTGGCTACAACCTCCCTTCAGGTAGTTGCAGACAGCAATGATGGCAGAAAGCCTAAACCTCTCTTACACACTCATCTCTCTCTTTTATTTGTGTTTTTACAAGGAATAGTTAGCTAAATTATATCTGATTGCAAATAGCATCTGTTTGATGCTGGAGCTTCACATCTTTCTTCAGTTTGGAAATTTTCTCTTATTACAACTAATTTAGAGTTAGGAGTCTGGAGAGGAAGAGGAGAGGGAAATCTTGCCACTGATTTCCTATAATGAAGCAGTCTATTAACATTCTCCAAAAATTATCATTAATTAAACAAAAAGCTCATCTAACACACTGGGAACAGGAATATTTCTGTGCCATTAAAAAAAAAACACCAAATGCCAGCAAATGAGGAATATCATTACCATTCCTCTTGGCAAAGTCTGTCTCCTCTGCCAGGCTCTAACCCAGGCAGAAGCAAGAGAGCAAGTGAGCTGTGCATTCGGGTTGTGGATTAATAGTTGAAGTTCACTCGTGTGGAAATAAAGCAGATTTTTACTGTGACTAGAATCTGTCATTAAAAAGCCATTATCAGACCCGTCCAGCACAATTCCTGCTCGTTCATGGCTAATGACAAAACAATCTGTTCTCTCAAACCAAAAAAAAAAACCAACCCAACCCCCAAAAACAACAACCCTTTATTTTCTTTCAGAGAACTGTGCAGGAGGCTTACAAGAACTGAGCCCAGTGAAGAGAGGCAGTTGAAAGATTTATTGATCAATAAAGCAGACAATTACAGCTTGTTTATAAAAGGAAAAAGAAACAAAAAGAAAGAAAGAAAGAAAGAAAAAAGTAAAAGCCAACCCAAAGCCAAACCTCAGACCTGAAAGCAACACTGAGAGCCTAATAATGATAACTCTGACATCCAGCTTTGAAACGATAAAAGTCAATAGAAAGATATAGGATTTCAATAAAATTATGACACTAGATAAACTTTACCCCAGGAACACATTTTCCCTGGGTGTGTGACTGACTGCAGTTAGATTTGTAACTTTAATTTCTTTCTTATTGATTTTTCTTTCCTTCAACTAATTAGTTAGTCTGGGGTGAATTGTGTGTATGTATGTTCGAGGAGGGGCTAATGAGCACTAACAGGAGCAGAGCCTGATTTGATGTATATGTATATGAGGTTAGATGGCTTTGTAAATTTTTGGGGGCTATATTTTACTCTTTGCTTGCTTCCAATGCACAGCTGGGAGTTGCTTTCCCAGTGTTCAACTGTTTGAAGCTGCATACTGCTCTTGGAGGTCTGAAGCAGCACTGCTTCAGTGACAGGGATGTTGGTAGGGATAATGATAATGACAGTGCTCATGTGAACAGCTCTCAGGTCTAAAGTTAACCCAGAAGTCCTGGAGGAGCCTATTTCAGTTCTCACCTTGAAGCATAGAATCCTTTAGATTGGAATAGTTCTTCAAGATCGTTGAGTCCAATCATCAGCCCTACTCTACCAAGTGCTGCACTAGGCTGCATCCCCAAGCTACTACATAACTTTTAAACATCTCCAGGGCTGGGGACTCAGCATGCCTCAGAAGAAAGGAGCCCTGTGATCTGGGAGTACCTACCTGCTCCACACCCGGTGTGCAAGGAACCTTGACTCCCAGACCATCTTCCCTGTCTCCGGCATGTTCATTTTCCCAAGGCAGTTTGTCAGTCCTGCTGTTTCTAAACCACTCCAGTAACCCTCTGATGTGTGAGTGCTGGGGAAAGAGACTTTCCCTGAGCTTCAAGCTGCTCGCAAGCAGGTCAAATTTTGGCTTTTGAGGGGACTGGAGAGAAGCCTTATATTAGGGGTGGCGTTTTTCAGAGGCACCATCCTCTACTTGCCTTCAGCAGGTTTTCATGGGACTTGCTCTAGTTCCTGGTTAAGACTGTAAAGCATGTTTTCTTTTCAGTTACTTATGCAATAGTAGGAGGCATATTTGGTTGCTGGATTAACTGTTGCTGGCAGAAGGAAGGGAAACTGTTCAACCTTTTGAAAAAATCATCCTTTTTCTTTGTCAAACCAGAGTTTGCTGTAGGGCATTAATAACGAACATCAAACCAAATTATTCTGCTTTTAAGACCTGTTTCTAAAAAAGGAGGGTGTTAGGAGGAAGTTCTTCACAGAGAAGAGTGATTTGCCATTGGAATGGGCTGCCCAGGGAGGTGGTGGAGTCACTGTCCCTGGAGGTGTTGAAGCAAAGCCTGGATGAGGCACTTAGTGCCATGGTCTGGTTGACTGGATAGGGCTGGGTGCTAGGTTGGACTGGGTGAGCTTGGAGGTCTCTTCCAACCTGGTTGATTCTGTGATTATGTGATTCTGTGTTCTGGTGTTGATTTGAAACTGGTGAAATTCAAGAGCATCTGGAAGTGTACCAGTCTAAGGTCCATGGCAAGTTAGCAGAGAAAACCTGCTTTGGGTAAGCTTTGGCAATTCCCAGAGGAACTGCTTTGTAGTAATTCTGATACGTACTCTCTTGATAGAAAGCAGGAAAGCAGAGGTGTTAGGAAAAGGCTACAAAAGACATCTGGAAGCCTCAGATGAGGTTTTTGGTGGTGCTTGGGGAATATCCTATTGTGTGGGGTGAGGAGATGTTGCAGCAATTATCAAATTAGGATTACATTTTAGAGAATCTCTTCAGGCAAAGGACTTCTGTTTCCTGCCAAACTAACATGATCCTTAGGAGGGGAAAGCTTTCAGTAAGTGCTCTTGATGGGGAGAAAGATAGAAAATGGAGCTGGGGACCACTTGTTGGAAGCTGAGGATTGATTTAATTGCAGTATTAATATTTGGAAATAATTAAAGAGGAGAACTAAACTCCAGGACCAAGTGTTTAATTGTACCGCCCTTTGCTTCAGCACCTTTCTTCCAGCACAGCTCGTGCTGTGTTTACTGCACTTGTTTTTCTTTGTGAGACTTTCACTCTCCCTTAAGAGACAGGCTTTGAAGGGCAAGTTCTGTAGTTGATTTTAGGGAAAAGACAGCCTGCAAGGATGTCCTGCTTCCGTGCAGCTTTCCCATCCTAGCATGAAAGCAGAAGCTTGTCCTCCTTGCAGCTGAACAGCTAGGGCAGCCACCAGGATCTTGCTGGGGATGACTTGACTGGCAGTTAATTGGAAGCCAAGTGTGATGGGAATTGCCAGGGGTCCTGTTTGCTGCTGCAAATACGTTAAGGATTTTGGGACTGCCCTGCTGTAATGGAGAGAACATTGCAGAGTTAAATTAGCACGTTGATGAAAGATGCTTAGTAGAAAATTAGGATAGCGGAGCAGATAGGAATAGAGAGGATACTGTAATTGCAGATCTAATTGCAACAACATGCAAGGATCAAACCAATACCTTCACTAAATGCTGTCATTACATTCTCTTCTGTGCTCTAGACAATGATTCTGCAATAAATGGGAAATGAAAGCCATCTCCTGAGCAAAAGCAGCTTGCCTTACAGAAAGTGCAGTGTGCAGACTCACTGATGTGTATGTTGGAGGGGAAGGAGGAGGATGGAGTGATCCTGTACTGCTGGTGGACAAGAAGCTCAACATAGAATCATAGAATCAACCAGGTTGGAAGAGACCTCCAAGCTCATCCAGTCCAACCTGTCACCTAGCCCTATCCAGTCAACTAGACCATGGCACTGAATGCCCCATCCAGTCTTTTCTTGAACACCCTCAGCAGTGTGCACTTGCAACCCAGAAAGCCAACCAGAGCCTGGGCTGCAGCAGGAGAAGTGTGGCCAGTAGGTCGAGGGAAGTGATTCTCCCTCTCTGCTCCTCTCTGGTGGGATCTCACCTGGAGTACTGCATCCAGTTCTGGAGCCCCTATGACAAAAGGGATGTGGAGATGCTGGAGCATGTCCAGAGAAGGGCCACGAGGATGCTCAGAGGGCTGCAGCAGCTCTGCTATGAGGACAGACTGAAAGAGTTGGGGCTGTTGAGTCTGCAGAAGAGGAGGCTCCCAGTTGACATTCTTGTGTCCTTCCAGGAGCTGAAGGGGGCCTAGAAAAGACTGGAGAGGAACTTTTTAGGCTCTCAGGGAGTGACAGGACTAGGGGGAATGGAGCAAAGCTGGAGGTGGAGAGATTCAGCTTGGCTGTGAGGAGGAAGTTGTTCAGCATGAGAGTGGTGAGGATCTGGAGTGGGTTTCCCAGGGAGGTGTTTAAGGCCAGGCTGGCTGAGGCTGTGGGCAGCCTGATCTAGGATAGAGTGTCTCTGCCCATGGCAGGAGAGTTGGAACTAGATGATCCTTGTGGTCCCTTCCAACCCTGACTGAGTCTATGATTCTTCTACCCACGGCAAAACTGCGCCTTTCTTGGAAAAATGTTTCTGTTCCTTCAGACCTGAACAAGGAGCTGGTAAAGACATCCAGTACTATTTATCTTAGAACCTGTTTTTGCTTTATTATTTTAATATCTCTGTTTCTATAGCCTTGGGCTGTGCTTCGGTCATGAGTCCTCTTACCTGCTGACCAATCCCACCATCTCAGCTGACCTTTGAATCTGTGACACGCTCTGAACACGCTGTACCTCTGGCAGTGCCTCTAGTCTTGTGTTCACACCTCGAATTTGACTGTTCCTTCCCCACATGTGTACTTGCTCTCCATGTTCAGGTTTTGACCTTTAGATTTTGAAGAAGGAGGTAACCTTTGTACTGAGGTTTGCTTGGCTGGGTGGTTAACGTCACCTAAAGGAAAAAAGACCTTTTATCTACCCTGGCAATTCCTGATTTCTCCAAGACAGCAGGATCTTCAGTGTGGCCAAGTTGGGTTTGCGAAACATTCCAAGTTCAGTGCAGTGGTGGTGGCCTGGTCTGGATGTGAACTGCACAGCACTAAAGCTGAGTGACCTTCTAATAGTATTTTGGATTTCTGTGGTGGCAAAGTTCACGGGAGAGAGCTGGTTTGTCCAGAGCACTTGAGTTTTTCTGTACTAGGGCAAGGCAGAAAACTTCAGCAATAAAAGGAGACAGCAGTGTAAGATTTCCTCGGAGCATTTGCACTTTGGATTTATGCCAGGGGCCTGTGCTGCTTTGACCCTGTTCTGTAGCCTCACAAACATCAAGGTTCTGCTGTGCAGTCAAAAGATGAAACACTTCATCAACTGCCTAATCCCTCTATGCATATTGCACTGCAAACAGTAAGCTCCTTAAAACAAAGCTGCCTTTTTGAAATTTTCAACCTTTTGTACCTCTTCTTCTCCATCAGTGCCTGGGAGGTAGGCATTAGGTGCTCTCTGAAGTTGGGAATGCATTAGGAAATACTTCAACTAGGAGCACACACAGAAAAAAACTTTTACCTTTATCTTTCAGCCCAAGCTTTATACTTGGAAGTGCAGATACTCTCAGGGAGGGGAGAAGGATCCTTCTTTTTGTCTTTGCAAAGGCTTAGTTATAATTGCCAGCAAATAGCAAAGTGAGCCAAACACATTGCCTGTGAGATATTTACCTCTGAAAAAATATTTATTATGAACATTGACTGCTGCAGTCTTTAACAAGTGAAAAGTGCCATACCAGAGGATATTTGCTCTCAGCTGCTTTGTTTCTTGTCAAATGTGTTTCATTTCTGTTGTGACAATTCTTTCCTTCATTGCTGGAACTCTTTGGCAGGAAAAATGTCAAGCACTGCACTAAATATTTTGCTGAAGCAACCCATTCAGCCAAGTTGAATCTCCAAGAAGAAGGCAGACTCTGTTTTCATTTGCCATCTGCTTGTTAGAGTCTGTGCGTGCTGCTTTCCTGCAAGGGATATGTGGTTTTATATACCTAAGGCAGGCAAATTTTTTGAGTTTTAAGAGCAAGATTTATTTTCTTAGGACTGTGAGTTCACCTGTAGCTTGATGCTGATGTAAAGATGACGGGTGTGTATCCATCAGGGATTCTTTACCATGTAGAGCCACAAAAATGATTAAGGGAGTGGAACATCTAGTTGATTGGACAGAGCTGGGTGATAGGTTGGACTGGATGATCTTGGAGGTCTCTTCCCACCTAGTTGATTCTATGATTCTATGATCTGCCTTATGAGGGAAGGCCGAGGGAGCTGTACTTGGAGGAGACTGAGTGTCATTAGTGTTTATGAATATGTGAATATGTCATTAGTGTTTATGAATATGTGAAGGGTGAGCATTGGGAGGATGGAGCCAGGCTCTGCTCAGTGATGTCCAATGATAGGACAAGGGGCAGTGGGTGCAAGCTGGAGCACAGGAGGTTCCATGTGAACATAAGGAAATGCTTTTCCACTGTGAGGGTGACAAAACACTTAAACAGGCTGCCCAGAGAAGTTGTGGAGTCTTCTTCTCTGGAGACATTTGAAACCTCCTGGATGCGTTACACTAGGTATCCTGTGCTGGCAGGGAAGTTGGACNTACAGCCTCCCTTCAGGTAGTTGTAGACAGCAATGAGGTCACCCCTTAGCCTCCTCTTCTGCAGGCTGCACACCCCCAGCCCCCTCAGCCTCTCCTTACAAGTCTGTGCTCCAAGCCCCTCACCAGCTTCATTACCCTTAGGTTCTTTCCAACCCCTAACATTCTGTGATTCTGTGAAAGAACAGTGGGTGTGAAAAACAGTGGTGCCAGGGAGGTGTAGGCTGGATGTTAGAAGGACGTTCTTCACAGAGACAGTGACTTGCCATTGCAGTGGGCTGCCCCATGCCAGGGAGGTGGTGGAGTTGGCCTCCCTGGAGGTGTTCAAAACAAGACTGGATGAGGCACTTAGTGCCATGGTCTGGTTGATTGGACAGGGCTGGGTGCTAGGTTGTTCTGGATGAGCTTGGAGGTCTCTTCCAACCTGGTTGATTGTACGATTCTATGCAATGTAGAATGTGGGTCTGGAAGCCTTCTCCTCGGAGCAAGGTCAGGGGCTTTATCCCTAAAGGTGTTTGCTGTTCCTCCTGACAGGAGCGTGATGGGATGCGAGCGATCCTGGAGTCGTACGACAGCGAGCTGACCCCCGCCGAGCACTCGCCCCAGCTGAGCCGCCGCATGCGTGAGGCCGAGGAGATGGTGCAGAAGCTGCACGCTCACAACACTGAGCTGGAGGTAATAAAGCAGCATCGTGCTCTAACCCCTGGGGTTTTTGCATGGCCAAACACTTGCAGCGTGCTCTGCCTCTGCTGAGGAGCTTATCTGGGAGCTGATGGAGCAGACTGGGCTGCTCAGCAGAGAGCTGTGCTGTAGTAGATGGGGCACCCACGGAAACAAACACAGCTGAGACCTTTAAGATCGAATCGCCTGGTGATGTGATCTGCTGTTACAGAAGGCAGATTTGCCAAGTTCAGAAGTCAAAATTCCCCAATCAGTGAGACCCCCAAGTCATATTTTCCTGTCCCTGAAGCTGGCAGAAGCCAAGAATAATCATCTTTGGATGTGAGGAGTGTGCTTTGTGTTAAGCACAGCTGTGCTGCACGGCTGGAGTGACAGCTAGCCACTGTGGCTTAGAGGAGTGTGGAAAGGGGAAAGGATGATGAACTGTAGCAGGTGTGGTGTCTTCTCTGTGGTCTACTCAAAGCGATTCTCTAGATGTGGCCTGTGTAGCCAGGCTCATCTGTACAGTGTGAGAGGGAGTGTGTGTTTGTAAGGGCTTTACTCTAAGGATACTCCTAGTAAAGCATGTGTCTGCTGTTCTTCCCTTCTTGGCACTGGGCCTGGAAACCCCAGAATACCAGTAACTCTATTAAATGCCTTTTACTAGACTTCCCCCAAGAAGGAACATTCCTTCCAAAGATAGAAGCATTTCTTGAAGGAATTCTTATGTTATTTTTAGGTCTCCTTTTGAAAATCTGTAATCTGAAATGGGACTGTAATGAGGCAAATGTTCACATGCATTTGCCAAATAGGTCCTTTCTTCTCTGTTGTACTTTGTCTTAGTGGAATGAGCTTTATGGTCATGAGCTGAAGTATTTGGAACACATCTGTGATCTTAAAGCTTGGCAGTTTTATTATATAGGCTTTACAATAGTCATAAGTATGTGAGTTTTGCTTTCTTCATGCCTAGTTCCACCATCATATAGATTTATAGATGCTGTAATTCAAATGGAGTAAAACCTGTAGAAATTGATGCTCCATCAGGTTCATATTCAAGCTGTAGAGTGGATTGTCCCGCAGGGTACAAACCTCTTTGTTGCTTCTGGCATCTTTATAAATGCTCTTTTCTTGTGTGGGTAGGTGGGAACTTAAATCAAGCAGTGCTTGCTCCAATAACCAGTAAAGGCTCAGCAAGCAGAGCACACAGTGTGGTATGGATCAGTACCATGGCATAGATCCACTTCATCCCTGTTTCTTGCTTTGGGCAAGTTAGCTGGTGGTAACATCAGATGAAATAGAAATTTGCCTGAATTTGTCTGTCTCAGATTGTTTCTCTGTGTTGTCTTTGGTCACCAAACTGCTTACCACCAGACAGAGCAGCATTCAACAAAATGATAGATGTTTTTTTTATCCTGTTTGCAGCAGTGACTAAAATCAGGGAGATTTCCTGACCTGCTTCACTGACTGGGTCAGATGTGCACGGTGTCTTTGGGCAACAGCAAATTACCTCTTCTTCCTCCAGGAGAAAGCATGGGAAAATGTGGGAACCGATTGCTACACCCCTTGATTTAGAGAAAACAAATTAGAAGTTTGCTTTCATAGATACAGATTGAGGGCTACATGGAAAATTTCAGAAAGGAGCTATGTTCTCTGGAGCTTTGTTTTCTGTGATGTCAACCTTTAAGCCTTTCAAAGACTTTGCTAGAAGCAGAATTCAAAGACCTGATATTCCCCTTGTAAAGAAACATTTTACGCTTCGCTTGGTTGTCTTTCCTTTTCTGGCTGCAGTGTTGATGCTGAATCCCATCTGTTTTCAAATTTTGGGGAGTAATTTCTTGTTCTAGTAAAAATCTGAAATCTGGAAAGGGGAATTGAGGTGCAGGCAGGACTCTTGCTGCCTCATCACCAGGAGCAGCAGCTGTAATCAACTGCCTGTAGATCAAAGAACTGGTCGATAACAGCTATTAATAACTTCTAACGAAATGCTTTGCACCCTCCCAGCTCTGCTGAGCCTCTCTACACATTTTAGAAATGTTGACATCTGCATGACTCATCTCACAAACAGAGGAGACAGCAGGAATGAGGCACCTTGGAGCCTCAGTCGTTTCTGAGGGGAGGGAGAAAGTTTCTGGTGGTGTGATGGTTTGGGAGTTACCCCCTAGCACAGTTAAGAAAATCACCCAGACTAGACTCAGCTGGCTGGAAGTTAAAGAATGAAGCTGTATTTACAGCTTAGCAGAATATGCAAGCAGATATACACAGATATGTCCATTCATATACAAGTTAAAAGTAGCACAGAAACACAATACCCCTCCCAGAAACAATCAGAGTCCCCAGGAGGGCTCCTGACCCAATCCTTCCTTCCCCCTGCCTCTTTCCCTCCCTTCAGAAATATCCAGATCAACCCATGTGTCTCTCACATGATAAATCTGGAGATCTGAGGTGAGATGTCAAAAAGATGACAAGGATGTTAGAGGAAAAAGGGGTTAAACTGGATTAGAGTTAAGGCAGAGGCAGCCACAGAGACCAGACCACCAGAAAAGAAGGCAGAGCCAGAAGTGATAGCTGAGCAGTGTGTGAGAAGTGAATGTCTTAGCAATATTTTGACTAGCTGCATTTATCAGCACAAGAATGGTGATACAGAACCAAAGGGTTCTGCACTTTGGCCACAACAACCCCAAGCAACGCTACAGGCTGGGGACAGAGTAGCTGGAGAGCAGCCAGGAGGAAAGGGACCTGGGGGTACTGGTGGATAGTAGGCTGAAGATGAGCCAGCAGTGTGCCCAGGTGGCCAAGAAAGCCAATGGCATCCTGGCCTGTATCAGGAACAGTGTGGCCAGTAGGAGGAGGGAGGTTATTCTTCCCCTGTACTCAACACTGGTCAGGCCACACCTTGAGT
>WAAF01004100.1:0-187140 GCA_013400475.1 Tricholaema leucomelas | reverse complement strand
TGCAGGCTGCACACCCCTAGATCCCTCAGCCTCTCCTCACAGGGCTGTGCTCCAGGCCCCTCACCAGCTTTGTTGCCCTTCTCCAAACACCTTCCAGTACCTCGACATCTCTCCTGAATTGAGAGGCCTGACTCCCTCATTCCCAGCCCTCACTGGACAGGACAGCTGCTGTACATATTGCAGATATCTTCTTGGTTATGGACACCTTTCCAAAACTGAAGTAGAGAAAGCTGCTTTCATCCCAGATCACTTCAGAGACACAGTGTTGCTGCATGAGAACTTGTCCTATCAGAGCCTGATGGAGCACAGGACTGAGAGACAAAGAAAGGCTGGTGGTGAACTTCACTAATCCCCTTCACTGATGACCAATGAGAAACACTGGATCTGTAATGCAGAGACATGCAAACACATAGTCTGCTCTGGGACCAAAAGTGATTTCTTTATCCTCCCCTGAATTGCCTGCCTCCAGCCCAGCTCCCTGCTCCACAGCACTGATCTGGCTGGATTGATTCAAGAAAGCACTTTGTGGAGTGATGAATGTAAAGCAGGGAGGAGATGCAAAGAAAAATGCCATCTGAAATGGTGGCTGAAAAAGCAAGCAGCCTGTGTCAGCCTATTTCCTGTAGCTAATGAAGTGTCACTCAGCATCTTTTTAGAAGTGTGTTTTGGAACTGAAGTGGGAATGAATTTGTCCCTGGCCAGCCTGTTACAAGTGCTTACACTGAGTTGTATCTGTGTTTGCATCGTGGCATGAGTTTTGATACCAGTGCTGTTAAGTTTGCTTGCCAATCTTGGTTAACTTTTCCTATCTTAGTTCCTATTGTTCTAGTACCTGAAGAGGCCAAACAGGAGAGCTGGAGAGGGACTTTTGACTTGTAGTGCTAGGATGAGGGACAATGGCTTTGAGCTAGGAGAGAGAAGATTTAAACTGGAGATGAGGAAGAAATTCTTTATGATGTGATGGTTTGGGTGTTCCCTAACCCACCCCACACTTTGGAAATTGACTAGACTCAGCTGGCTCTGGAAATTGAATGAAGCTTATATTTACAGCTTAGCACAATATACAAGCAGATAGTTACAGTATATACAGTTATAGACAGAAATAGACAAGGTAGAAGGTAATACAGAAACACAACAGCCCTCCCAGAATCCTGAGTCCCCAGGAGGGCCTTGCAACCTCCCCTTCACCTTCCCCCTATCCCTCTCAACCTTACCCCAGTCTCAAGGAAGAATGGAGGTTCAGACAGGGGGTTAGGAAGCAAAGTGGATTAATCAAAGAGGCTAGAGAGAGAGATGCAGCTCGGAGCTCCCTAGCAGAAGAAGTGCTTTTATCTATGTTTTGATTCTTTTATCTCTCAGCAAGCCTATGAGTGATGTAGACATCACCACTGTTTTCCTTTCACAGCCTTTAATCTAGTTCTTCTCACCAAAACGTTCTAGCTAGCTCCAAAATAGCACATATGACAAGGATGGTGACTCTAGAATAGGCTGTCCAGGGAAGGAGGTGTTCAAGACTGGGTTGGATGATGCCTTGAGCAACCTCGTCCAGTGCGAGATGTCCCTGCCTGTGGCGAGGGGGTTGGAACTAGATGATCTTCAAGGTCCCATTCTATGATTGCTAATTTCAAGGTAAATATGACAGAACAAGAGGCTTCTGTGCACACAGCAGCAACTGCAAATAAGGTCTGATGTGGAGTTTAGTGTTTGAAAAGTGTGGCCAGCAGGGCAAGGGAGGGGATTCTGCCCCTTTACTCTGCTCTCCTCAGACCCCACCTGGAGTACTGTGTGCAGTTCTGGAGCCCCCAACACAAGAAGGACATGGAACTGCTGGAGCCAGTCCAGAGGAGAGCCACGAAGATGATCAGAGGGCTGGAGCAGCTCTGCTATGAGGACAGGCTGAGAGAGTTGGGGCTCTGCAGCCTGGAGAAGAGAAGGCTTTAAGGAGACCTTAGAGTGGCTTTCCAGTATCTGAAGGGAGCCTACAGGAAGGCTGGGGAGGGACTATTTACAAGGTCTGGTAATGTCAGGACAAGGGGTAGTGGGTTTAAACTGGCAGAGGGGAGATTTAGACTGGATGTTAGGAGGAAGTTCTTTACAGTGAGGGTGGTAAGACACTGGCACAGGTTGCCCAGGGAGGTTGTGGATGCTTCCTCCCTGGAGGCATTTAAGGCCAGGTTGGATGAGGCCTTGAGCAAGCTGCTCTAGTGGGAGGTATCCCTGCCTATGGCAGGGGGTTGGAGCTGGATGATCCTTGAGGTCCCTTCCAACCTAACCCATTCTGTGATTCTATGATTCTAAATCCAGCTGCACAAAAAGAGAGATCATCATAAATATAACTCCATTAATAGCGATTTTATTGCAACACACTTGGCTCCATCTGAAACTTTAATGAAGAGAGATTTGCGAGGAAGACTCATGCTGACACCTTCAGTGGTCGCCAGCATTTGTTACATTGAGAGATTTCCGCTGTCTGTGAGCGCCATATGTACTCTAATCAGTTAATTACGAGTCTGACAGTTTCAGCACATGAAATGCCATATGTTCTGTGGTTTTCTTCCACTACAGACATTGCTGGTGACCTCGAAACTCGTTGACCAAATATTGTCGCCTTAGCTGCACCTGATAACTGCGGTGCATCTGCTGGCTGTGAAAACAGGGCAGTGTTGATTCTTGTGCTGTTGCTCATGAACCTGCTCCTTACCAAGGGAGTTACTTAGCAGTCACTTCGGTGTTTAAAGTGCTTAAATTTTATGTGCAGGTGCAATAAAATGTTTATTTGAGCACTCAGCAGTTCCTTCTTATATCTCACACAGCTTCCTCCACCTGTGTGCTTCTACTTTTATACCTTCTTATTTCTCTCCCTTTGATCCACACTTTGTTTATCTTGCTTTATCCCACCTCTGCTTTATTCCCTCTCCCCCTCAAAGGTGAATTGCTTTCTTGCATAGCAGAAGGGGTTTCTGCCATGATGGGAACCTCACAGAGAGATTTCCCCCTCCTCATCTGTGCCAGGTACAGAGCAGTTTAGTTTAATTTTCAGATTTCTTCTGCATGCTTTCTCTACCTCTCTGCTGCCATCCAACCTTTATGCACTGTTTGTTCTTAGTGACAACTGTAAGAAGCAATGAGAAGGTTACTCTGCTTGCTTGGATGTCCATGAGGAGCAAATCAGAGTCACTGGAGCTTTCCTGCCACTCCACCATGGCATATGTTTCACTTGCCCAGACTTGTGCTGTCTTTGTAGAATCTTATGCATAACTCATGGGGGACAAAACAGGCTGTCTCTGGAGATGATGTGAATGTGCTCCATGCATCAGCAACCACTGATTGCTGAAGCAGTCACAGGGCTGGACATCATCTTCTGACAAAGCAAACACCTTGTTGAAAGAGCATTTTGAACTCGGACACTTTGGCATCTCTTGGCGGACTGGAGCCTTCCTGTGAACTGCTGCGGTGCTCGGCGTTTCCTTTTGTGGAGGAGGGCAGGTCAGGCTCCCTGCCCTGCGGCCGCCCTGCAGAATGGATTGTCTTGGCTTCTCTCTTCTTTCACACCTTTCATCTTCCTTAGACCTGAGTGACCTTGTCAAGTCAGGGAGCCATTCGTTTCCTCCCCTCTTTCACTTGCCAGTAGCTGTGTTTTGGGAGAGCACCTTGCAAATAACTGTCATATAAATGAGGAATTCAAGTCACTGAAGGGCTTAATGATTTGTTAAAGGTGACAGTCCCTGCTCTGTGGAAGAAGAGTGCCTCTTAAAACTGGTTGATGCTGCCTCAGAGGCTCTCTCTGTGTCTCTGAGGCTTTTTGTTTGGTTGAATTAGATTTTAAACCTCAATTAGTATTAATCTTTTTTGGAAGAATTCCCATTTTAGACCTCTCCTGAAAGTCAGTGATTGATCAGGAGAAGTATTCCGTGGCACTGCCTTGTACTGGAGCTATTTTGCACAAACTAGCATTTTCACCACAGGTAGATTTTCACAGCTATTTTTAGTGTCTAGATGCTCTGACAGTTTAAAAATGGCTTTAACTCAGCAGTTCCAAGGGACCACAAGCCTTCATCATTCTTAAGAAGTGAGAATGTCTGGATAGCAACTTGCATAGAGTAAATTAAATGATCAGCTAAGGCAATATTTTCACCTTTAGCCTATGATAAGTCACTTTATAGACAAGACCCCAGAAAAATGACCTGTTGTAGCCACAAGGATCCTTTTGCTGTACTTGGCTGCATGTTCAAGTAGGCTGTTGAATTAGACTATTGAAATGTCTGAGCCAGAAAAGCTTTTTCCAACTCTGCTGCTGTTTTGTGCTTCGAGAGCAGCAAGAACAAGGGGAGACATGGTAATTGCCATCACCTCTTGCTGAAAGTAATTTTCCTGATGTAGACCTAGCATGTGACATTCTGCCCCTGGTTCTCTGACTGATTGCATCATCTCTTGAGTCTCTAAACTTAAACATTTCTAACAATGATAAATATAAATCATCACCTGTGTTACAGGGCAGGGAGTTTGAGATAGACTTCTGTAGCCTCCGCTGACTGAAGTGTTTCAGTCTGCAGGAGGCATACCTAGCCTAGGTCAGGCTGTGCTGAAGTCATCAACCTTCTATCTAGGCATGCTGCTCAGAGGACGTGGGAGTGCTTCTGTTCTTGGCCTCTGAAGGATCTCACTTAGGCCCCATAGAGACCAATAGATGCCAGCAACAAAAAGATTTCTCCCTCCATCCCAACCTGCACTCCCCTAAAAGTGGTCTTGGTATGAACAAATCTCTCTGTGGCCTCTTTCCAGTGATGTTATGAATAACCAAGCACAAACAAGGCTTGACCTAGGGAATTTGGATTAGCTTCAGATGTACCTGGCTGTAGGAGACAAGAGAAACAGACAAAATGGGTCTAAATTCCTACAGAAGACTTAAAATTGTGTTCTTCCTCAGCGATGTTTTGGAAAGGGAAGATAACTGATGTGCAGTTATGAGTCATATTTACCACAATGGAACAGGGGAGAGCATTTCATACTGTGTTGAGAGCTTTAAAATGCTTTTCACTGGAGAGCCTGCATGCCTGTGCCTAGAGATACAGGCTCTGCAATTAGAAGTCTTTAGGTGGAGGAGGCAGTAAGAATACATTTGGGGTGGGAGCAGTGGCCACATTCACAGCAAATGGCAGCAAAGAGGTCGTGTGAAAGGGCTGTTTTTGTGCAGTATGGGGCATGCCAGCTCCTGCTGCAAGTGTGCAGCTGTGGGAGCAGAAGGCTGGAATCATGAGGCAAGTAGCAGAGTGATAATGACTCTGACCTCACAGGCTAAAGACAGAAGGAAAAAAAAGCAAATTAAGCATGTTTGGGGAATGATAGTGGCAGGCATCTTCAAGGGAAGCTTTGAATATGTAACAATAGGTTCCTGTGCCTTACATTGGTCTCCATCTCCTGCTGCTGTAAGCCAGGCAGCATGGAGGCCGGGTTGGCAGTCATAGAATCATGGAATCAGCCAGGATGGAAGAGTCCTTCAAGATCACCCAGGCCAACCTAGCACCCAGACCTGTCCAATCAACCAGACCATGGCACTAAGTGCCTCATCTAGACTTTTATTGAACACCTCCAGGAACAGTGACTCCACCACCTCCCTGGGCAGCCCATTCCAATGCCAATCACTCTCTCTGTGAAGAACTTCCTCCTAACATCCAGCCTAGACCTCCCCTGGCACAATTGGAGACTGTGTCCCCTTGTTCTGTTGTTGGTTGCCTGCCGGAAGAGACCAACCCCACCTGGTTGCAACCTCCTTTCAGATAGTTCAAGAGAGATGTTGAAGTACTGGAACATGTCCAGAGAAGGGCGACAAAGCTGGTGAGAGGCCTGGAGCACAGCCCTGTGAGGAGAGGCTGAGGGAGCTGGGGGTGTGCAGCTTGCAGAAGAGGAGGCTCAGGGCAGACCTCATTGCTGTCTACAACTACCTGAATGGAGGCTGTAGCCAGGTGGGGTTGGTCTCTTCTCCCAGGCAACCAGCAAGAGAAGAAGGGGACACAGTCTCCAATTGTGCCGGAACAGGTCTAGGCTGGATGTTAGGAGGAAGTTGTTGTCAGAGAGAGTGATTGGCATTGGAATGGGCTGCCCAGGGAGGTGGTGGAGTTGCCATTCCCGGAGGTGTTCAAGAGAAGCCTGGATGAGGCACTTAGCCCCATGGTCTGGTTGACTGGACAGGGCTGGGTGCTAGGTTGAACTGGATGATCTTGGAGGTCTCTTCCAACCTGGCTGATTCTATGATTAGAGATGGGGAAATTCACCAGACCATTTTCTGGCCAGTTTCTCCCCGAATTAAAACCCAAGTTCCATTTCTTGTGGATTTCCCAGAGGTGCTCTCAGGCCAGTGCATCTCATCTTTTTTTTAACTGCATTGGTGATTCAGGCTTTAGTGCTGGCACAGAGCTAAGCTTTACCTTAAGTGTCTTCTAATTATTAGAACTACTACTTAGGAACATTCTCACACTGATGAAAGCTTTGACAGCCCATGGGAACCAAGCGATTTCAGGGGAGAAAGGAGGTAAATATCTTGTGAAAAGAGTAAAAGCTAGGATTGCACATTGGGATAATGATTGACAAGGAAAATGCCATGGAAATTTTAGCTATTCCATAACTCTGTGTTGTATGAATGACATTAAATAGATCTTGTCTGGATGCCCTAAGAGATGTTCTGAACTTCTTGTAATTTGTTGATTTTTGTAATGGTTGGATTTGAATCCTGTGCTCTGTAGTGCTTCATTTCAGAATAATTACAGAATCTCTGCATAAGTTAAGATTTAAAGTATGTGTTTGTAAGTGTTTTCATGTCATCTTGTTATTCATGATGACAGTCTCCTGTAAGAAAGAGGGATTGATATTTTTATGATCATTGTCTATCTAAAAACATGTTGCAAAGATTTCTGCAGGGCATCCATGCAGGCTCCTTACAAGTGGTGAATTGCCAGCCCTGGAAGTGTTCAGGAAAAGATTGGATGAGGCACTTAGTGCCATGGTGTAGTTGACTGGATAGGGCTGGGTGCTAGGTTGGACTGGATGATCTTGGAGGTCTCTTCCAACCTGGTTGATTCTCTGATTCTAAGTTCTGCACAGAGAGTGATTGGCATTGGAATGGGCTGCCCAGGGAGGCGGTGGAGTTGCTGTCCCTGGAGGTGTTCAAGAAAAGCCTGGAAAAGGCACTTAGTGCCATGGTCTAGTTCATTGGACAGGGCTGGGTGCTAGGTTGGACTGGATGATCTTGGAGTTCTCTTCCAACCTGGTTGATTTCATGATTCTATGGTTCATCACATTTCTGCCCACCATGTTTCACTGGCTTCCAGCTACAGAGTTTTGTTGAGATCCTGCTACCAAGTAGTTAGAATGTATGAACAGAGAAGGTGCTTTGAGAGAACATCAACATGAGCTCATTCCCATGCTCTTGTGGATCCTGCTGCTTGCAGTTTTCCAAGATTATAAAATCCACTTTAATCTGCTCAATACTTTGCTTATTGTGCCAATTAGAACAACAGTGGCTGCTATCTTAGTTTTCTGGCTTTCTTCTTTTTGAAGCCCATTGATTCTTTATTTGGGCCTTAATTACCAGTAGTAGATGTGTTTCTTCAGGGAACTAATCATTCCAAAAAGCCTACTTCAGCATAGTGCATAAGCACAGTTAGTGGAATGGTGCCTAAATGTGAGAGCCAGTTGCAGTTGCTTCGTTTCAGAATGGCAATGTGTGGAAGCTGAGGCATAGGAAGTTTCCTTTAAACATGAGGAGGAATTTTTTTCCCTGTGAGTGTGATAGGACACTGGAACAGGCTGCCCAGGGGGATTGTGGAGTCTCCCTCTCTGGAGATACTCACAACCTGCCTGGATGTGTTCCTGTGTGATCTGATATAGGAAATCCTGCTCTGGCAGGGGGGTTGGACTGGATGAGCTTTTGAGGTCCCTTCCAGCCCCTGACATTCTGTGATTGTGTGATACAATTGTTACTCACCTTTAATACTCCTCCATAGTTCTGAGTGGCATTTGCTCCCATATGTTCATCCTGTCTTCCCCTGGTTTACCCATAGGCTGAAGCTTCTCCATTTTCTCAGTTTGGTTTCGTATTGAGGTAATGAATTAGGGTATGGCACCATTGCAAGTTTGACCTTGAACAGAATTGGGAGGAGAGTGGCTGGAATTCTCTTTTTCTTTTTGGCTGAAGTGTGATTAGCCTACTAATGTTTGGAAAAGGCTGGGAACATGCCTCATAAGGAGAGGCTGAGGAACCTGGGGCTGTTTAGGCTGGAGAAGACTGAGAGGGGATCTAATCAATGTTTATAAATCTCTGAGGGCTGGGGGTCAGGAGTGGGGGGACAGGCTCTGCTCACTTGCTCCCTGGGATTGGACAAGGAGCAATGGATGGAAGCTGCAGCAGAGGAGGTTCCAGCTCAACACAAGGGGGAACTTATTGACTGTAAGGGTCACAGAGCACTGGCACAGGCTCCCCAGAGAGATTGTGGAGTCTTCTTCTCTGGGGACTTTCAAGCCCTGTTGGGGTATGTTTCTGTGTGACCTGAGCTAGATTGTATGGTCCTGCTCTGGCAGGGGGCTTGGACTTGATGATCGTTTGGGTCCCTTTTAACCCCTAACATCCTGTGATCCTGTGAACAGAGTAAGTGAAAAGCCAGCTGATGGTGGTTTTCACCTAGCTGTGAATAAAAACTAAGCTGCTGATATAGATCTCCTCTGTTCAGGGGAGATTCAAGTAAATTGTAAGGAACAGTCCTGTTTTCTCAGAGCTTTTGCTTTCTCAGAGTCTTTATCTATTTGCTTTAATGTCAGACGGGCTTTGATTGTGCTAAAAGCTTTACAGCGAAACAAACTGGAACTCCAAAGTTCTGGAAAAAGCCTCAGTCTTCCTGGGATGCAGGTTGTAGCATTTTTCTTTTTGCTTTTTTTTTTTAATTTATGCTGCTTAATAAAGCAGGCAGTGGTGCTGTGCAGTCCATGTGCCATGAATCCAGCTGTGGTGACAGTAACGTAGATACGAAATGCATGGCACATCGATTTGACATATGGAACTGATTTATGCTTTCAATTTGTTTAAATGGTTAGAATGGCTGCAGCTTTGACAGATGTACACTCAAATTTCAGTCCTGTTTGAGACCACATTAAAAATAGAACTGATTTTTGGTTTAAAGCATTGATTTTTATCTCTTCTGTGGCCTTTTGCCTACATTCTGCACAGCAAACCCACAGATGTTCTTGTAACACTAAGTATCATAGAGACAACCAGGTGGAAGAGACCTCCAAGATCATCCAGTCCAACCTAGCACCCAGCCCTGTCCAATCCACTAGACCATGGCACTGAGTGCCAATTCTAATCTTTTTTTGAACACCTCCAGGGACAGTGACTCCACCACCTCCCTGGGCAGCCCATTCCAATGCCAATCACTCCCTCTGCGAAGAACTTCCTCCTAACATCCAGCCTAGACCTCCCCTGACACAACTTGAGACTCTGTCCCCTTGTTCTGTTGCTGGTTGCCTGGCAGAAGAGACCAACCCCACCTGGCTACAGCCTCCCTTCAGGTAGTTGTAGACAGCAATGAGGTCTGCCCTGAGCCTCCTCTTCTGCAGGCTGCACACCCCCAGCTCCCTCAGCTTCTCCTCACAGGGTTTGTGCTCCAGGCCCCTCACCAGCTTCGTCGCCCTTCTCTGCACATGTTCCAGCACCTCAAAATCTCTCTTGAATTTCCTCCCTTCTGGAAAGCTGTAGGAACAGCTCATTTTTCATTGAGCAGTTGAGTCTTGGAAGAGTTGCTAAACCTAAATACTTTTAATTTTTAAAGGAAGTCAACCCAAAGCCTGAAAGATTTTGTGTTGCACTATTACTGATGTATGAAACCCCAATGATACATTCAGTAGCTATGGATGTGAAGAGAGTAATTATTTTGTTGAGCTTATAATAAGCAGAATATCTTGTGTAATGGGAGAGGTATTTGAGGCTTCTTTGTATAAAGATTGCCACCATACATTATTTATGTACACAAAGAAATGGTGAATGCCTGTGTCAGTACTAATTTATGGGAGTATCTCTTGAGAGCCCACAAACTCAGAATTGTTCTCTACTTCAGAGCTGTGCAATGCAGTTAGGAGCTGAGTCAGTCCGCACCTTGAGTGCTGTGTCCAGTTCTGGATCCCTCAATTCAAGAGAGATGTTGAGGTACTGGAAGGTGTCCAGAGAAGGGCGATGAAGTTGGTGAGGGCCTGGAGCACAGCCCTATGAAGAGAGGCTGAGGGAGCTGGGGATTTGCAGCCTGCAGAAGAGGAGGCTCAGGGCAGACCTCATTGCTGTCTACAACTACCTGAAGGGAGGCTGTAGCCAGGTGGGGTTGGTCTCTTCTGCCAGGCAAGCAACAACAGAACAAGGGGACACAGTCTCAAGTTGTGCCAAGGGGAGGTCTAGGCTGGATGTTAGGAGGAAGTTGTTGGCAGAGAGAGTGATTGGCATTGGAATGGGCTGCCCAGGGAGGTGGTGGAGTTGCCATCCCTGGAGGTGTTCAAGCAAAGCCTGGATGGGGCACTTAGTGCCATGATCTAGATGACTGGATAGGGCTGGGTGCTAGGTTGGCCTGGATGATCTTGGAGGTCTCTTCCAACCTGGCTGATTCTATGATTCTAATGGCGATGGTAAACCAATGGTCTTTCTGTGGCAGATATTACTGATAAGTTAATCCTTACCAAGCTTACCTTTGGCAGTTATATTCTACTCTTAATTTCATTAACAGTTCATGGAGATGCAGTGTTCTTTGCTTTTTAATTGTCTGGCTTTTTCTCTTTATAAGAGGCCATTTCATTGGTGAAAAAAGGAGCCTCAGGAGAGATCAGCTCCCTGACCTATTTCTCAAATATTCAGATAGAATGAGTGCTCCTTTGGCCTCTGAGGATCTAGTTACACCCTGCAAAACAAGGTTTCTGCGTTCTGAAGCATTCTATGACCTTTTGTATGATGAAAGGTGTTGTGGACATCTAGGAGTGCTGTCTGCATGACTGTGTTGACAAACCCCTATGTCTTTAGGTGAGAACGTTGAAACGGTGGCTAAAGCACGTTCACTTGTAACATAATGTCTCAGGCTAATAATTTGACAGGCTCTTTATTGCTTTCCTGTTTGTGTACATTTCTGAAGAGAGTAGGTGAGACTATCACAGCTGTATAGAGAAATGACATTTATCTTCACAGTTTGGCCTGACCTTATCACTCCTAAGTGCCATTTCCTCTCAAGATAATGAGCACCTTTTTATTTAGGCCAGGCAAGACCCAAATTCATTGTACCTGATTTCTACAGCCCATCAATGTTTTCCACATTACTGTAATTATTGAGGATGTTAGCTTCTGTTGCCTTCCACTTGGCCTTTGGATTCCACACCTTCTTTCTGAAGAGAGAATGGGTTTGAGAGAGGAGAAAAAGGTCATGCTTGAGTCTTCATGAACATCTGGGAGCTGCTGCATGGCACAGCTACAACTAACATACATTTTATATGTGCCTTTCTTATATGGGCTTCTTCCACAGAGACTGAGTCATGATTTTGACATGAATGAGCCTAGGACAGAGAAGGTATTGCCCAGAGGTCAGACACTTTTAGGCAAAGGTGCATCTTCATAGCTGTTCATCTGCTTCATTAAGAAGAAGGGAAATGTAAGCATGAATAGGAGGTTAAAAATGCAATGTTCAGCATCCTTGCAGATATTTACAGGAGGGATCTATCTGCCCTGCTCCACGTTGCCTTCCCTCAACTCCCCTGCTCAATTTATCTTTGCCTGCAGCATTAGCTGTGTGTAACTCTCTGCAGCCCTTGTGCTGCCCATCCACCAGCCAGCCTGGGCATGCCTCTGCAATAGAGCTTCCAGCCTCAGAGCATCCCATGCTGTGCAGTGGAGGAGCAATTCAATACATCTTGTACCTTTGTGGCAGGAGCTAATAACTGAGATTATCTTGGCATATGTTCTGACTTCTTCCCTTTGCTTGCCAAATGGAGATCTTTTATGTTTCTATAGCACAGCTTTGCTAGAGAAGCATTCAGGTGCAAGCATACTCAGAGGTTTCTAATAGGACCGTCAAACTGTTTCACCTTTTGCCTTGTCAGTCTACATTTGCTACAGCAAGAAGCAATCCCGAATCGTTGGATTGATTTCCTGAAGGGAGCTGCTGTTTGGTTCACTCAGAGAAGATAAACACTCACATCTCAAAAATATCATCCTGTCTGGCATCTTTGTTGGCAGTCTCAGCAGAGGGGCCAAGGAACCATGTCTAAGAAAATTGCAGTGCTCCCTCTGGAGTTAATCCTTTCAGCCCAAAATTGAGAAGCACTGTTGGGGCAGTAGAAAGAAATACACAGTCCTGTACCTTCTGCTCTCTCCACTTTATGGATAAACAAAGGGCTTTGGCCTCAGACTGATTAATCTTAGACTTTGCCCTCACAGAAACTCTCCTGCAAGTTCTTAACAATGAGAATTGAACTGATGGTTGACAGACCACCAGCACTGTACATCACAGGTGTGCTATGCAATGGTGGCTTCTTTACTACTTCTGCTCCTGTCATTGCAGTTGGGTTTTTTTAATGCCTTGCATACCTATTTCCAAACCTTTTTTAAAGTAAGAGAAGGTACTAACTGATGGAGTTTAAAAATCTGAGTCAGAGGCTGTTTTGATAGCCTTCTCCCTTTGAAAAAGCTGCTAATGTGTGCAGGGATGGCATGGGATAAGCCTTCATCTCTATGGAGGAGAAGTCTCTGAGGAGTTCTTGGGGTGATTGCTGGCAATTTTTTTCCATCACAGACTTGCAAATAAGGACTTTCACTTGCTCCCTGAGATAGGACAAGGAGCAATGGGTGTAAGTTGCAGCAAAAGGGATTCCGCCTCAACACAAGGGGGAACTTCTTTACTGTAAGGGTCCCAGAGCACTGGAACAGGCTCCCCAGAGAGGTTGTGGAGTCTCCTTCTCTGGAGACTTTCAAGGCCTGTCTGGATGTGTTCCTCTGTGATCTGTGTTAGATAGTATTATCCTGCTGTGGCAGGGGGGGTTGGACTTGATGATCTCTTTGGGTCCCTTCCAACCCCAAACATCCTGTGATCTTATGACTTTACAGGAGGAAGGAAGGACTTTAAAACCAGTCAAACTCCTTGGAAAGAGAAACCACAAGGTTTTCTGCTCCTTAGATTCTGTGAGAGCCTCCTTCAGCCTTGAAAGAGGCATAGGATTAAGAGGGGTAATTAAAAAGGATAATTAAGTTGGCTGCTGTGAGGAATGCTGGAAAGCTGCAGACTGGGAGTGTTGTGGGCAGTCAGACTAGCTGAGGGAGAGAGGAGAGGAGGGGGCAAGCAGGTTGGAAGAAGGCCTGTGAAATAAAAATTCCAGTTATTTTGAGAAGCTGTTATTCAGTATTATAAAATGGACTTTATTGGACATTTTCCTGCAAATGCTTTCCAGAAACTAGGACCCTCTCAGGGAATGACTCAGATCCCCCCAGCTCTGTTCTGCATTGGCTTGAGTATTTCTGCTTCTCTTATGATGTGGATGGCTGCTTAACTTTAATAGTCTGGAGTCCACTCCTGTTTTGGATGACTCTTACCACAAGATGACTGCATGAACACTTCCAGTGCTTTAAATGGCTGCACTTAATAATGCGCTGAATCTGAAGCGTAGAGGAGACTAGAAATTAGTCTGAGATGGCCCATGGAAGCTTGAGTTTTGAGATGAGACTCTACTGATAACATAAAAACCTTCTTCAGGTTGTGGATATATGGGGATGTGAAGGGCATCTTCAGCTTTAGGTCACAAGCATGTTTTTTAGCCTGTGTTCTCAAGGTTTAAATACCAGCTTCAGTTTGTCTGCAGAAAGCAGTTCCAGCATAACTGGGAGTCCTGTTGGATGGAAGCATGGCCATGAGCCAGCAGTGTGCTCTTGTGGCCAGGAAGGCCAAGGCCATTCTGGGGTGGATTAGAAGGGCTGTGGTTAGTAGATCAAGGGAGGTTCTCCTTCCCCTTTACTCTCCCCAAGTGAGGCCTCCTCTGGAGTATTGTGTCCAGTTCTGGTTCTCTCAGCTCAAGAAAGACAGGTTGCTGCTTGAGAGAGTCCAGCACAGAGCTATAGAAATGATTAAGGAAGTTGAACATCTTCCTTATGAAGAGAGCTTAGGGAGCTAAGGCTTGTTGGCTTGGAGAGGAGGAGGATAAGGGGTGACCTCATTCATGTTTATCAGTATGTGAGGGATGAGTGCCAGGAGGCTGGAGCCAGGCTCTGCTCAGTGATGCCCAGTGACAGGACAAGGGGCAGTGGGTGGAAGTTGAGGCATAGGAGGTTCCATTTGAACCTGAGGAAGTTTTTTTTTTTCCCAGTGAGGGTGACAGAGCACTGGAACAGGATGCTCAGGGAGGTTGTGAAGTCTCCCTCTCTGGAGATATCCAAGAACCATCTGGATGCATTCAAGTGGGTCTGCTGTAGGTGATCCTGCTCTGGCAGGGAGGCTGAACCAGATGAACTTTTGAGGTCACTTCCAGCCCCTGGCATTCTATGATTGTATGTCAGCACCGACCCTCAGTGCTGCTTCTGAATGAACTGCTCCAAAGTCAGTACCATGGTTGGGTGTCATGTTTTGGTATGTGATAAATGCTGCCTTTTTGTCTCTCTTACCTCTCTGTCACTGCTTACCCCAAGCGTGGCAGAGTTGCTGACTGCTCTGCCTGTGTGTTTTCTCCTATCCATTATCCTTCAGTCCTCCAGAAAACTAGAGGCAAAAACATACTTGTAAGCTTCATACATTGAATGTTTTCATGCCTTTTTATCCATCCTTCCCACACTCCATCCTTTTTTGTTTCTTTATATTTTTACCATGTATCCTCTGCCTTCTTAGCCATCTCCTTCCCAACAAACCATTGAGCAATAACAAGAGAAAACAAAAAAATCAGCTTGCTCTCTCCTTCAAGTGCTTGCTTTGTCTTCCTTGCCTATTTATAGGTTATTCATCTAAGCCACGGTGGCAGTCAGTCAGAAATGTGGTGAATCCTTCTTTCAGCAGTGTGCCAAGAGAGGATCTTTTTAGTTTGCTTGCCTTTATTTTTAATGTGTTTTTTTTCCCCTCTTTCCTGGAGCCTCTATAGTGTGCTTAAATTCCATTGGGATTTGTTTATTTTGAATAAATTCTCCAATGAAAGCAGAAGAGTTTTATTCCTCTTCAAGGAAGTTACAGGAGCATGACCGTGGTGCTTGGGGATGTTTGATTTTATTTCAGGGTGGTAAAAATCTATTTGACACAATATTTTCCTTCCAGTTGTCATTTTGGAGGAGGTTTTACTTTTGCAGCCTAAGGAATGTCTTTGGACAGAGACACTGTTAACTCCTTTTTCTTTGGAGTTATTTTTTTCCCTACAACTTAAGGCAAATCCTAGTCTGTTTGTACAGAGTTGGTCATAGAATCATTCTGGTCAGAAGAGACCTTTAAGATCATCAACTCCAGCTGTTAACCCAGCAGTGCCAGATCACCACTGAATCATTTCCCTCAGCACGGCATCTACATGGCTTTTAAACCTTCCCAGGGATGAGGATTCCACCACTTCCCTGGGAAGCCTGTTCTAGGGCTTGGATAACCCTTTCAGTGAAGAATTTTTTCCTAGTATACAACCTAAACCTCCCCTGGCACAGTATTGACCTTGTAAATTGTGACTGCCTTTGTGGCCTTGCAAAGGACACATGGTCTTTGCACTTGGTTTCTCCTTTTGCTGAGCAGTTGATAATAATCAAGCAGTTGGATGAGGCCCTGAGCAACCTGTTCTAGTGGGAGGTGTCCCTGCCTGTGGCAGGGGGTTGGAACTGGATGATGCTTGAGGTCCCTTCCAACCTTAACGATTCTATAATCATAGAATCAACCAGGTTGGAAGAGACCTCCAAGTTCATCCAGTCCAGCCTATCACCCAACCTTAGCCAATCAACTAAACCATGGCACTAAGTGCCCCAGCCAGGCTTTCTCCAAACCCCTTTAGGGACAGCAACTCCACCACCTCCCTGGGCAGCCCAATCCAATGCCAATCACTCTCTCTGAGAACAACTTCCTTCTGACATCCAGCCTAGACCTCCCCCAGCAGAACTTCAGACTGTGTCCCCTTGTTCTTTTGCTGGTTGCCTGGCAGAAGAGACCAACCCCACCTGGCTACAGCCTCCCTTCAGGTAGTTGTAGAGAGCAATGAGGTCACCCCTGAGCCTCCTTTTCTCCAGGCTAATCAACTTCATTCCATCATGAGGCATTGGAGAGGTGGGGGAAATTTATACTGGCATATCCCAAACAGTGAGGCAGGACTTGTGGATAAGGCAGAAATACCTCACAGGGGAGATGTTGCATGAGATCTACATTAATAAACTCATCTGGACTTTTGCTAGCTCCACAGGACTGCTGAGATGTGGAGTGTTGCCAGGGTTTTGCAGTGAGGCTTGTCTGCAAGGAGGCTGGAAGCCACTGGTTTGTGCAGTACCTGGAAGTGTAAGTGCTGGCATTTTTCCTCAAGGGGAGGAGCTCTGTGTTGTGAGTAGCTGTGCCTTGGAACAAGAGACTTTGCAATGTGCTTTAATGCTGTCTGTTACTCATAGGGGTGAAGGCTGCTTTTGCTTTGCTCAAACAGCTTTAGAAGGCAAACACTGCTTTAAACTGAGGCTTTGCATTTGCCAGAACCCCTTCACAGTGGTTTTAGCAGCCAGTAGCTGTGCTAATCAGTTGGTTTTCCCCACTTTTCTTCCTCTCCTTACTGCTCTTTGGGTCTTATGCTGTCATACCCTAGCAGGGCAACTGGGATGAGGTAGAATCATCCAGGGGGGCAGATCTGTAGAACAGGTATAAACCTCCAAGAGAAATTCCTGCTTGGTCTTAACTGTGAATATATCTTCTGCATCAAAGAGGAGAGTCTCTGTTAAACTTGCCTTGCTCACAGTGCTTTACCATTTGAGGAAATGAAGGTGAGGATGAAGGAGGGCCAGTTCCCCTATTTGTGTTTTCATCTCACCCCCTAGGCCAGGACTTGATTCCTTGCTCTGGACCCTCCTAGGCCAGTCCCATTTAGAGCAGCCGTCAGCTCAGATCAGCTGCGCTAAGCATACTGTGACATTTGGAAATCCCTGTCTGGAAGGGGAATTGAGCAATGAGCTTCTGCTAATTATAATAGCTATGTTTAAAATGTAATGTTTGCTTTAGTGAGCAAAATCCAACTACACACCCAGACTGGAGACTGGAAATACTCTGGCAGCAGAGGAGACTGGTCCTCAGCAAAAACATTTCCAGGATGGAAGCAAGGGCAATCCAAGCACTGCTTTGTCAGAGCAAACACTGCACAATCTTGCCTGGGGGTGGGGGTGAATATTGTTACCTAGCAACTTCCAAGTGTGTCTGAAATTTGTTTGAGACCCTCAAGACTTAGGCACTTCACCCAGTGTTCTGCTGGGTGCCAAAAACATGCTGACTATAATTTCACAAGCCAAGGGTGGTGCTGGCTTAATCATCTCCTTGACCTTTATTTGAGCTAGCACAACCTGCTCAGTAGCACAGAGAAGCAGGACAAGAAACCAAACTATATTAAAATCAACTTAGAAGAAAGGGGAAAAAATAGTAGTTTGATGTAAACATGGATCTTCACTTCCCTGATGGTGTTTGCTGGCAGTCTCACCATAGTTGCACTGGGAAATGTGCAACTGAGGACTCCTGTTGGGAGTGTTTTTGAGGATAGCAGTGAGATATAGTTAGGGACACACATATCATTAAAGACATCTTTTCTGAACTACCACCACACATCACCAGCTACCAAATGGCTTTAGGCAGCTTAGAACAGGGTATTGCCGTTGACTACTCAGGAGTGCTCAGTTCAGTATGAGTTGTTAGTAGCCTTGTTTTAGAATAGAATAGAATAGAATAGAATCAATCAGATTGGAAGAGACCTCCAAGATCATCCAGTCCAACCTAGCACCCAGCCCTGTCCAGTCAACCAGACCATGGCACTAAGTGCCTCATCCAGTCTTTTCCTGAACACCCCCAGGGACGGTGACTCCTCCACCTCCCTGGGCAGCCCATTCCAATGGCAAATCACTCTCTCTGTGAAGAACTTCCTCCTGAAATAGTTAAGAAAGAAATAGTTAGAAAGGGCAGAAAATGTCTGTGATATTAGGACACACACTGGAAAATGCAGCTCTGTTGCTGCTTGGCTTCCAGTGTTCTTTATGTCATACAGCTGCAGACCTATTGGCTGAGATCTGATCCATGTACAAGTCTGATCCATGCACAAATCTCTCTTCCTCAACATGGCCTCCACTTGGGGCAGAGGCTTTCTATCCATGTTGCTTTTGTCTGTATTTCTATTCGGTTTCTAAGTTTCCTGAGAAGCTTCTTTTAGCTCCTAACCTAGTACTGGTGTTTCTCCAAGGATATTTGCCATCACTTATGTCTTCAGAGGCATTGCCACCCTTTAGGCTATAGAGGTGCTGAGACCTTTCCTTTTTGACAAGCAAGAATATTCCCCAGATGTTTAATTGTCAGCCCACTGTAAAGAAAATGTTGCTTTATGGTTGATAGGCTGACTATAGCTCTTTATGCCTTTCAATTAGGAGTGACACACTCACATAAATCATTATAACAGCACTGTATGCAAGCAGTGCCTGGATCCAGAGCAGTTAGGAGATGATGGTGAACTGGGGTGAATACCCTTATTCTTGACTTTGAGAAGTGCAGTGACAATGAATCATTCTTAGTGATGAGATGCAGCAGTGCTGACTCATTGGGCTGAAATTAGAAGGGCTTTTTTAGGTAGAGATGTAATTCCACCATTTTTTTTTTCTGATGAATGGATAAGAGTGAACATTTTTCTCAGCTGGTTTACAGACTTCATCAACTAAATGTTGTTTTTTTCCCTCCAGCTATCAAACCTAGTTGGAGGTAACTTACAGGGAGAGAACCTAAATCCAGGGTGGTGGTACTGGGAAAAATGCTAGGAAGGAGTAGCAGAAACTGTCATACTTTGGTAGAGTCACAGGGTGTGTCACATTGTCACCACTTTTAGGTTTTGAGATTCCCTCTGTTTTGGGAAGTGCTAAAGTTTACTTTTATCAAGAAGGGCCACAAGGATGATCAGAGGGCTGGAGCACCTCTGCTATGAGGAGAGACTGAGGGAGTTGGGGACTGTTCAGTCTGGAGAGGAGAAGGTTCCAAGGTGACCTTATTGTGGCCTTTCAGTATCCGAAGGAGGCCTACAAGGAAGCTGGGAAGGGACTTTTTAAGATGTCAGGGAGTGATAGGACTGGGGCCAATGGAGCAAAGCTAGAAATTGGTAGACTCAAACTGGATGGTAGGAAGAAGTTCTTCAGCATGAGGGTGGTGAGACCCTGGAATGGGTTGCCTAGGGAGGTGATGGAAGCCCCATCCCTGGAGGTGTTTAAGGCCAGGCTGGATGAGGCTGTGGGCAGCCTGATTTAGGGTAGGGTGTCCGTAGCCATGGCAGGGGGGTTGGAACTAGATGATCCTTGTGGTCCTTTCCAACCCTGACTGGTTTTAGACAGGGCTTCTGAAGCCTGAACTCATCCTACTGATAATCTAAAGGAGAAAAAGTAAAAATACATTTTTCTGAAGTTAAGATTTTGCCAGAAGATTAAGCAAATGCACAAAACATTGCTCCCCCCTTGCCCAGCTGAATTTATTGTTATATCTAATAGCAAGAGATTCCATTCCCATTAGATACTGTGTCTTCTGATGCTCCCCAGTTAGGGTAATGCAACCTAAAAAAAACCAATCTCCAAACAATTTTTCTTACTGGATCCCAGAATTGCTTATAGTACAAGTTTTCAGATCACCTAAATAGTGATGAATAACCAAATTCCCAGAGGCACTACATTAATTTCAGAATCTGGTGCTGGTATTCCTTCATTTTGGCTTTAGAGATTTGTTCAGCACGGTGAAATTAATTCTCTTTAGTGTCCTCCAAATGATTTGTATTCCTTTCCCTTTTGCTGTTTCTCTGTGGAACAAGCTGATACTCTTCTACTGTTTTCTAGTTGCTCTGATATATTAATAATCTATTTTACTTCTGGCAAGAGATTTGTGGTCAGCCCTCGACAGACAGATTTTATGCCAGGTTATCTTTTTCTGATGTTAGGTTAAAATTGTGCTAGGGGAGCAGTAAAAGAGAAGGGACTCCCTGCTACGCTGCACACTCAGCTGCTTTTCTGAAGTAGGAATATTTCTGAGCCCAGGAGGAGAGTATTGGTAGCAGAGGTGTTCCAGTGATGGAGAATGACTCCTTTGGAGAGTCCATCAGCATCCGGCAGTCACTCGTGTGTTTCCAGGAGATGCTGGACTGGCCAACTGCGTAGTGCTCAAAGCAGTTGGCTTGGCAGAGTTTCGTCAGTCAGGATGCCCTTTGCTGTTGAGGAAGCAGCTGCAAACTCACAGTTTTTGTTTGGCACTATATTCTCTCCCCAGGGGCTGCAGCACCACTTGATTAGGATAGAGAGAAGGAGACCTATCACAAAAGTGTATTATTCCCAGCAGAGACATGATTATCTTTTGGTCTCTGTGCTCCGTCTTAGCAAGGTGGAGATTGAAAACATCAAGGAAAGCAGGAGGAGAGAGGAGTCAGCTGTTTGCCTCGGTCTGACCTCAACCACAGCTGCAGCTAAGAGTAAAACAACAACTGCATGCTGCTGTTTGGAGATGTTTGCAAATCTGATGCCTTTTTGTCACCTGAAAATTTTGTAACATCTGAGCCCCTTATTTTCCTTCCTACCTGCACCTACCAGCTTTCTTTGTAAGTGTTTCAGTTGGGTACAGGGCTGTCCTATCTCCGGGGACTCATCCTTTCCTGAGTATAATGCTCTGCATTTTCCCATCTCCCAGTTTGCTTTGGTCCTGTATTCCTTACCTCACAGCATCTGCCTGGGAGGTTGTGCAAACAGAGTAAATGGAATAGATTTTGAGAAGTTGAGAGTCTTTCTCCAAGTTTTACATTTTATTGCAGTTGTGAAGGCCACCTTTGCTTAGAAGATCAGGGAGGTGGCAGGTACCACCACCTCTGAACGTGGAGGTGCTCAAGCTCTGCTCTTAGTATGAGGCTTAATCCATTTACTGCCCAAGTGGTGTGGCCCATCAGGTGCATTATGTGTCAATAGTGGTACCTTGTGCTAAGAGGTTACCTTCAGTCAAAGACTTTTGAATGTTTTTACAGAGTATTATCTTTGCATTAGGGAGAGACAAAAAGGGAATTTCAGAGTGTAGTACTTTGCCCTGGGTCTCCCAGCAGTTGAGAAACAGACTAGGAACAAAAGCCAGGTCTCTGCTGCAGAACTATGCAGCTTGTTTTAAGCTAGGTCAAGTGAGTTGCCAGGAATAAGGATGCAGGCAATTTCTGCCTGAAGTCTTACCTTCCTCCTATCAGTTGTTCCAGTGACTTTAGGTGCACCTCTTTCCCATGACCCAACCAGTGAGAGTTTGGAGTAATTTCATGATAATGAGCTTGCTGTCAAGAATTCTTGATGTTACCAAGAGTGCCTGTTAGAAAAGAGAAGAGAGATTGGTCTGTCCTTGAGGCTTAAGAGCAATAGAAAGGTTTAGTTATTAGCTTTTTGTCCAGTAAATCTTGATAGTGTGTTGACAGGAGCCCACATCTTGCAGATGTTTCCCCTCTATCTTCGGTAATTATAACAATGACTTCAGCGATTTTTCTCTTTGCAGTATCATTTTTCTCGTGTTGTTTAGCACTCAGGAAGCTTTGCTGTTTTCATCCCTGGTTTTGGTAGCCAGCTGCTTTTTGTCTCTCACTTGGGGGCGGCATTTCCCTGCCGCACGTCAAGCTCAGTACAAAGCTGGCTCCCGAAGAAGGAGCAGCTCTGGCTGGGTTTGATGGAAAACAGCCTGCACAAAGCTGTAGCCTTCAGTCCCACGAGTCCCTAGCGCTCAGATGCCCAGGAAAGTCTCTGGAGTCAGTGGGACGTCAGTGAGTCTCTGGAGACGTGGGACGTCGTGCTTACAGGCATCCTAGTTTCCTGTCATTCCTGTCGGGATAAAGTTAGGAAGGAGTAAATTCCAGGGAAAAGCACATAAGCTGTGGCCTGAGACAGGTGCTTTCCGTGCATATCCATCAATGTAAATTCCGTCAGTAATTCATTCTCTCTGTTCTACCTGTTGCAGCTCCTCTGCTAGTCAGAGGGAGTCTTGCCTCACCATATGTACATTTCTGAGATGCATTCAGAAGTGGTTGGGGAGTTTTCCTTTTCACCTTTGCTTCAGACCGAGCTCCCTGCCCCCTCCAATCCAGCTGCTGTAAGATAAAGTGATGGGTTTGATGCTTTTGAGACAGCAACAGAGTGAGTTTGGCTGAGCATTTCGTTTCCCAAGGAGGAGAAACTTTCTCGAGAACAACGAAATTGAATCTGTAAAGCGGCAAGGAAATTATTTAGCGGCGCCTGGTGCTAAACTGTCCTCTTGGTTGTGATCTCAACTGATGCAATTTTCTGAGAGATCAGTCACTTCATCTACAGGGCAGCAAAATATTTGAAATTAGAAATGACCATTTATCCCAGTGTAAATTTTGTAGTGCACTTGAGAGATGCTGAAACAACTCTGTGCTGCTACCAGCCTGCTGGAATGGTCTGCTAATGGACTCGAAGGCAGGCGGTAGTGGCAAGCGGGATAGGAATGGGGATATAAACTGGAAGTAGAAAGAAGCAAATGCATGCAGTAACAGTTGAAAGCTGAATCTCTGAATCCCATGGGTGAGATTTCAGATTGAACACTAATGAAAATTTCATTTCACTTCTCACAATATTTTAAAATGCACGATCACAGCATGCAAATAAACTGAAGTCTAACTGCAAAGTGTCTGATGAGTTACTTCTGTCTCTGCCACCCCCATAAGGAAGCTGTCTGTGGCTTCTGTGAAATCAAAGTTTTCCTCCTGATTTCCCTACAAGCCAGAATCTTATAAAAATCACTTTGTGTGCGAGATAATTAGTGACTGCAACCTTCTCTACAAAGTGTTCTCATGGTATTTCTCTGTTGTTCCATGTAACTCATCAGCGTGCAGCATAGAGCTACGTGGGTTTAGATTTGATTGAATTCTAAGTGTTACAATCAGTGCTATCATTATCACAACTGTCCTGGGAGTGCAACAATGGTTTTGGATTTCCTTCTATATTTCAGCTGCAGCTTTGATGCAACTTGTTTTCCTTGTGCCTGCTGATAGAAAGTCTCAATTCTGTGCATCTTCTTCCTTCTTCCCTGGTTTATGGCGTTAGATAAGATATGCTGTCTTGGACCTTGCTAGAGGTCACATGGCTGGAGAGCAGCCAGGAAGAAAGGGACCTGGGAGTGCTGGTAGATAGCTGAACGTGAGCCAGCAGTGTGCCCAGGTGGCCAGGAGAGCCAATGGCATCCTGGCCTGGATCAGGAACAGTGTGGCCAGCAGGACAAGGGAGGTTACTCTGCCCGTGTGCTCAGCCCTGGTCAGGCCACACCTTGAGTACTGTGTCCAGTTCTGGGCTCCTCAATTCAAGAGAGATGTTGAGGTGCTGGAAGGTGTCCATAGAAGGGCAACAAAGCTGGTGAGGGGCCTGGAGCACAGCCCTGTGAGGAGAGGCTGAGGGAGCTGGGGGTGTGCAGCCTGCAGAAGAGGAGGCTCAGGGCAGACCTCATTGCTGTCTACAACTACCTGAAGGGAGGCTGTAGCCAGGTGGGGCTGCCAGGCAAGCAGCAACAGGACAAGGGGACACAGTGTCAAGTTGTGCCTGGGACAGGTCTAGGCTGGATGTTAGGAGGAAGTTCTTCACAGAGAGAGTGATTGGCATTGGAATGGGCTGCCCAGGGAGGTGGTGGAGTTGCCATCCCTGGAGGCGTTGAAGCAAAGCCTGGCTGAGGCACTTAGTGCCATGGTCTATTTGATTGGCTAGGGCTGGGTGCTAGGTTGGCCTGGATGATCTTGGAGGTCTCTTCCAACCTGGTTAATTCTATGATTAAGGCCATCTTATATCTAACTGTGAAATTACCCAGGGAACAGTGGAGAGCCAGCACAGGGAAACTGAATTGATTTGGCATGTTAGAACATAAAAAGATTCCATTTTGCTCTGATTGGTGGCTGATTTGTCCTTGTAAATTTAAATTGTTTGTTAACTTTCTCAAAGAGGGGAGGCAAGAATTTATCTCAGAATTTAATTAATTTGAGATAGATAGTAATTAACATTATACCTAAATTTGCCAATCATCACACTTGACTTGAATTTGCATACAACTGTTGCATATAAAATACTGCTGAGGGTATCTTGAGCTTTGTGCTGTACCAATGCCACCTTTTGCAGCTGTGGTACAGCTGTGGTACAGCTCTGCCAGGCTGCACCTCCTCCTCTTCCCTTCCTGTGGGGTGGTGCTGCCCTTCCAACAGGTGGCCTTCCTCCTGGGGACCTGCAGGTGGGATTTATAGCTGTGAAAGCACAACTCCAGACTATCCAGCTATGTCTGTTCTCAGGTATTTCACCCTGATGAGGAAGACTAAAAATTGCTCTTTTCAATTTGAGGTAGAGAATGTGCTGGTTGCTTCTCTCTCTCTTGTAAAGTACCTACACTGTATTAATGTGACTGTTAAGATAATCATGTTTTTTGATGAAAGCAGAAGACTGAAATGATGTTTCCAAATGAAGGTTGTTTTGATTTATTCCCTTTATGCAGCGTGCATAATTCTGCTTCCCTAACTCTTTGAAGCAGGCTTTAATTTTATGGCTTTGGCTGCTGCTGTTCCTGTGCAGTACCTATGAGCTATTTAATGTCCAACATCGAGGAGTAAATTAAGGCAGGCCCAGAAAGAAAGGGCTTCGATTTGCTAATTGCCTGTAGAGTGGAGGGTATTGTTTTGCAGAGGAAGACTGTTCCTTAGAGATTGAGCAGCTAATTTTTTTCCTAGGAGCCATTCTCACATTTGAGCCACTTGCCTCTCAGGGCACTTCAGCCCCCAGAGCCCAGTGTGGGACTGCTGATGTTAACATCTGCCTCCTAACCACCAGACCCCTTTAGTTTCATTCATTAAATCCTCCTTCTCCAGCATTCTCGGTGAAGGCTGACTTTTGGAAGGTGTAGAAGAGGTATTATTGATGCAGGGAAGCAAGCTAAACAATTCAGCAACGTCTCCTTGGGAGCCGAATCGGTTCCTCTCCTTGGAAACCATTCCTGCTCCTCTTGCAGCCCTGAGCTGTGGTATCCCAGCGAGGCCAGAGCACAGGTTATCTTTCCCTCCCTGCCACTCTCTTTTGAGGATGACAGTAGCACTGACAGTAGATTAGACTGTGTTGTCATGTAAGATTAATGCTGGGAATTGACAAACCCGTTTTTTGAAGGCTTAACCTAATTGACTGAATACTTGAGAGGGTTTTTTTTTTTTTTTGCCTCCCCTGCTTTGCTGTTTGGTTTTTCTTTACCTGCTTGTGCTGCCTTCAGTGGGCAAATTGGACTTTATGTGTATTTGTAAATCTGATTCTTAATATCTGTTTGCTTATCAGATTTTGTAATGCTTGAGCTCAGCGATCCATGGGAGTTTAATATGTGTGTGGAGTAATGAGAATTTCCTTGCACCTTTAAGTTAACTCTGATGCACAGCCTGAAAATTCAGCACGCAAATCTGTCCCACTGAGAGCTTCCTGACATACCAGAGTGAATGTGATCAGTTGAAAAGCCTCTAAAACAGACCTGAGCTACCTGTAAGGAGGACATTGCTCCTTCCCAATGTGAAGTTCTGAGGTGGGATTGGCAAAATACTCCAGCACCTGCTGCAGAGAACCCTCGCATGCCTGCTGGTGCTGTCTTCTTCCTAAGTACTCTGCATGCTGTCTTCTTCCTAAAGTACTTCTTCTTGAGTACTGTGTCCAGTTCTGGGCCCCTTAATTCAAGAGAGATGTTGACATGCTGGAACGTGTCCAGAGAAGGGTGACGAAGCTGGTGAGGGGCCTGGAACACAAACCCTATGAGGAGAGGCTGAGGGAGCTGGGGGTGTGCAGCCTGCAGAAGAAGAGGCTCAGGGCAGACCTCATTGCTGTCTACAACTTCCTGAAGGGAGGTGGGGTTGGTCTCTTCTGCCAGGCAACCAGCAACAGGACAAGGGGACACAGTCTCAAGTTGTGCCAGGGACAGGTCTAGGCTGGATGTTAGGAGGAAGTTGTTGTCAGAGAGAGTGATTGGCATTGGAATGGGCTGCCCAGGGAGGTGGTGGAGTCGCCGTCCCTGGAGGTGTTCAAGAAAAGCCTGGCTGAGGCACTTAGTGCCATGGTCTAGATGATTGGCTAGAGCTGGGTAGTAGGTTGGTCTGGATGATCTTGGAGGTGTCTTCCAGCCTGGTTGATTCTAGGATTCTATTCTATGATTAAACACTCTAAATACCTCAGGTTCATGGCTCATGCTTTTGTTTGCTGCAGGTAACCAGAAGTGATTGTTCCGAGAAATCCAACAGCTCAGTCCTGGAAAGGTGAATTCCAAGAAACAGTGGAGTTCTCCACTGTTGCTTTCCAGTCTTTGCTGGTAGTGGCCCAGGGCTGGGTGGAAGGGCTCAGCATGCTGGCAGACCCTGATCCAGGGCTGTGGTGGTTGGCAGCTCCTCCAAAACGCTCTGATTAAGTGAGATGTGGGGATAAGTTCAAAGCCTGATTTCTTCTTCATAATTAAAAATGTGTGCATCTGTCATGCTGCTGGTGATTAGGTTGTATTTTCTTGTGGCCTAGAAGGAATATGGCAGTGAATCACTTTGCAAGCAGCTGTCCTCTAACAGCTGAGCTAGGTTAAATATTTGATTTAAGCTAATAAAAAGTCTGGGGTAGGGCTAATGTTTACAAACTGGATGCGATAAAGCAGTCACATCATCTGTTTCACAGCCAGGCAAGAGAAGGCACAGGGGATGCCACTAAAAGCTTTGTCTTCCGCTCCCACAGATGCCTGTGTACGTGGAAACAGGCAGAGAAGTGGGGAAGTCTGGGGTGTGGGGGGAAGGATCCCTGCTTCAGTCTGGGAGCACATCAGGCAGTGTCAGCTGTGCTGGGAAAACTTCCTTTTTTTGCCAGCTGTATCATTGTAACAGCTCTCAATGCATTAAATATGTCCCTTTTGCTCTTCTGTGAGAGCTGCAGTCAAACCATACGTTTTAAAATCTTTTAATCTTCATAAATCATTTCTTCCAGCAATCTAGTAAGTTTAGTTGCTGTTCTCTGAATTCCCACTAGTTAGCTACTCTTCCCTTTCGAGATGAGCTGCCCAGAAATAAGTGCAATGAAGAAAATGTACTTTGTGATTGAATTCATATTTAATTGCTTCTTCAAATCATATTGATCTGCTGTTATGATGCTGCTGTTTGAACTTACTGTCCAGGTTTGCCTCTAGGTCTCTGCTGGCATAGCAGCTTGAGAGGTTTGTCTTTGTTTCTTTTCCCTAAGCCATATTACATATATGGGATATTTTCTACTTGTATTTACAATTTCTCTCATCCATTTGTATTATTTCATTCCTATCTAAAAGCTTTTTTTTCTCCTGCAGTCAAATGTGTCAGAGCCTTTTCTATCTTTTTTTTTCCCCCTGAATTGTGTCAAGGTCTTGTACTTTAAAATGCTTTTATATCCATCTAGTTAAATAGGTTCCTAGGGCACTGTTGTCTTGATCATACAATCATAGCATCAGCCAGGTTGGAAGAGACAACCAAGATCATCCAGTCCAACCTAGCACCCAGCCCTATCCAGTCATCTAGACTGTGGCACTAAGTGCCTCAGCCAGGCTTTTCTTGAACACCTCCAGGGACGGTGACTCCACCACCTCCCTGGGCAGCCCATTCCAATGCCAATCACTCTCTNCACCTCAACATCTCTCTTGAATTGAGGAGCCCAGAACTGAACACAGCACTCAAGGTGTGGCCTGACCAGTGCTGAGTACAGGGGCAGAATAACCTCCCTTGTCCTACTGGCCACACTGTTCCTGATCCAGGCCAGGATGCCATTGGCTCTCCTGGCCACCTGGGCACTCTGCTGGCTCATCTTCAGGTACTATCTACCAGTACCCCCAGGTCCCTTTCTTCCTCGCTGCTCTCCAGCCACTCTGTCCCCAGGAAGAGGAATATTTCCACTGCAAAGGTAACCAAAGCTTGCCACAGGTTGCTCAGAGAGGTTTTGGAGTTTATCTCCTTGGAGATATTCAGAGCCTGACTGACCAAGAGCCCTGAGAATCTTCACACAGCTGATCCCACTCCAGGTGGGGATTGAGCTGGCCTTTCCCAGTCTGTGATTCCAGAGACTTCCACTAACAGGCTGCTGAACAGATACCTCCACATTCAGCAATAGTAGCTGCTATAAGCAAACTGTAGCTACTGTAAGCTACTGCATCTAGGTCAGAATAGATGAGTAGTTCCCATCTAGAGGCCACCTTTGTGTAGGTAAGACTGAGAACTGACCAGAAGAGTAGGGGTTGGTTTTGATCCAAAGCGCCCGTTTGTTCTTGGGCTGTTTTGCAAAGGTTATGCTGGCATCTCAAAAATAGCATCTCTGAGGATGTTTTCTGGTTCTTCTCTATTTGACTTTTTCCTGCTTCCAGCCTGGTGCTGTCATTCCACCTGATTCAGTAGCAGTGGGAGAAAAAGTCTTTCCAAGGTGCCTGCAAATTTGTAGCTTCCTGATGTTTCAGCATCCAACTTGGTGATGATTTAGTTTTTTACTTCTCTCTTCCTAGTACAAACTCTCAGTGTTTGGTTGGGACTGGCATCTCCTGCCGTGTTTAATGAGTGTGTTTCATTTCCTTGTGCCAGGTCCCAGGCTTGTACAAAAACCCTTTTCATCTTATTTGGGTGTCTGTGCCTTAAATAATGTCAAATCAGCCCAGGTCCTGCGCAGCAAGAGGCTGTAACTTTTTCAGTTTCCACTGAGGTCTGGGGCCAGGGAAGTCTTGAGCTGTTTGATTGTTTGTTTGCAAAATTGAACTTCTGCTGTGCCAAATCCTAAGACTGTAATTTTTTTGTTGTTGTTGTTTGTTTGCCTGTGTTTCAGTGCAGTTACCCTTCAAAGCTGAATGTTTTCCTTTTCACTGTAACAAACTGCTTGCTGTTTCTCTGTGGTTCGGATGTAGCACTCAAAAGAACCATTTCATGTGCGGTGAGAGATTGTTAGAGGGACTCTGGAGAGTTTTAATGACTGTCTGCTTCAGATTATGTGATTTAGTTTGTAGGAAACTTTTTTTTTTTCAGTTCCTGACTTGTTTGTTTGTGGTGTTTAAATTAGCTTCTCTGTCATTAGTTGTGATTAGTTTTTTGGGCTTTCTGCTTACCAGAAGAAGGCTGATTGCAGGTTAGCAAAGTCTGGTGAAATAGAAGGTGGGAAGCACGGAAGTTATGTATGAGATTTAACAAGGTATGATGTGATTTAACAAGGCCAAGTGCAGGGATCTGCACTTTGGCCACAACAACGCCAAGCAGCACTATAGGCTGGGGACAGAGTGGCTGAGAGCAGCCAGGAAGGAAGGGACTTGAGAGTGCTGGTAGGTATCATAGTATCATAGGTAGTAGCTGAAGATGAGCCACCAGTGTGCCCAGGTAGCCAAGAGAGCCAATGGCATCCTGGCCTGTATTAGGAGCAATGTGGCCAGTAGGATGAGGGAAGTTATTCTTCTCCTGTACTCAGCACTGGTCAGGCCACACCTGAGTGCTGTGTCCAGTTCTGGGCTCCTCAATTCAGGAGAGATGTTGAGGTGCTGGAATGTGTCCAGAGAAGGGCAACGAAGCTGGTGAGGGGCCTGGAACACAAACCCTATGAGGAGAGGCTGAGGAAGCTGAGGGTGTGCAGCCTGCAGAAGAGGAGGCTCAGGGCAGACCTCATTGCTGTCTACAACTACCTGAAGGGAGGCTGTAGCCAGGTGGGGTTGGTCTCTTCTGCCAGGCAAGCAGCAACAGAAGAAGGGGACACAGTGTCAAGTTGTGCCAGGGACAGGTCTAGGCTGGATGTTAGGAGGAAGTTGTTGTCAGAGAGGGTGATTGGCATTGGAATGGGCTGCCCAGGGAGGTGGTGGAGTTGCCATCCCTGAGGGTGTTCAAGAAAAGCCTGGCTGAGGCGCTTAGTGCCATTTTGTAGTTGATTGGCTAGGGCTGGGTGCTAGATTGGCCTGGATGATCTTGGAGGTCTCTTCCAACCTGGTTGATTCTATGATTCTATGTGGCTTATCTTAACCATCTCCAAAACACTCATTTTGTTTCAAAGCCTTTTACATGAAACTCTTTCAAAGCTCCTCCTCTGAGTCAGGTTCCCATTTCTCCCCACATTATACAGAGATAACAGAAGAGAATTCCACTCTGAGTTGAGATTCTTTAAATTTCAAATGTCCTCTCAAATTGAGGGAAAAAAAAGGAGAAAATTCCTTCTGTTCCATCCAAAGAAATGGAGAGGATGCAGAGTTGTCTGGACAATGGGACTGAAATTTGGGACAGCTAATCCAGTGGATTTCCTTTCACAGCAATAAACCTCTGCTTTCTTGTGTATGTAGGCTGCAAGCTCTTTGGGACAGAGTTGGCTTATGGAATAGGATACTGATAGGATATAAGAAGAGCAAAGCTTCGAATTCCTTTTGAATGATGTGAAAATCTTAACCTTTGTTTTGGGCTTTATTGTTTTGGTTGGGAGGGAGGAGTGCAGCCTTATTAAACAGCCCCAAACATGTCCTAGACTTCATTTTCTACCTCTTTGTCTTGAAGGCTCAGCTCTCGCAAGTTCTGGAAGAAGTGGGAAATCACAAGCAAAGAGCAGAGATGGTAAGTGCTCATCTTTTGGTTTCCTTTTCATTGGTTTTACAGAGCAGTAACATATGCAAAGTTGAGTTCAGTTAAACCATGGATCAGTTCCAAATATTCAAAAAAGAATGGCAAATAAACCTTGTGAAGGTTTGTCTCATTGCTACTCTTGGCACTCTCTGCCTCTGTATTCACCTGGAGCAGGCGCTGGATGAGATCTCACGTCCTGTCTTTCTGGTTTTGGCAATATCCTTTCTCTTTGTTAGCAGTTCTAGATCAGAAGCAAGCATTTAATTTCATACTGAATTAACTCCTTTCTTTGGAGGCCTTTGATTCAGTCTCAAATGTGCAAAGGACAAGCAGATAAGACGCGACAGAATTACCACAAACTGTTTTTGCTGTCGTATCTGTTAATTTTCTGCTGGGTTTGTCTGTTTTATTGGCAGTTCCCTCAAGGACCAAAAATAATAGAGACCACAAAACCAGGCAGAAGGGAGGTTTATGTGCAGTTTCATGACCATTGTAGATGATTCTTCATAATTGGAAACAAATGAGATATCAGCACTAAGCTGTTTTGTGAAGTGAATTTTGTGCTTATAGGCGAGTTGGGGGATTCCTGCAATGTTTTCTAGTCATCAAAACAATCCCCCAAAACCTGAGCAGCATCCAGGATGTAGAGACTCACTCTTTAGATGTCTTTTACACTGAATTCATTCTGTTAGTAATGAAAAAATAGGTGTGTATCACTGACTAGTAAATAGATGCTAGCTCAAGTTCAGCTCTAAACCCCAATTGACAAACAGCAGTGTCAACCTTAGAGGTTTTAGATTTGTGCTAAACTCTGCTGGGGCACTGCAGGGCAGGACTCTGCTGTACTATTAATAGGCTGCCACACGTCTGCTAGTTTCTTTTTTTCCCTTAATTTGTGCTCCTTGCTGTTTCAACATCAGATTTTCTGTAATGAGTGTGTTAATTGATTCCAATTCTAGGGTGGTCTTACATTGAGGGCAAACAATTTTGTATGCTCAGCCACTCTTCTCTGGCTATGCAGGTCAGAACTGGTGTTTCCAAAGGAAACTGAGTTAATCCTATTTACCATCTGATCTCCTTGCAGCCTGCCTTGTTATAGTTTTCAGTTCTATACAATCAACTTTGCATTGTGCTCACTGGATGTATCAGAGGATAAATTTGCTGTTATGGTTTAAATGTTCTGATGTGTGGATTGTTTTAAACATTTCAGAGTCTTTCTTTTTGGCTCGTTAAGCCTGGGGTTTGAGTTATTTGTTTGCCTTCGAAAGTTTGTTGTATTAAACAGGCTAAGGAAAAAGAGCTGGAGAAAGTGGAACTTGCAGTGTTTAGGCATTAATTGGTGGCGTGCATCATCCATCAGCAGAGGATAAAGCAGCAGTCAGTGTTCAGTGTCTATTCCCAAGGGTTACTCAGTGGAAAACTGCAAGTCTTGTGATCTTCCAGTAAAGCTTACATCAATCTCACATGAACAGGCTGCAATCTGTAGTGCTTCAGACGATGGACTGCAGACTGTGAGGTGTGGGCTTTATTCAGCATCTGGAATCGTGTTCTCTATAAGAAAATTGCTTCATACAGAGGAAGAGAGATTGTTTTTCCCTTTTCAGGAAGGGTCTGACAGTATAGTCCATCTTTTCACTGGAGCTAGATGGTTCTCCTCCAGTCCTGAGTGAAATCTCCCTGATAGGGAAAGGTATGTCACTTGTACAGAGGTCTGTCCCATGTGGATGGGGCTCTTCCATTGACTGCCTGCACAAGGGCTCCAGCAATTGTACTACCAGCCCCACTTTCCTCCTTGCCATCCAACAATTTGCATGAGTTTCTTTCCTCCTCCCTCTTCAGATCAGAGTCTGACCTGGATGGCCTCATTTATATGGGGGGAAGTGTAGGCTGGATGTTAGGAGGAAGTTATTGCCAGAGAGTGATTGGTATTGGAATGGGCTGCCCAGGGAGGTGGTGGAGTCACCGTCCCTGGGAGTGTTCAGGAAAAGCCTGGATGAGGCACTTAGTGCCATGGTCTGGTTGACTGGATAGGGCTGGGTGCTAGGTTGGACTGGTCTCTTCCAACCTGGTTGATTCTATGATTCTATGATTTCCAGACTGTCTTAAAGTTGACACTGCAGCAGTTGTTTGCTTTATTTGGATTCCTGGCATCTCGCCTTCCTTTTCATCCCTCTCCTCCCTCTTCACCCATGAGCCACAGCTTGTTTATTTGGTATTAAGCTTTCATGGCTGGAGGAGTGCAGAGGGGCCCGTCCTGCTCTGTTGCTGACAGATGTGGATATTGCTTTTCATCATCCACTCTGCAAACAGGCTTATGGCCCTAAGTGAGAGGGAATAAATGCCTGACAGGTGCTATGGTACTGTCTGATGGGTCTTTGGGCTGCTTTTGGGATAAACCTCTGTGGAGATGACATCTCTGCTGCCACCCTGAAGAGTGCTAATGGCTTTGCCACCTTCCCCAGAGTGCTGGAAATGAAGTTAATGAACTAGGTGACAGGATCTCACTAAGCAGTTTGATGGGGTTTCTTGTGTGTGATGTGGAGCATCTTAGATGCCCTTGTAAATACTTCGTTCTTTACATGGTGATATTTAAAAGTAAAATACTTTTGGGAGAAATCTGATGGGATCATAGACTAGACTAGACTAGACTAGAATAGAATAGAATAGAATAGAATCAACCAGGTTGGACGACACCTCCAAGATCATCATCCACCCCAACCTATCACCCAGCCCTATCCAGTGAACTAGAGCATAGCACTAAGTGCCTCATCCAGTCTTTTCTTGAACATCATAGTCTCAGTAAGGCAGTACCTGCGTGCTCTGTCTCCCTGAGGAAGAGAACCCCAGCTCAGTGAATTGAGAGTGTGGGGACAATACAAGACAAAGGGTGGTGTGTGCTAGAGGGATTGCTGAGCTGGACCAGAGCATGTTGTGCCAGGGGAGGTCTAGGCTGGATGTTAGGAGGAAGTTCTTCGCAGAGAGAGTGATTGGCATTGGAATGGGCTGCCCAGGGAGGTGGTGGAGTCACTGTCCCTGGTGGTGTTCAAGCAAAGCCTGGATGAGGCTCTTAGTGCCATGGTCTGGTTGATTGTACAGGGCTGGGTGCTAGGTTGGACTGGATGATGTTGGAAGTCTCTTCCAACCTGGTTGATTCTATGATTCTATGAGGTCTTGCTGGAAAAACGTGGGATGGACTTGCTGCACTGACTGCCGCTGAGTACTCCAGTCTGTGCTTTCATTGCCTGTCAGCTAAAGGGAGGTTACTACTGGATGAACAGAAAACTAGAAAAGAAATTTAAACATCTTCAGCTAATTGCAGTTGACAAGACAAAGGCAGTTTGACTTTCCAGTATTAATTAGCAAACCCATACTAATTAGCTTGTATAAGCACAATTCATGCTTCTTTCCCTAAATGCAATTAATATTGCAACTGAAGACGTCTCTGGGCTGTGCTGCTGTATCATTAACATACTTTGCCCTAATTAGACATGGCCAGTAGTGGCTGGAGAAATGAGTTTGTGATTACAACCATAAAAAATCCTCTAATGTTTTATATCCTTCAGGGAACTTGAACCTAGGATTTATTTTCTGATTTAAGTAAAAATACCTTTATCATTGTGCTGTGTAATTACAACAGTGAAACCTTTTCTCCCCCTCTGACCCTGCACTTAGTTTTCTTTAGCCACAGTTTGAATGTGTTCCTAGTGTAAGGGAACAGTTCTTGTCCAGTCTTCCAAGAGCTCACCAATCTGATAGGACTCAGGTGGCTTAGCTGTCCTACATATCAGTGCATTTTGTGTTTCTTTTATTTCCTAAAAGAACAATTTGCGTTGTGAAATCAGTTGGGGTTTTTTTTAACTGCCTAAACACACTTTTTTCTCACCATTTTTGTGCATCTATATGCACTTCTCTGGACAATGTTATCAGCACTGGAAGTTTTCTTTGTTTTTTTGAGGCTAATGCTTCAGTATCTTTATCTCCAAGATGTACCAGGAGATTGCTCATGAAGTTGACACATATGGCTTCCTGTTTTGTGGTCCCAGGAACTTATTTCTCATGATACATTAGTTTAAGGCTCTCCTGGCATACAGCTGAGAGCTAGCTTCACTCACACCAAAATAACATTTGTGGAGAACACTTTCTTGTTTCTTATATTATTTTTTTCATCTTCTCCCTGAGGGAGGGAAGCAGGCAATGTGTTAAGTTTTTCTGATTTTTCATTTGCCTTTTTCATGTCCCTCTATAGACAGGAAGAAATTGTTTGGCTCAAACTTTGCCATCTGTGTGACTGCTGTGCTCCCTGATCTTACACTTTCTTTCAGTCTGGTTCTGTAGCAGGGGGCATTCATGTCAAGAGGTTTTTTTTTCCCCCATCGTTAATCCCTGGGGGAAGTCAGCTTGGTATTAAAAGGCATCACCTGTACTTTGATAGCCCTGAGATGCTCTGAGTATCTTTTGGTTTTCATCTTCAAAAGACAGCTTGGCCCATGTGGGCTCTGAAATCTACAGACTGCTCATTGGAACAAATTATATTTCACCCTCTAGCAGATTAAAAAGAATGAATGTAAGAAGCAGAAGAATTGCTTAGCAAGGTAGGAGGTAAAGAAGATTTGAAATCCAAGGATGTAACCATCACAGAATGAGTGGCATAAATTGAGTGTCCTTACAGAAGAAATAAAGGCACTTTAAAATGAAAATAACAAATGCTCCTTGCCTTGAGAAAAAGAGTTGCTTAACTCTCTGCAAGGAACAGGAGACCTTTGTTTAAAGGCAGCAAATCAGGAGCCAAATCTTGGGTTCAGTCTGGTGAAACCATAATGTTTAGGAGGAGCTTAAATGTCAGTGACTACTGCACTGATGGTTACCAGAAGTAGTAATGAAGAAAGAAAGGAGAATACAGGAAAGAAAGAAACTTGGAGGATGCTCTGCATGGTGTAGTTGGGTACTAGCTGGTAACTGGAAGGCAACATGGAAAAACTGCAAAGACTTTGAGGAAATTACAACATGCATCAAGACATAAGCAAGAGCAGAGCCACACTGTTCACAAACCATTTTGTTATTACTGAACGACTTTCTAGTGGCTGCATCAGACCCCTAGGCTTTTTGGATACCTAAGAAATGCCTGCCAAGGATCAAAAATTCTGTTGCCTTTCACTTTACAAGTGATAAGTGATAATATGAAAGAAGTGAACTTCAGCAGAGACAGACCCACCTTGGGTAAGTTGCCGGTGCAGCTCATTTAATTATTTTTTAAGAGTTATTAAACAAAGCAAGAAATGCAGCAGACCAAGCATAAGAACAAAAGTGGTGCTTATTAATGGAAATGTAAATTCTCTCTGTTATCTGCAATGGGATGACAATTAAATGTAGGATTAGGGTAGTAAGCCATGGTAGTTATAAATGAAAATGAAGCTTTGCTGCAACAACCAACAGGTTGGGAGGGGAAAGGTGAGGACCAACCAGTGCACAAAGTTTCATAGAATCAGTCAGGGTTGGAAAGGACCACAAGGATCAGCCAGTTCCAACCCCCCTGCCATGGGCAGGGACACCCTACTCTAGATCAGGCTGGCCACAGCCTCATCCAGCCTGGCCTTAAACACCTCCAGAGATGGGGACAGAACCACCTCCCTGAGCAACCCATTCCAGGCTCTCACCGCTCTCATGCTCAACAACTTCCTCCTCACGGCCACTCTAAATCTCCCCACCTCCAGCTTTGCTCCATTCTCCCCATGTCCTGTCACTCCCTGAGAGCCAAAAAAGTTCCTCCTCAGCTTTTTTGGAGGCCCCCTTCAGATATTGGAAGGCCACAAGAAGGTCATCTTAGAGCCTCCTCCGGACTGAACAGCCCCAACTCTTTCAGTCTGTCCTCACAGCAGAGCTGCTGCATCTCTGAGCATCCTCGTGGCCCTTTTCTGGACACACTCCAGCATCTCCACATCATTCTTGTAATAGGGGCTCCAGAACTGCATGCAGTACTCCAGGTGGGGTCTCAACAGGGCAGAGCAGAGTGGGAGAATCACCTCCCTCACCCTGCAAGTTTCTGTCTATCAAAAGTGTATTTCATCATTTCAGAGTTGATTTAACAAGGTGACAGCAAATCTCCTTACCATTTGTCAGATTCTCTCCAAACCCCTTCTCTGAGCCTCGCAAACCCGAGACAGCTGAGCTGTGTGTCACTCAGCTTAGCAGCAGCATGAACACAGCCATAAAGTATAGAAGGCAATTGGAAATACCCAGTTCTCAAATCAGATTGAAAAACATCAATCTGCTTATAAAGAAACAGCAAGAAAAGCTGATCTGCAACAAAACGATATAGTAACAGAAGGCTGAGAGAGGACTTTTAGATCATGAAGTCCAGTCCTTTGGTAACTGAGGCAATTGCAGCATACACCTCAGTTTATGAATTTATCAAACTTGTCTTGAAGCAGCTCTCTGTGCCATTACTGTCATTGAAGGGCTGCTCTGACAGCTGAAATCTTCCCAATTCCAACTGAAAGTGCATGTACAGATAATGCTTTTTTTCCCTCCTCGTGCTAATGTTCTCCTTAAAGTACAGTGACTGTTCTTCCTCCCTCGTATTTATGCTGTGACATATTTAAATAGAACAATTGTTCTCTGCCAGCATTTCATTTGTCTAGGTTAAACAAATCAAGTTCTTGCAGTCTTCTTCTAAAACAAGCTCTCCAGTCTCCTGAATCCTGCAGCTTTCTTTAAATATCTTCCCATTTCCCTTTGTCCCCTTTGAAGCTGAGTAACCAGAGTAGTCACATCATTCCAGATGATATTCCAGTAGTAGCTTCTACAGAATTGTCTTCTACATACTCTGTCCTGGACGTAACTCAACTCTTGCACTTCATGCTCCCATTACCCCTTTCCACTGCCACAGGGCACCGCTGTGCATCCTGTGAGCAGTTAATCCGCCCACCCCTTTGTCCTCTCTAGTTCCTGACTGACAAATGGTTCTGAACGGTTCTAGCTGTGGTGGGACTTGCACTATTACATTGCAATTCTGCTGCTGTTCCTTCAAGTTTCCAGCTTGCTGCTTCTGTCTGATCTATTTATGCCCCTCTCTGATAAAGCTTCCCTGCTTTGTGCTATCAATAATTGTGTTTGGACATTTGTATTTTTTCATCCCAAGATCTTCAGTGAATTTTATTTGGTTTAAATGTGTTTTCATGATCAATGTCTGAGACATCTCTTTTTTTTTTCCCCTCTATTGGGCAGTTCTATTTCAGCAGAGCCTGCTCTTACTTGTTTCTTCTGTACATGCTTCAAAGTGTTTGTATTACTCTTCACTTAATGTGGTCCTGTTAGTGCAGAAATGTGATTTGCTGGAGTGAGTGGGGCGAGTGTGCAGGGGTCATCTGCTTGCTTCAACTTTTCTTCCTGTATATTTAGTGTAGGGTTTTGGCTCTCCAGGTAGAGTAGATCTTGCAAGAGAGAGTTGGGGGAGAGATGAGAGTTACTTTCTTCTTTTTCCTAGCTGAGATCTCTTTGTTGGTGGTTGTTGCAAACAAGTACTGTATAATTAGTTCCCCCTGACGTAGAATACACTGAGCTCTGAGGAGCAGAGACAGGATTCTCTTTAGCACAGGGAGTGATGAACAGCCTGTGTTGCATCTGCTGGAAGATCCATGCTCAACACACTATGGTAACAGTAGAAGCATCTATTGTGTGTTCAAAGCAGAGAGTGTAGTGGAAGCTTTGGAATTTTGGTAGAGGAGTGCTGACAAAGTGCCTGTAGACTGGAGAGCTGTTAAGTCCATTGCACTTCTGCATGTTAATATCTCAGAGCTATTTGAATAAGGTTAGAAGAAGAGATTTAGTGAGTCAGTTCTTGTGGTTTATCTCTGCTTTAAAAATCTAGCCAGGCACCTGGGATCAAACAGTACCTTCCCTGCAAATTAAAAAGAAATAAAGGTTGTGGTTGAAAGTCCCATTACACAAATGAACCTGCTCTTGGATCCATTAACGTGAAAGTTTGATGGAACTCGGCAGCACCGTTTGGTTTCAACAGGATTGTTTCACTTTCTCATTGGAGGGAACACCAGCTGATGCAGATTGAGGACATTCAGGAGGAGCAGACACTGCTGCTTAAAGTGGAGAGCTGCCTTGCTGCTGCCTTGGGCTCCCTGTGGGACAGGTACTGCTGGATTGCAGGAGAGCAGTCTTACCCAAACCTAAACAGCAATTCAAGCTGAGAAGGGATGCATGAACCATGACCTGCCTCTCAGGTCATCACTAGGAGAGGCTTCTGTGCTACAGGTGTACCTCTGACACCTGAGTGTCACTGACAAACACAGCAAATGGCTTTTTGATGAAAAGGGTGAGAGCAGCCGCTCTACTGTTCAGCTTGGGGGTAGGCTGAGAGCTGATAGTGTGCTCTCATCTTTGACTTGAAGCATTGTAACTGCAACAAAAACTGGGGAGGCAGAAAGGGGCAGTGCTGAGCAGAGGAGAAAGTGGATTGTTTTCCTGCGTGGACGACACTGCTGTGCTGCAGTTAGAGTGGTCCTGTTGTCAGTGTTGCTGTTGGCACTCTCAAATCTGAGTTTCACTGAGTTGCCTGGTAAAATAAAATAAGTGGCTCAGGGATATTATCAGAAGCCTCACTATAGCAGCAACAACTTTGAGGTGTAAGAGGCATAATTCACATGCACACAGGGATTGTGATTTTCCAGGCTTACATCCACCCTTGCAGTCTGGAAGACATTTAAGGGCTATCTTGGATACATGTGGTTTGGTTTAGAGGAACTAAAATTTCCTGGGCTCTCTGCTATGTTCAGCACTTGGAGAAGTAGAAGACAATTGGGTGAGAGGTCCTGGATACCTCTGGAGTTCTGTAATGTCTGCTCCTTTTTCCTGCCTTAGATCTTGGAGGTGCTGTAGAAGGAGCACATGCTTCCAGTGCATGGCCACAGAGGGAAAGGCAGACTTGGTCTGTGGAACAGTCACATCAGGATGGGACAAAGTAATAACTCACCTCCTACTTGTAAGAAGGATGGAGACCAATTTCCTCCTGCTTACACAGTCCTGGGACGTTATTCCTGCCTCAGAAGACAACCATCCTGAGAGATCTGATCTGAGAAATGTGATTCTGTAGGAACAGCATATGCTGAGGATGAGAACATCTCTAGCTGTGGGATCTAGGGGGGCACTGAGGGAAGGTTCAGTGGAGGAACCTGCAGATCAAAGGTTGCTGGATACTTTTCATGCCCGGGGCTGGATTTGCATCTACAAAAAGGGAGGTAAAGGCTTAAACTCCATGAAGTCTCAACACTGTCTTAGTCCTTGTGCTGACAGCCTAACCAGTTTGCTATGGTATTTGTTTTGCTCTTGATCTTTTTATGTCTTGGTGCCCATAGAAGAGCTCTTTCCCAGTGTTTTTTGCCTTTGGCTGGTGGATGCTGGGGGTAAGCAGTAGTGGTGCAGACTGGGGTCTCTGTCAGCCATTCTGTCAGGGCAGTGGAGTCCTCCAGCAGGAGCTGTAAAACCTAATTTATCCACAGAGACAAGAAAGATCATAGAGCAGACTTTTTCCTATGACCTCTTGGTAAATAATGAATGGCAGTGCCCTGCCTCTTTGGAATCACTTAATTGAGGCTGACAACTCTTTGTTGTAGTACAGGATCTAGCTTGTCAGGAGAATTTTAACTTATTTATGAATATTTCATTAACCTCTAAAGACTGGCTGTATAAAACCCAGCTCCTGCCAGGCCCTGGCCTGTTGATGCTCTGTTCAGTGCTAATGTCAGCCACCACACATCTATTACACCTTTCTTCCCCTCTGAGCTGGACCTGGGAGTTTATGTTGGTGGCGGCAAGAGCGTGTTCACCAAAGGTTAAAATGCCAGGTTTCTGCTTTGGCACCAGCACTGAACATATGGTATTTGGGAAGGAATTGCTTTTTGTTCTGGCAAGGGAAGGGGACTGCAGGCATAATCCTGAGAGGCTAAAATGGGCAGAGCAGTCTTGGCAAGGCCCTGTAACCTTTCCCTTTTTGGCAAGAGAAGTGAGATTTCCCATTTCTTATGCATTAAAAGCCCACTGTTTGTTGTCTCAGGAGGGCCTCAGGATTGGTCATGTAGGTAGAAAACCTTCAAGCTGCTCTTCTTAACCTCTTCTTTGGGAAAGGTTTGGGGAGCAAGACTCCTTTCAGCATCTGCCACTTTTTTGGAGGCAGCTGGAAGGCTCTGTCAAGAGAGCTGCTCCTTTCCCATAGCTGGATCCCTTGCCCCGTCCTCGTATTTCTCATCTCTGGGAGTTCAGCAAGCAACTTGAGCATGAAGCTCTGCTGGCCCCTGCTCACCCTCTCTCTCTCTGCTGGCCCCTACTCACCCTCCGTCTCTCTGCTGAGACATGCTGGGAAACACTGCTTCCAGCTGTAGTGAACTGCAAAATTGGGCTGGAGATGTAGTGGGAGAGAGTGAGCTGTTCTTAAAAGCATGTTGAAGTACAGGCTGTGGGTTGCTCCATGTGAGCTGGAGCAAGAGGATTAAGTTCAGTTTTCAAGTCTAGCACTCAGTGAAGGCTCTTTTCCTCTCTTACAATATTAAGCAGAGATTGATTCCACTGTATTCATGTTAGGAGCTGAAGGGAAAAAAAAAAAAGGTTGTGAGATTCTTCTTTCCTTTCCTCTTTGATCTTCCTAGGTGGTAGGCAAAATGCACAGATTCTTTTCTGACTTATTATGTGATGATTTTTCAATAATGGAACTGCTGGGGAGGCATGAGAGGTGGCTTTAGCAGCTACTCTGTAATGAGAACTGTTGACTGAATGCTCCAGAAACTCCTCGAGAGTATATTTTATAGGATGTTGTATTCAGACTTTGTACGGAGGAGGGATGACAACTTTGCAGATGTGTTGGTTGCTTTGCCTGTGAAATACAGCTGCTAGAAGACCTGCTTCTAGCAAAGGTTTCTGTAGCTGCGTGAAAGAAGCCTGTGTGGTGTTGTTCCAGAGAGCAGACAACTCCATTGCACCAGCACCACAGCCTCGCTGGGTGAGGTTGTGGCACATTCAGTCTGACACCCTGACAGCTTCACTCAAGAGACTCTGTGTTTTATAGAATAGAATCAACCAGGTTGGAAGAGACCTCCAAGGATATCCAGTCCAACCTATAACCCAGCCCTATCCAGTCAACCAGACCATGGCACCAAGTGCCCCATCCAGTCTCCTCCTGAACACCCCCAGGAACAGCTACTCCACCACCTCCCTGGGCAGCCCATTCCAATGCCAATCACTCTCTCTGTGAAGAACTTCCTCCTAACATCCAGCCTAGACCTCCCGTGGCACAACTTGAGACTGTGTCCCCTTGTCCTGTTGCTGGTTGCCTGGGAGAAGAGACCAACCCCACCTGGCTACAGCCTTCCTTCAGGTAGTTGTAGACAGCAACGAGGTCTGCCCTGAGCCTCCTCCTCTCCAGGCTAAACACCCCCAGCTCCCTCAGCCTCTCCTCACAGGGCTGTGCTCCAGGCCCCTCACCAGCTTTGTTGCCCTTCTCTGGACACCTTCCAGTATCTCAGCATCTCTCGTGAATTGAGGAGCCCAGAACTGGACACNGTCCCTCTGCAGGACTCTCCAACTTCCAACAGATCCACACCTGCTCCTAGCTTGGTGTCATCTGCAAACTTACTAATCCTGGACTCAATCCCCTGGTCCAGATCATCAGTAAAGCTATTGAACAGGACTGGGCCCAGCACTGATCCCTGGGGAACACCACTAGTGCCAGCTGCCAACTGGATGTGGCACCATTCACCACCACTCTCTGGGCTTGGCCTTCCAGCCAGTTCCTGACCCAGCACAGAGTGTATCTGTCCAAGCCACGAGCTGCCAGCTTAGCTAGGAGCTTGTTGTGGCAGACAGTGTTCTGATGTTCTAACCAGGAGTAACAATTAGGAGGTGTCATCCGTTCAAGGCTAATTACTCTGGAGTTTCCTCCTCTCAGTGGACACCAGCTGCTCTGCTCTCCCTGGTGGGAGGAGCCTTCGGTAGTAATTAAAGGCAACAGTCATCTACACACTGCTGAAAGTAGTGGAGCGAGACTGGTAACAGCAGTCAGGCTCTGAGCTGAATGAAGATGGAAATGAGGCCATCTCCTAGGGCAAGGAGAGGCCTTCGCCTGTGGAACTGTCAGGGATTTTTGCCGCCGTGTAGCGGTGATGAGGTCTCATCAGTGCCTGGGAGCATGGGCAGCACAGGGCTGCAAGTGGAGAGGAAGAAATCTCTTGTCTGCTCTTTCCTCTGGGTGTGGGAGTTGAAATGGGGAACAAAGCTCAAGAAGACGGAACCCTCAAAACCATCCTAAGTTGGTGCTACTGACCTGATGACCGCTGTTGCGCGTTACTTGCTGTTGACATGGAGTCTGTGGTAGTGACCTTCAAACATGCTATAGCATCAGCAGAGCATCTGCCCCTCAGCCAGAAAGACAAGCTCCTTCCAGAGCCAGTGTCTGGTTTTATGTGTGCCACTTGTGGGTAAGAAGTGCGGTGCTGAACGTTCAGCTGGAGCATTCAGGCTGTTCAGAGCTGCAGGGCTTTGCACAGCCTTCTGCGCCTCCAAGTGATGTACCAAGTTGTGGCCCTTAGTACCTTGCTGCAGGATAAGAGTATCAATACTGTCTCCTTATCCCCTGCTCAAGTAACAGCCCTGTTTGATCTAGATTAAAAACCAAGAGAGAAAAGAAATATTTCCCTGGGTTTTTTTTTTCCTCTTTAAGCATTCCAGACAGGAGTATTTGAAATGGATCATCTGAACATGGGTTGAGCACTTCCAGTTCAACGTCTCTGCTCATCAACACTAAGGGGCTGCTGCATGGAGCCCCTACGGGTGTGGGGCTCTGAGGTTCTGCTGGGACAGAGTGTGGAGATGAGCCAGGGGAGGCAGGCGAGTGGAGAGGGTTGGCATCCGGCAGCGTTGGGGTGCAAGACTAAAGCGGGGGCAGGAGGCTGAGTCCTGGGGCAAAGGTGTGCTTCAGGTGTTCGGGAAAGACTTCGCTCTGTGCAGGGGGCAGGCTGGAAAGTCAGAGAGTGTGATGTGGTGATACCTTTTCTTCACATGCTTGCAGCTGGGCACACAGCTCAGGCTCACAGGTGCTGCTCCTCTTACTGGAGCATGGTAATTTCAGGAGCCTTTTGGCTTTATTTGGAGAACAGAAACGTTTTCCTGTAATGCCCTAATCCATTGTGCTGAGACATGGAAAACTTAGAGTAACCAGTTTAAACAGGGTGCCCATGCATTTGTCCTCCTCAGCTGCTAGCAGCAGGGCTCATTCCTCTGCAGCAGGAATTTGGCTCACTGAGCTGGTCTGGAGTTTCACCAAGTTGGATTTGTGCAGCACAATGTAGAGGGGAGGTGTTTGAAGAAGAGCTGGGGCTGCCTGCAGATTGGGAATCAAAGGGGGAGAGAGGTGAAAGCTCATTAGGGCTCTCTTGGGGTAGATGAATTAGTTAATGACTGTGCTGTGCTTTGAAAATGCAAATGCTGTGTCAGAGCTAAGTCTGATTATAATAATCAATCTTCCTTTTGCGAGGGTGCTGGAGATGGGGAGGGGAGAGAGGGATGAGACTGGGGCTGAATTTTTAGATCACAAATCTGAGTTTCTCCACTGTCATCAAGGAAACCTGACATCACCCAGAAGGTCAGCAGAGCCAGGGACAGGAAAAAGGTGAATTTGTGAGGAATCATCCTTGCAAGCACCAGAGGCTGAGGGAGCTGGGGTTGTTCAGCCTAGAGAAGAGAAGGCTCAGGGGTGACCTCATTGCTGTCTACAACTACCTGAAGGGAGGCTGTAGCCAGGTGGGGTTGGTCTCTTCTCCTAGACACTCAGCAACAGAACAAGGGGACACAGTCTCAAGTTGTGCCAGGGGAAGTCTAGGCTGGATGTTAGGAGGAAGTTGTCAGAGAGAGTGATTGGCACTGGAATGGGCTGCCCAGGGAGGTGGTGGAGTCGCCGTCCCTGGAGGTGTTGAATAAAAGCCTGGCTGAGGCACTTAGTGCCATGGTCTGGTTGATTGGCTAGAGCTGGGTGCTAGGTTGGCCTGGATGATCTTGGAGGTCTCTTCCAACCTGGTTGATTCTATGATTCTGTGACTCATTGACAGTCTGAAGTTAATTTTGTAATCTCGCTCCTTATGATTGTCCTGCCTGGAAGAGGAGAGGTTGGTGGCTGTGCTCCTTTGTGTGAGCTCCCCCTGCTAATGGGAAAGGTAGAAACCGCCTCATAAGCGAGATCCTCCAGGGATAGGGGAGAGAGGAGGGCGGCTGCTGCAGCCGTCCAGCGGTGACAGCTCCTTCTCCCATGGCACTTTGTTCGTTTGTAGCAAGCGTTCCTAGTAATTACGCCTCTTAATTTAGGAGCGCGAGTGGGAGAAAGGAATATGAATTTGTGTATTAACTTTGGAGATTGGAAATAGGGCAGGCGAACCTTCTCGCCGGGAGATTATGTTTGGAAATGAAATAGAATGACATCTGGGATAAACCTGAAAAATTGCTCTCTTTTTACTGCAACAGGAGTGAGGGAGGGGAAGGGGAGAAAGCCACAATCCAGACTTTGTACTGAGGAGAAGCAGAAGTCAGCACATGTCTGTTTCCCAGCTCATGTGTAGCTACAATAAAATATCTGCACAAGTACATTTTTTTTTTTGTTGGAACCTCTTTGCTGGAAGGTTGCTTCTAGCCCTGTCTACTCAGTGATAAAAGCACACTGAAAGTGGCATAGATTGGGTGACTCCAGATGAGGAACTCTGATCCATTAAGTTTTCTTAAGTTGAAGGTTACTGTGTCCAGTTCTGGGCTCCTCAATTCAAGAGAGATGTTGAGGTGCTGAAACGTGTCCAGAGAAGGACAACAAGCCTGGTGAAGGGCCTGGAACACAAACCCTATGAGGAGAGGCTGAGGGAACTGGGGGTGTGCAGCCTGGAGAAGAGGAAGCTCAGGGCAGACCTCATTGCTGGCTACAGCGACCTGAAGGGAGGTTGTAGGCAGGTGGGGTTGGTCTCTTCTCCCAGATAACCAGAAAGACAACAAGGGGACACAGCCTCAGGTTGTTGCAGGGGAGGTCTAGGCTGGATGTTAGGAGGAAGTTGTTGTCAGAGAGAGTAACTGGCATTGGAATGGGCTGCCCAGGGAGGTGGTGGAGTCATCGTCCCTGGAGGTGTTGAAGCAAAGCCTGGCTGTGGCACTTAGTGCTATGGTCTGGTTGACTGGATAGGGCTGGGTGCTAGGTTGGCCTGGATGATCTTGGAGGTCTCTTCCAACCTGGTTAATTCTATTCTATTCTATTCTCCTTTAAGAGAAAAGATAAAAAGAAAAGGTTAGTGAATCATAGAATCAACCAGGTTGGAGGAGACCTCCAAGCTCATCCAGGCCAACCTAGCACCCAGCCCTATCCAGTCAACCAGACCATGACACTAAGTGCCTCATCCAGGCTTTTCTTGAACACCTCCAGGGACGGTGACTTCACCACCTCTCTGGGCAGCCCATTCCAATGCCAGTCACTCTCTGTTTGGTTTGTTTCAGCTAAGCGGGAAATAGGTAGCTCTGAACCACTTGTTATTGAGTATCTGGTTTGATTTTCTGTGCTTTTATTGCTTCTGTTTCACTATACCATCGAAGATTAATTCTCCCAAGAAAATGTGCTGGCTAATCTTGGCCACTTTAGCCTGTTTCTTCAATGGGAAGTAGCACTTGGTTGTGGCAGTGTTGTCCTATTTCTTTGAAGGGTGAAGCTCACTCAGTAACCTGGTGAGGCTTAATTCTCCCCACGTGAGCTTCTCTGCTGATGTTTGAGGGGAGCAGCCCTTAGAATGTTGGTACAGAAGAGGCACTTGGGCTTTTGCTGAGCAGAACGATCTATGGGAGTGCCTCAGCCTGGTGTCACAGAAGCACAGAATTTCTTAGATTGGAAAAGACCTTCAAGGTCATCGAGTCCAATCATTAGTTTCACACTGACAAGTCCTTGACTAAACCAAATCCCTCAGCACAACATCTAATCACTATGAGTTGCTATGGTTGGAAAGGACCATCAGGGTCTTGCTACCTTGTAGTGTTGCTGGACACTCAAATGATGCTCACTGATGTTCATGTATGTTTGACTTCTGTACTGTCACTGGGTTCGTAAGATTGTAGACAACAGGAGGTCACCAGTCTTAAGATGCTGCTCTGTGGGAAGAGAGGCAAATAAGTCACTACTACACCCTTTAGAAAGAAGCACAAATGGCATCACTAACCTAGCTGGTGAATCAAGCTGCTGGGGAAGAGGAGTCTGCCTGTTTTCAAACCTCAGAGTGTGGGTCATGCTCAGGGTCCCATTTCTCTGTTCTTGTCTATTTTTGGCATACACTCTTTCTTTCCAAGTCTGCTTGGTTTTCATACATTTAAATATTTATGTATTTAAATAGCTTCTTGAATTGTGTTGAGACTTGTAGTCAAACACAACCTCTCAATTCACCTTTCCATGCTGGCTCTGTGCAATTCAGTTCCTATTTATCTCTGCCTTTTAAAATCAGCTCTTTTGCTGAGGGAAGGCCTTTCAAAGGATGTTGCATCAGCCCATTGTTAACTAAACCTTTAGACATTTATAATGGATTCAGCATTTCCTGCTTTTTTACAGCTCCAAGAATGCTGAATGACGTGCAAGCACACTTCATCAGGACAAGATTGCTGTCTCAGCCCCTCACTCAAATGCACTCATTATTCAAATAATAACGGCGTGTCTCCAGCATGTGTTCTGCTCACTACGTGTGCATGATGTGGGCGGATAAGCCGGCCCCGCTTTGTACCGACATGCAAATGCTAACTTTAGCAGCAAGTCGAAAGACTTGAGATTTGTGGAGGCCTTTACAACCCAAAATGAGGCACCCAAAGGGAGAGCTTCGGTCATGAGTTTGGGCAGTGTGTCAAAATGTTGGGAAGCTTATGAATGTGGTTTTCGGTGAGGCAAATCCCTCAGCACAACATCTAATCCTGTGCTGTGATTGAGAAGTTTGAGTCCTGTGATAAGTCTCATTTTGAAGATGGGTGTGGACCGTAGCTGTTCATAGAATCATAGAATCAACCAGGTTGGAAGAGACTTCCAAGATCATCCAATCCAACCAATCACCCAGCCCTGTACAATAAACCAAACCATGGCATTAAGTGCCTCATCCAGTCTTCTTGAACACCCCCAGGGATGGTGACTCCACCACCTCCCTGGGCAGCCCATTCCAATGCCAATCACTCTCTCTGCCAACAACTTCCTCCTAACATCCAGCCTAGACCTGCCCTGGCACAGCTTGAGGCTGTGTCCCCTTCTTCTGTTGCTGGTTGCCTGGCAGCAGAGCCCAACCCCACCTGGCTACAGCCTCCCTTCAGGGAGCTGCAGACAGCAATGAGCTCTGCCCTGAGCCTCCTCTTCTGCAGGCTGCACACCCCCAGCTCCCTCAGCCTCTCCTCACAGGGCTGTGCTCCAGGCCCCTCCCCAGCCTTGCTGCCCTTCTCTGGACACCTTCCAGCACCTCAACATCTCTCTTGAATTGAGGAGCCCAGAACTGGACACAGCACTCAAGGTGTGGCCTGAGCAGTGCTGAGCACAGGGGCAGAAGAACCTCCCTTGTCCTGCTGCCCACACTGCTCCTGAGCCAGCCCAGGATGCCATTGGCTCTGCTGCCCACCTGGGCACTGCTGCCTCCTCTTCAGCTCCTCTCTGCCAGCACCCCCAGCTCCCTCTCTGCCTGGCTGCTCCCAGCCACTCTGTCCCCAGCCTGTAGTGCTGCTTGGGGTTGTTGTGGCCAAAGTGCAGAACCCTGCACTTGGCCTTGTTCAGTCTGATCCCACTGGCCTCTGCCCACCCATCCAGCCTGTCCAGGTCCCTCTGCAGGGCTCTCCTACCTTCCAACAGATCCACACCTGCTCCTAGCTTGGTGTCATCTGCAAACTTACTGATCCTGGACTCAATCCCCTCGTCCAGATCATCAGTAAAGCTATCGAGCAGGACTGGGCCCAGCACTGATCCCTGGGGAACACCACTAGTGCCAGCTGCCAACTGGATGTGGCACCATTCACCACCACTCTCTGGGCTCGGCCTCCCAGACAGTTTCTGACCCAGCACAAAGTGAATCTGTCCAAGCCATGAGCTGCCAGCTTGGCCAGGAGCTTGTTGTGGCAGACAGTGTCAAAGGCTTTGCTGAGGTCCAGGTAGACTACATCCACAGCCTGTCCTGCATGCACCATCCTGTTGTGAGGATGCTTTGCAAAGGCTCATCCTGAGGGCTGCTGAAGCCTGCTGGAATCAAGTTGGAAGAGTAGCAGATCTGTGACGCTGCAGAGACGTAAGAGCACTTGTTTTGGAGGGAGGACAAATATGGGTCACAAATGACAAATACCAGAAATATACCATGGAAATCAGCTCTCTCAAGGCAAATTTTGTTTCTTGCTGTGAGGAGATTCATTTATGATGTTAGGTTTCTCCTGTCATCCCATATATCTTTAAATAATTCCCACAGAAGGGAGAGCCAGCAAGGAACACATTTCTTACACCACTGTGGGTGTTTGCTATGTCATTAACACTTGGAGGAGAAATACCATCTTGAGATCCTGTCCAGGCAGGTTTAAAAGTAAGGCTGCAAGAAGAATGATATGGCATTTAATTAAACACTAGATAAAAATCCATCCATGTTCATCCTTCCTCTCTTCCTCACATCAAATGTTATGATGACAGTACTCATTCTGGGACAAAAATTCTAATTTCACCTTTTGGGGTACTTGCCTGGTGGTGGAAGTGGACATTCTACAACTATTCTCATAGAAGCAGTCAGGGTTGGAAGGGACCACAAGGATCATCTAGTTCCAACCCCCTCTGCTCATTAATGGAAATGTAAATTCTCTCTGTTATCTGCAATGGGATGACAATTAAATGTAGGATTAGGGTAGTAAGCCATGGTAGTTATAAATGAAAATGAAGCTTTGCTGCAACAACCAACAGGTTGGGAGGGGAAAGGTAAGGACCAACCAGTGCAGAAAGTTTCATAGAATTAGTCAGGGTTGGAAGGGACCACAAGGATCATCTAGTTCAAACCCCCTGCCATGGGAAGGGACACTCTGCCCTAAATCAGGCTAGCCAGAGCCTCATCCAGCCTGGCCTTAAACACCTCCAGCCATGGGGCCTCAACCACCTCCCTGGGCAACCCATTCCAGCCTCTCACCACTCTCATGCTGAAGAACTTCCTCCTCATGTTCAGTCTGAATCTCCTCACCTCCAGCTTTATTCCACTGTGTTCTGGCCACTTCCCATTGAGTACAATAAAGCTGGACTGAAATCCAGGCTTATGAAGTGAAAGAGAGTAGAAAAATTTCAGGATAAATGGGATTATTTTAGGCTGAGAGCTGGAAAATATTCCAAGAAAAGAACATAGCAGAGTCAAAATGTGAAGTACCTGTTTATGTGTTTTAGTCACAAGTCATGGGCTCTGTCACTGCTCATTATTCTGACTTTTCTGGTATCATGAAAAGAAACCACCTTTGGATAACTGGAAAAAAGAATAATTAAAATAATGATTTGGTTTCTTTTCTAGTTGTTAATGTGTTCTGTGCAGTGGGGATAGCACTGAGGGTCTGATTCTGAGCCATATGAACCCCAGAGCCCCTGCAGAAGTCATAGGTGCAGTTTTCAGGGTGAGAGATGCAATGCTGTATTTTGGGTCAGTGCTCTCTCTCCTCTCAATGCTAGTTAAAAGAGCCAGGTCAACATAAAAGAGAGCTGAAGGATCCAAGCTTGACCTAGGTCGTTTGGTACTGAATGGGGGAACACAGCAATGAGCTGTAATTTGAGCAGTCCTTTTTCCCTCTCTGCTGGGTAATGGCTTCTGCTCCTTTAATGTATTCAAAATAAGCAAAGTTTAACTCTGCTAGTTATATAAAATTATTGATGAAAAAATGGAAGAAGTTAGACAGGAACTAGTCCAAAAATCAAGATAATACCTGGTGAAAGTGCTATCTGGTCAAGAGGAGGGACAAGGACTGTAAAGTAATGGAGGAAAATGGTGATTTGAATTAGGCAGGGAAAACAGTAAGAGTGGTTCTTCTTATCCTCTCTTGAGGCCATTTGTTACCACTGGCACCAAAATCACAGAATCATAGAATCAGGCAGGGTTGGAAGGGACCACAAGGATCAGCCAGTTCCAACCCCCGTGCCATAGGCAGGGACACCCTACCCTAGAGCAGGCTGCCCACAGCCTCATCCAGCCTGCCCTTAAACACCTCCAGGGATGTGGCCTCAACCACTTCCGTGGGCAACCCATTCCAGCCTCTCACCACTCTCATGGTGGAAGGCACAAACTCTGCCACCACAGTGAGTCAGCTCATACTTATTGCCTGCTCCTCAGATCTATCCTGAGAAGCTGTGTCAAAGGAACAGTCTTGGTAACCTCCTCACCTCTTGGGCTGGCACATAGTACTGAAAACAATGTAGAACTTGGGGTTGTATTTCTCCTGTTGCTGCCTTCCTGGTGCTTATTCTCCTCACGCAGTTCTGCTTTTCTTTCTCTTTTCTCCACTTTGTCTTGACTGCATCAGGTTCAGAACTGGAGTGAAGGTCCAGCTGGAGGAGCAGCAGGTGGTAGCAAACAGCCAGTGCTGAGTTATGCTGACACCAGTGGGCTGGGTCTGAGCAGAGGCTGGGAAGATCATGTTTTGCTGGAACTCTCCAGCAGACAAAACTGCAAATAGAGGAAGGTTTTGGAAACAGATTCCTTACGTTTTGCTTCCCCCTCTGTCCCCATTCTCTTCATTCTTGTTTTGTGATGACCAATTTGCTTGCACTGTGCTGCCTTCAGAAAAGCAGGATCAGATCTCAGCCATGTGCCACTTCATCTTATCTCAACTAGCTTTTATTTTTTGCCATGGAAAAGGCACACATAACATTTTTAATGTGATATGTGAGATTGGCTGGCAGGGATGTTGTCTTTCCTGAAACCCTAACAGTAAAAAGAAGCAAACATCTCATTTTGAATGAAATATTTAATACCTTAATTGGTTTATGTTATTTTTTCCCCCATAGACTATTAGTGAGGCTTTAATGACAACAGTTTGTTGTGGGACAGAGTCATGCCTTGGTCTGTAGTAGAAACTTCCCAGAAGTTTTAATGCTAGTTCTGGGAAGCAGGTCTGCATCAACATTTAACTGCTCAAGCCAGTTTCATCTTTAGTGATATTACTTTGCCCTTTTCTCCCTTCTCCCCTCAGGCACATCAGATTTTCAGTCCAGGTAGTTTTGGCGCTTGAAAATTGGGAGAACACAGAAATGACATAAAATGCCCTTACAGTCCCTGTGCCCTTCCCTGCTCATTCTCCTTCAACAGCTTATTCTTAGAAACCCAGCAGAATCTCATCACGCTGCTCCTCAGCATCCCTGGCGCTAATTTGTCATCGCTGGATATCAGGCGGGACCTGCGCCGATGCTTTCCGCGGCAGCATTCACTCGAGAGCGTTCGCTCTCCTGGCTACTTTTCCCATTACACACTCCACTTTTTTCCTCTCTGTGCAGCCCACATAGGAGACCCCCAGCTCACAGCCCACCCCATCCATCCCCCCCCCCCCCCCACACCCCAGAAGGTGTCCACGATTTATCTGCTGATGTCGGTGAGCAGGTGGCAGTTGGACTCAAGGCTGAGCCTGCTTAGCCCGTGATAAATCACATATTTACCAGCCCTTCCATCTTCAAATGCTGTCCACATGCAGTGCAGAAAGCAGCACAAAACTCTTGATAGCAAACAAATCCAGGCTTCAGCAGACGTGGGAAGCAGGAGATATAATGAGTGTTTTCCTGCTGCTAGGTTAGAACTGAAGCCTGCTCCTCATCCCAGCACCTTTTATTCACATTCCTGGAATTATCTGGTGCTTTATCCCCAGCCATCTGTGATGGGCTGAGCTGGGAGAGATAAGCTCAGTAATCAGAAAATTGAGGGAAGCATTGCTGGCTGTGATAATCTTATCAGGCAGCTAATATACATTAACATTTGTACAGCCTGATGATGCAGGTTGGCCTTTGCTTATTTTTTTCTTCCTCGATGCCTTTTGACTGGCAGGGGCAAAATGCAGGGCTCTGGGGTACCAGAGGGAAGTTTGGCTAAGACTTTTCTCCCCTGTCTCTTCTGCTTCATCCCAGTGGTATCAAGAAGGGGAGGGAAAATAATGCAACCATCCCTTTTCTGCCCTTTCCTGCTAACAGCGCTGCCATGCTCTGTCTGTCTCCTCTGGCAAGCATAGGAGGGCGAAGAGGCAGTATGTCAAAATCTCAGTTCTGGCTGAGCAGTATGACTGCCATGTGTCAACATGTTCCTCTTCCTGGTAAAACTGGGGAGTTTCTACCAGCCTGCTGTCTTTGAATGAAGTTTGCTGTTGCAAGAGGGTTTTGTTCTACAAATCTAAGCGGTGCTGTTGACGAGAATGATGTAGTAATGGATTATTTCCCTGTTACTGAATACTGAGCTCTCTGTGGTCATAAGTTTTGTGTCTCTGATTAGAGCTGGGTTGCTGATTGTTTTTCTCCTGAGTGAAAAATACCATTTCTGTCAATAGATACATTAGGGTAGTTAGTCATCAGGTGCTGAAAAGACAGATGACAAAAGGAAATCCAAAATGTGAAGGGTGAGTGTGAAGGAGGTCAGAGCTGGGAGATGATGCTGGATAAGTATCCTCCTGGTAGTTTATTTCTGCTGGCATTTCATAGTAAATCATTTTCTGAGGGATTTAGAAAGTAGTAGCCTAAGTGGTTTATCAATCTATGCATCATCATGATAGCTGAATTAGGAATACAGATTCCCATAAGTCAGGAGGCCTGGGAATGGTGGAGTCTAAGAAGTTTTTATGCCTGTAGAGTTTTGAAGTACTTTCTTGCGAGCTCCTTCCCAAACAAGGCCAGAGGCAGAAAGCATTCTGAATTGTTTCTTTGTTCCATCAGAGCTACCTGCACAGCCTGAGCTAGAAGTGCATATTGGAAAGTGCTGGAAATATTCCCCAGTCTTTTGGATTCACTGTATGTGTCTCAGAGTTGTCCTGGACTAGACAGGATAATCCTGTGTTACATTTCTTTTAGGGAGGAACTGAAGCTAAATGAGGTTGAATTGTCAGTTCTGAATCACTGATGCCAGCAAGCTCCTAATACTACACAGATAATTCTCTCCATCCTATTATCCATGGAGGTCAGGTTGGGGAAACACCTGGAAGAGAAGCTGAAGTTATACTTAGAAGCAATCAACTTTCTTTGCCCCATCTGTCTTGCAGAAAATGTTGGGGAAGGCAAAAGGGAAGCAGAGTTAAGCAAGGTTTTGGAGTTCAAAGAGTTGTTCTTTGCACCCATGTTCAGAGGAAGGTCTGATCTGTGCAGGACACTGATTTCCTCCTTCTCTTTTTGCTGTTAGTTGTTGTGATGGTTTGGGTGTCACCTGCCCCCCTACTCTTGTGAAAATTACTCAGCCAAGGTGGAAATTAGAATGAAGCTTTAAATTTACAGCTTAGCACAAGATACAAGCAGAGAACTACAATAGATGCAGTTATATACAGAAACAGACAAGCTTAAAAGGTAATACAGAAACACAACAACCCTCCCAGAAACCAGAGTCCCCAGGAGGGGCTCCCAACCACACTTCCACCTCTTTTCCACTCCTCTACCTTATCCCAGACTTTGCCTTACGTTCAAGGTGAGTTTGGAGAATCGGCCAGGGGAGTTAGGAAACAGATGGATTAGTTACACAGAAAGCAGGTTAGAGAGAGAAGTGCATACAGCCAGAGAGACACTCTATTATGTGTATTGATGTTCTTGCTTTTATACGTCTCAGCAAGCCTGTGAGTGAAGTAGACATCACCATTGTTTCCTTTTCACAGCCTGTAATCTAATTCTTCTCACTAAAATATTCTAGCTAGCTTCAAACTAGCACAGTTGTGTACCCCTTATTAGTACTGGAACAACTAATAACTTTTCCTTTCCGCAGCTGGAGGTGGAGATGAAGGCCCTGAAGTCTCAAGAGTGCACAGCAGAGCAAAGTACCATCATCACCAAGGAGGAGGTTGACACACTCAGGTAGGCAAAACAAGGGGAAGGCAGAGAAGATGCTGCTGTTTTCAGTGTAAGTAAGGAGAAGGGAAAAGCCAGGGCAGTTTAATTACCTGAGCTGGATGTTGCCAGCCCCTGGTAGAGCACCCAGATATAGGACCTCACTGTGCTACAACGAAGGAAAGAGTAGCTGCATGTAGACTGCCTGTGCATGCAGGCTGCCTGTGATTCAGCCCCTGGTAGAGCACCCAGGTATAGAATCACAGAATCACAGAATCAGCCAGGTTGGAAGAGGCCTCCAAGATCATCCAGTCCAACCTAGCACCCAGCCCTAGCCAGTCAACCAGACCATGGCACTAAGTGCCTCAGCCAGGCTTTGCTTGAACATCCCCAAGGATGGTGACTCCACCACCTCCCTGGGCAGCCCATTCCAGTGCCAATCACTCTCTCTGCCAACAACTTCTTCCTAACATCCAGCCTAGACCTCCCCTGGCACAACTTGAGACTGTGTCCCCTTCTTCTCTTGCTGCTTGCCTGGCAGAAGAGCCCAACCCCACCTGGCTACAGCCTCCCTTTTGGCAGTTGTAGACAGCAATGAGGTCTGCCCTGAGCCTCCTCTTCTGCAGGCTGCACACCCCCAGCTCCCTCAGCCTCTCCTCACAGGGTTTGTGTTCCAGGCCCCTCACCAGCTTCGTCGCCCTTCTCTGGACACATTCCAGCACCTCAACATCTCTCTTGAATTGAGGGGCCCAGAACTGGACAATTCAGCCCCTGGTAGAGCACCCAGATATAGGACCTCACCTATAAAAGTAGTTGCATGTAGACTGCCTGTCCTTGCAGGCTGCCTGTGATTCAGGGAGCAGCATGGTGGCATAGATCAGAACATGTTTTTCTTCTGTTGCTGAAGTAGGATATTCTTTGCCTGAACATGGCTTTTGCTTTCCCACCAGCTTTTATGGCCATGAGAAATCCATGAAGTGCTGACAGAGCGCCTCAGCCCCTGATCTGTCCTGCACTTAGATGTTTTATAAGCTTTTCTCTCCTCTGGGAGGCTGCAGTCTCTTTTCTTTTAATGTTTAGGGTCTCCTTCTCTCAGTTAATTCAGAAGACTGGCTCCAGTCTCTCTCTTCCCCCTGCTGGCATTCTCCCTGTGGAAACAGCATTGCTGTTTGTTTCTTACTTTGACCAAACCTTGGTGTGTTGGCATATGTGCAAAGAGGTTTAGCATCCAGCTTTTGTGATACCGATGTGCATGTAGCACTGGAGATAAAAGAGGGAAGTTTCCCCTTGTGCATTGCAGATGGCAGAGGGATACCTGTTGTGATTCAGTGAAAGATAAGTTACAAACCAGCGTTTCAGCAGAGGATGCACAAGCATTTACAGAAGCTGGAGTGAAGCTAGCAGCCTTTCCACCTATTTATTAAAGCATTTACAGCTTCCATTCCACAGCAGGTGACACAATAAATACTGAATGCAGAAAAGTTACTCTGTTTCTGAATGTTTAATCAAATTTCTTTTTGTTTAAAGCTGAGCAGATCAGATTAGATCATGACAGGATGAGTTTTTTTTTGTTCTCAGCTGAAGTAAGACTTTGACTGGAGTTTCACTTCTTAGTTCTTCTATATTTTCAACTCCATAACTATAAGCATTACTGCCTCATATGAACAAAAGCAGGATTTTGCAGCAGGCAGAATCTTGCAGAAAGCAGGAATTACTGGCCTGTGCATTATGACTTTGCTCTTGTGCTCTGCCTCTGGAGCTTGTTTTACAGCTTTGAAAACCCAGTTCCACAGCAGAGGGGATGTGTTTGGAAATAACACATCTTCATCCAAGCTATTCCAATATGTTTCAGGGCTGCAGACAGAATCTTAGAGACTCACTCCTGTAATTCCCTCAAGATGCTGTAATAGTTCTGGAGACTCAAGGCATACATCTCCCTTTTTTATTATATTCCATGTTTGAAGTTTGGTCAAGGATAGTATGATTAGAACTTCCTTTTTTCAGGGGGAGCAAACCAATCTCCATCTACTTTTGCATCTTTTGAGTGTTTGTTTGTCCTGTGAGCTCATTCAGGTTTTTCCTTTGCCAAGGCATGCCAGCCCCTCTGATGTTTACACTGCTGCAGAAGTATTCAACACCTCCTGAGCAACATTAAACCTGTCATTGCTGATTAATGCCATGCCTCTGTATCAGGAAAGCCAGCATCCTCTTTGCTGTCTTCTGGGAGCTGAATGTTTTTAAAGTATTTCTACAGTACCTCCTAGGTCTCTGCCTCCCTGGGTTGGTATGGACTGCAGCACCTTTCCATGTAGGAGATGCTCAGCCTCTTTATTCTCATCTCATTATTTGGTCTTTATCTTCACTGAACAGCATCACTGTCTATGAACTGAGCAGCTTCAGGGACAGTATGTGCAGGGGGAGGCAGCTGGATTGCCACATAGTCCAGGACCGTTTCATGTTGCAGAAGGCTTTTGGCTGTGGGGATAGAGATGTCTGGGTTTGCCCTGAATTAGAACTGATTTCCTGAGCAGTGGATTTCCCAAGTAGCAACTTCTTACAGAGTTGTGCTTGGTTCTGCTCAAAGGTAGCCCTAAACACCCCTAGATAATGCTTTTCTCACTTTGTTTTCAAAGAATTTCTTTACTAGCCTTATTGCTCCTTGTTTTCATGGAATTGTGTCAAGCCTTTCAAACAGAGTATGACAGAAGCACAAGGCCTGTGCCCAGTAAGGCTGTTGATGGTGCAGAGCTACTCTCCAGTGATGGGTCGTTGACTGAAAAGCTCTTTCAGCAGAGGCTAAGCTTCTGCAGTGGTTTCACGGTGATGTTTTGTCTTTTCTCTTTCCCATTTCAGTACTTCATGCTCCTGAGGCTGTGGATGCACAAAGGCTGCAGTCTCAGGGTCTAATTCCAGGCTGATTTTTTTCCTGTCTCTTTTTGCTGAACCACTTTTTGTTGTTAGAGCTGATTTAAATACTTGTCCCAGGCTCTGATGCTAGTCATTTAGCTACAAAGCTGTTCCAAAAAGCATGGATTTGCTTGGTTTTAATCACCCTTTTCAGTGCTCAGCTCTAGCAATAAATGATTTGGTGCAAAGTGCTCTGCTGCAGCTTTCTTTGCTGGAAAACTGGTAAGACAGTCCCTGCTCTTTTTGTCGTACTGTTGGCTGTTGTGTATCTTCTTCAGATGTCTTCTTGGACTTCAGGTGTCTTCTCAGACTCTCAAGTTCTTTCTTCACAGAAGAGGCTTCTTCTCAAAGGCATGCTAGATGAATCACTACCTTTCCCCAGGCTTTTGGAGTTCATGAGTAATATGCTGTGGTCCATTTATAGAATCATAGAATCAGTCAGGGTTTGAAGGGACCACAAGGATCATCTAGTTCCAAACCCCCTGCCATGGGTAGGGACACCCTACCCTAGAGCAGGCTGGCCACAGCCTCATCCAGCCTGCCCTTAAACACCTCCAGGGATGTGGCCTCAACCACCTCCCTGGGCGACCCATTCCAGGTACTCACCACTCTCATGCTCAACAACTTCCTCCTCACGTCTAGTCTGAAAACTCCATATGGCTTTGTGTAGTGGTTTGGGTGTTCCCTGTGTGTGTGTCCCCCAACTTTGCACTTTGGAAATCACCCAGACTAGACTCAGTGGCTCTGAAAATTTGAATGAATCTTATATGTACAGCTTAGCTCAATATACAAGCAGATAGTTACAGTCTATACAGTTATAGGCAGAAATAGACAAGGTAAAAGGTAATACAGAAACACAACAGCCCTTCCGGAAACCTGAGTCCCCAGGAGGGGCTCCCAACTGCCCTTCCACCTTCTCCCACTCCCCTGCCTTACCCCAGACGTTGCCTTGTGCCCCAAGGAAAAATGGAGGGTCAGCTGGGGGGGTTAGGAAGCAAGTGGATTAATCAGAGAGATGGAAGGTGAGGTTAGAGAGAAATGCAGCCCACAGCCCAGATGAAGAGTGACTCCCTTATCTGTGTTAGGATTCTTGCTCTTATGCCTCTCAGCAAACCTAGGAGTGAAGTAGATATCACCATTGTTTCCCTTTCACAGCCTGTGATCTAATTCTTCTCACCAAAACATTCTAGCTAGCTTCAAACTAGCACAGCTTGTCTGGAGGTGTGTTCTCCATACAGAAGAGGAGAATTTGGAGGAGAACAGAGATTAGTATGAGAGGAGATTAGGTCTGCTATGCTTGTTCTGTGTCCCTGTGGGCCTCAGCAGGACTGGTTTACTCAATTTTGCACAGCTGCTCAGATGGAGCAAACAAATGCAAGCTTCCCTATTACTCCTTCCTTCTGTGAAAAAGAGAGGGGAAGAATTCAAAAGAAGTGAAAGGTGGGAGAAGAGATGCCACAGTTTATGAGGGAGTTACATTCCAGTAGTGGTCTTTGAAATCCCATTAACCTGCAGTATGATGTGTCTGCTCTTCTGGCCAGAGCCCAGCTCACTCAGCTGCTCTCATGAAGGTATGTGAAAAATGGAGGAAGGCCAACAGAAGCCAGGGAGAGGAGTCTGCAGGGCAGGAATGGACTGTGAGCCTCCAGGCATTTCCATATATGCCCCATGGGTAGAAACTAACTTCTGAAAACAAAAGCAGGGGAGACATAGAAGAGAAGGGGGGCAAAAATCCAGGCTAATGCTTTGAGTGTGTATTCACCTCTTGTGAGTGAACGAGGGCTTTTAAAAATGTATCTTTTGTCTCATTTTTCTCCAGTGTGGAAAGTAAATTTTTAGTGAGAAACTTGAAAGACTTTATCAGTTTTTCCTCCTCCTCTTGAGAACAAAGTGCTCTTTCGTCAGACCTTTTATAACTTTAAAGGTGAGACTCTCTGCCAGCATCATCGTTCCTGAAGACAATAAAAGCCAGTGCTAGTGCTGTCATTACTCACACTTCTCACTGCTCCTTCTGAAGCAGTATTTGTTTATATTCTGCTGGAAAAGTGATCAAACTTTTGAAGCCCTGATTATAGCAAAGCTGAAGCCTACAGGAAGGCTGGGGGGGACTATTGACAAGGTCTAGTAATGTCAGGACGAGGGGGAATGAGTTTAAACTGGAAGAGGGGAGATTTAGACTGGATGTTAGGAGGAAGTTCTTTACAGTGAGGGTGGTGAGACACTGGCACAGGTTGCCCAGGGAGGTTGTGGATGCTTCCTCCCAGGGGGCATTTAAGGCCAGGCTGGATGAGGCCTTGAGCAGCCTGCTCTAGTGGGAGGTGTCCCTGCCTATGGCAGGGGGTTGGAGCTGGATGATCCTTGAGGTCCCTTCCAACCTAAATCGTTCTATGATTCTATGTGGGAGGTGTCCCTGCCTATGACAGGGGTTTGGAGCTGGATGATCCTTGAGGTCCCTTCCAACCTAAACCATTCTATGATTCTGTGTTTAGACCTTAGCAGCTTTTAGAGGGAAGGTGATGGCTACAGAAACTCCTGTTTCAGAGCCTATAAATAAAAGTGATCTGTTTTAAAAGAACTTCACTAAAGACTTAAGTGGCAACAGCTGAAAGACCTTCTCAGCTAGAACAAATCTGGACTTTTCCTTTCTGCTGTCAAACTACAACCTCAGTAAGTCCTAAATGTTTTCTGTGGATTTAGTGACTGGGTAGAGTTACAGTGATTCAAAAGAAATTCATGTCCTTGCCAATGCCTATTAGTCACACTTGCTGGAATTCTGTCTGCTCTGCTCCTAACACCATCTCAATGCCATCTGGATCCCTTAATAGCATCTTCCCAACACATACATTTTCTGCTCCATTCAATAGTTTCCTGTTCAGCAATAGCTTTTCCACATGGCCATGTCCTCTTCACAGATGGGGCCTCTGTGAGACATGTCCTCATCGGTGATATCCGCACTGTGCTCCAGGCAATCACATAACACATCTGAGAAGATTAAAAACAAATAAAAGAAAGATAAAAGGCTGATGGTGAGGAGTTGTGACTGGTTAACACCATTGCAAACCTCTGGACTGAGAGAGGCTTTTGGAAGTGCCAAGATGCTGTTCAAAAACAGATTCCCCTGTGCTTTCTAAAGCAGGAGCAGCCTGGCCTCTCACTCTGGCAGCTCTTGCTTACCATCCAAGCATGGTTTAGGTAGTCTGAATGCATGCAGTGAGAGAGCTCACTCTCACAAGTGTCATTTCAAGAGACCTAAGGCTGTAGGTTGGTTTTTATCTTTCTCCCTGTTCTAATCTAGGACAGTGAAATGTGCAGTGGGGGCAATGTAAAGCTCAGCTTTTGAAAGTGGGAAACCCCACAAGTCTGAGCGAATGCCAGAGAATCTGTATCGTACAATCATAGAATGAACCAGGTTGGAAGAGACCTCCAAGCTCATCCAGTCCAACCTAGCACCCAGCCCTAGCCAATCAAGGCCACTTCCCTTGTGTAAGGCTGCAGGGGTGGGTTGAGTTTACCTCATGCCTGCCTTTGGCTGAAGCTGTGTGCATCTGCTGCAAGTCTTTCAGAAATACGAGATCTCTGCCAGATGCTCTGGTTTCAGCTAGATCAGAACTAATCCTGTTCAGTTATTTTACTTTTCAGCTCAGTCTCTTCTAAATAACTCCACTTTTTGAGGCTAACAGCATATTTCTGGCAGACAGTTTAAATATTTCATGTTTTCAAACCCTTTTATGGAGAACAAGTTGGTAAATTCTCCAGAAATTAATCCAAATGATATTTTTTCCTCCCTGTATCACATAACCTGAGACTGATGTCAATATTTCAGAAAGTGACTGATGTTTCTTCCTTCCCTGTGCTGCAGGGCTGCTTTTAAAATGGACACCAGCATTCTTTCCAGGCCAAACATTAAGTTGATAAATGGTTATGCTCTGCCCAGATGTTTCTGTGCTCTGCTTTCCGTGGTTCCCACATGAATTTATCTTGGATTGTTCTACCTACCTGAAAGTAGCTCCTGTATGTAACAAGTTGAGGCATGCAAATTGGTGATAAAAGAGCGCAGAATCATAGAATCAAGCAGGTTGGAAGAGACCTCCAAGATCATCCAGGCCAACCTAGCACCCAGCCCTAGCCAATCAACCACACCATGGCACTAAGTGCCTCAGCCAGGCTTTTATTCAACACCTCCAGGGACAGTAACTCCACCACCTCCCTGGGCAGCCCATTCCAATGCCAATCACTCTCTCTGCCAACAACTTCCTCCTAACATCCAGCCTAGACCTGCCCTGGCACAACTTGAGACTGTGTCCCCTTCTTCTGTTGCTGGTTGTCTGGCAGAAGGGGAAGCATCACTTATCTTAGAATGGTTTATGTTGGAAGGGATCTCAAGGATCATCCAGCTCCAACCCCCTGCCATAGGCAGGGACACCTCCCACTAGAGCAGGCTGCTCAAGGCCTCATCCAGCCTGGCCTTAAATGCCTCCAGGGAGGAAGCATCCACAACCTCCCTGGGCAACCTGTGCCAGTGTCTTACCACCCTCACTGTAAAGAACTTCCTCCTAACATCCAGTCGGAATCTCCCCTCTGCCAGTTTAAACCCATTCCCCCTCGTCCTGACATTACCAGACCTTGTCTATAGTCCCTCCCCAGCCTTCCTGTAGGCTCCCTTCAGATACTGGAAAGCCACTATATGGATGTCCCTGGGCAGAGACAAGGACAAGGTGCGTGCAGACGAAGGCCACCCTTGGGGACGTTGGTGCATCCAAAAGCAGTTCACACTTGGCCCTGTACCTGAGTTTCACATCAATGAAAAAATCCAAGAGCAAAACAAGTAAATATTTTTCAATATTTGACTTCTGTATCTTCACCACCAGCTGCAAATCCTTTGCTGTGTTTATATATAGATAGGATTTCCCCTGCTTCTCTCTCTTAGTCATGGGGAAAAGCTCCCCAGGGCTGGAAAGCAAAGCTAGAACACCACAAACTGTTTGCTAATGGTTCTTAATGCTTTTCCACTGGAGATCCAGGACACTTAACAGTGTTAAAAGTAGGTTAGAAGAGGGGTGAACAGTGAAGGCACCAGTCAGTCCTGCAAACCTCTCTGGCACAAAGAGGTCACAGCTGTGCTCTCAGTCCTCAGCACAGAGGCAGCATCTCTGAAGGAGAGCAGAGTTGGGGCAGCATGGAGAAGAGGGCTGCCCTTCCCCTGCTCCTGCACCCTGCAGCTGGAAAGGAGGATAACCTGGGCTGGACTGCTGAGAAATAGAAGGCATCTGAGGGATGAGCCTTAGGGGTAGCTTATGGGGGAGAAGCTGTGAACCTCAGCCATGCTCACAGGTGATCTTGAGCGTGCCAAATACGTGCTGTGGGTACATCTGCCTGAGTGAGGCACAAAGAAGCCACTGAATCTTAAAACTGCAGGTGGAATAACACAATTTCACCTCTTCTGCCAGACAACCAGCAACAGAAGAAGGGGACACAGTCTCAAGTTGTGCCAGGGGAGGTCTAGGCTGGATGTCAGGAGGAAGTTCTTGTCAGAGAGAGTGATTGGCATTGGAATGGGCTGCCCAGGGAGGTGGTGGAGTCGCTGTCCCTGGAGGTGTTGAAGCAAAGCCTGGCTGGGGCGCTTAGTGCCATGGTCTGGTTGATTGACTAGGTTGGGCTGGATGATCTTGGAGGTCTCCTCCAACCTGGTTGATTCTATGATTCTGTGAAAAATGTAATGAGTTAAACCTACCCTTGTTACCCCTTCCTTGTGTCGTGGATCTTTGAAGCGTTTTCTGCTATGAATGTTTTTTAAAGGGCATCTCAGAAGTCTGAATTTAAACCTTCACATGGAGAGAAGTTCTGCAGGCAGAGTGGCAACATCCCAGCTTATCTGGGAGGCTGGATGTGTTCTAAATTAAAATTCAGCATGTCAAAGATGGAGAAAGTACTGATGAGAGTCCTGTGTCTCTCTGACCTTTCAGTAGCTGCTGTGCTGTTGGTCCTCAGAGAAAAACATTGCTCTTCTTGTGGCCTGCTCTGCCATCCATTTAGAAACACACCCTTAAAAGCATTAATTCCATTCTGAATTCCCCCTTTTTTTTCCCACTCCCCCCTCTACCCCTAGACCTTTTCAGCCTCCTGCTTCTTCAGCATCCTCCATCCCTGGTAGCTTTGTGTCTCTTTGGGAAATTATTGATGATCTTTGTTAATGGCCTGGACAATGCTAAAAGCTGCTCCTTGGCATTTTAGAAGCTTCCAAAAGCAGAGGGGAAAAAAACTGTAGGAATGACACCTTAAAAGATTTAAAAATTACCAGCAGGGGTCGGGCTTACAAATAATTTAAGCAATTCAGGCTGCATATTTATAAAGGAGGCAATTCTGAGCTGAAGATGTTGTAGATCAATCAGCTTCCCTGGCAAAGGTTGTGACTTCTGCCCTGTGAATAGGAGAATCGACTTCTTTGTTGTGCCTGCAATTTCCCTTGCAGGAGTTTTGGGATGTTGGCAGATGTGTGCATTGTTGATTGTCACACTGCAAAGATTTTCAGCTTCATTTAGGTCATTGAAAAGTGAGGATTATGCAGCCAGATAATTAAAAATATATGTATTCTGGAAAAGGATCCTGAGAAAACTGACTGCAAAGATCGCTGTTAAATGCATTAGTTACACAGCTAATCCAGAGAAGAGACATGGGGATGCTCAGAGGGCTGCAGCTCCTCTCCTATGAGGACAGGCTGAGAGAGTTGGGGTTGTTCAGTTTGGAGGAGAGAAGGCTCCCAGGAGTCCTTATTGTGGCCTTCCAGTATCTGAAGGGAGTACAAAAAGGCTGGGGAGGGACTTTTTAGGATGTGAGGTAGTGATAGGACTGGGGACTCTCCAGCTAAAGGAGAGGAGATTTAGGTGTTAGGAAGAAGTTCTTCACCATAAGCGTAATGAGACAATGGAACAGGCTGCCCAGAGAGGTGGTGGAAGCCCCATCTCTGGAAGCTTTTAAGCCCAGGCTGGATGTGGCTCTGGGCAACCTGATTTAGTGGGAAGTGTCCCTGCCTATGGCAAGGAGTTTGGAAGTAGATTATCCTTGAGGTCCCTTCCAAACTTGACAATTCTGTGATTGCAGGACAGGAGCATGTGAGAGGAGAGAATCTTGAATTAGCATTAGGATTTTTGTGCTCTGTAGTTAAATGCAAACAAAAATGCTGCATCAAGCATTTAACCTGATTTTCTCCTGCCTAACAAGTTTGATAGAGCTGTTTGAGGGGTTCAGCAGTCATTTGGCTAAAGCTGATATGGTTGATATGTTTGACTTTTCAAAAAGCTTTGAGACAGAGGTCACAAAGAAACTTTTCTCTGGTGGAATGAAGAAGGTGGTTCTTTGCTGGATTAATAAGGAGATAAAAATCACCAAGGCCTGACTGTCCCAGGGTACTGTCTGCAGGGATGGCCAGTGGTAGGTGACCATGTGAGCTGGACAAAGCTCCTCTGCCCTGCAGAGGGACCTAGACAGGCTGGATGGGTGGGCAGAGGCCAGTGGGATGAGATTTAAAAAGGCCAAGTGCAGGGTTCTGCACTTTGGCCACAACAACCCCAAGCAGTGCTACAGGCTGAGAGCAGCCAGGAAAAAAGGGACCTGGGGGTACTGGTAGATAGCAGAAGATGAGCCAGCAGTGTGCCCAGGTAGCCAAGAGAGCCAATGGCATCCTGGCCTGTATCAGGAGCAGTGTAGGCAGTAGTNAATGGGCTGCCCAGGGAGGTGGTGGAGTCACCGTCCCTTGGAGGTGTTCAAGAAGAAGCTGGCTGAGGCACTTAGTGCCATGGTCTGGTTGACTGGACAGGGCTGAGTGCTAGGTTGACCTGGATGATCTTGGAAGTCTCTTCCAACCTGGTTGATTCTATGATTCCTGGGGTACTTTGCCAGAAGATCCTCCTACTTTCTAGAGCTTTGTCTGCAGGATTTCTTGCGCTACAGATAATAAATCATCTTTCACTTTGTAAAGCTTGATGCAATTTTCTTCCATTAATATGCTCGCATAAGCTAAAGTGAAAAGCTGGAAAATCAAAGAATGAATGTTGTTCTCACAATACCAGGGGTTTCCACTACATCCTAGAACAGTTTGCATCTGACACAAAGAGGAATTTGTGAGTAGTGAGGTGACAGAAATTGAGATAATAGGGAATTATTCAGCTTATCAGACTGCTCAGAGTTTCAGAAGAGTCTTATGATGCTGCTCCAGGTGGGAAATGAAGTTGTACGTCAATAATTGCAAATGCCTTGCCCATAAGCTAAAAAAGAGAGCCTTTACTTTTACTCCCACAAATGTGGGCTCTAAATGAGCTATTATCACTCAAGAAAGAGATCTTGCATTATTGTGAACAGGCTTCTTAAAATATCAGGTAAGTGCTCCATAGTTAAAAAGACAAACAGAATACCAGGCAGTGTTAGAAAAGAAGTTGAGAACAAAACAGAAAGCTCCATTATACCACTGAATACCTCTGAGTGCTGTTTATAGTTTTGAAAGGGAAAAAAAAAAAGCTATAGAAAATTTGAAGAACAAGGGAAAGCAGCAAAGATGAGCAGAAAGGTGGAAAATGCTTAATGTGAGGAAAGAATAGGATATCCTTCAGGAGATAACAGGGGAGACCTGGGAAGTGATATGGAGAGTGCTACAATTACTCAAAACTTACCATTGTAGAATCAGTCAGGGTTGAAAGGGACCACAAGGATCATCTAGTTCCAACCCCCCTGCCATGGGCAGGGACACCCTACCCTAGATCAGGCTGGCTACAGCCTCATCCAGCCTGGCCTTAAACACCTCCAGGGATGGGACCTCAACCACCTCCCTGGGCAACCCATTCCAAGTTCTCACCACTCGCATGCTGAACAACTTCCTCCTCATGTCCAGTCTGAATCTCCCCACCTCCAGCTTTGCTCCATTCCCCCCAGTCCTGTCACTCCCTGACAGCCTAGAAAGTCCCTCCCCAGCTTTTTTGTAGGCTCCCTTCAGATCCTGGAAGGCCACAAGAAGGTCACCTCAGAGCCTCCTCTCTCTAGATTGAACAGCCCCAACTCTTTCAGTCTGTCCTCACAGCAGAGCTGCTGCAGCCCTCTGAGCATCCTCCTGGCCCTTCTCTGGACACACTCCAGCATCTCCACATCCTTCTTGTAATGGGAACTCCAGAACTGGAGCTTCTCATAGCAGAACTTGCAGGCACTCAGCGACGTAGTCACATATGAGGCAATAAACCAAAATGAGCTAAATTTTCACCCAGCACATAATTAAATTGTGGAGCTTACTGCCAAGGAGTATTGTGAAGGCCAAAAGTATAAATCAGATCAAAATGAGATTTGATGCACTCGTGGAGATTTTAGCTGTTGGTAGTTATTAAACATGATGGTCTAGGCTCAGTTCATGGTGCAGGAAGTATCTAGGTTGGATTTGCTGTACAGTCAAGTTGGATATTTTTAATAGGCTTGTGTTTTCATCATACAAACTTCTGTCTTGTAGTCAGATGATTTAACTGTCTCAGGGGTGTTGCTGTGTCATCCTGAATACAGGAATAATTTGATACTGCTTGTGGTTTCCTGTTTTACTTGATTATTTGTGGTGGGACTGTGCAGGGACATGGTGTTTATTGAGTTTCCCTTCCTCTCCAGGCTGAAAATTGAGGAGCTGGAAGCTGAACGCAGTAAGCTGGAAGAGGAGAACAGATCTCTGGAAATGAAACTGGAGAAGCTAACTCTGCAGGTAGGAAATGTGGTGATCCGGAGCAGCTGGAGAGCCTGACATGGTCCACTCCCCATAGCTGTTCTAACAGCTGTGCCAGGATGCTCACAGCATGCAGCTGCACTTCCCTCCATCTGGGCCAAGCATTCTGCAGAAGCCTGTGGAAACTGCAGAGACACACTTGTGTCTCTGACCATACTGCTGGGGTGCTTTGATGTCAGATACCATCACACAAATGCAGTTGTCTTCTTCTGTGCCTTTGCCTTGAAACTCTTTGGAGCCTTAAAACCTGTTCCATCTTAAATGACTTCACTACAATGAATTGTCTTTGTCCAAAGTCATTCCTGCCCCAGCAGGACTGTAGGCAGAGCTTGAGCGCTGGTTGCACTGACGACTCCACTGCTGCTATCAGTGATGGAGATAGAGTCTACCAGTTTGTGGTCTCATTAGGTGTTAGTCTTCTAAGCCAGGAAGCATCAGTTCCATTGAAAGGATGGCATGGCAGCATCCCCAGATCACAGGTATGGAGAGCAGAAGGTATAGGGTCAGAAGGGCAAAAGGGTCTGTTACTTTTGCTGTACTGCTCTGTGTGGTTTGCCTTACTGTGGCCTTCCAGTATCTGAAGGAGACCTACAAAAAAGCTGGAGAGGGACTTTTTAGGCTATCAGATAGTGACAGGACTAGGGGGAATGGAGCAAAGTTGGAAGTGAGGAGATTCAGAGTGGCTGTGAGGAGGAAGTTATGAGCATGAGAGTGGTGAGAGGCTGGAATGGGTTGCCCAGGGAGGTGATGGAAGCCCCATCCCTGGAGGTGTTTAAGGCCAGGCTGGATGAGGCTCTGGCCAGTCTAATCTAGGGTAGGGTGTCCCTGCCCATGGCAAGGGTGTTGGAACTAGATGATCCTTGTGGCCTCTTCCAACCCTGACTGATTCTATGATTACTGAGGTGATGCTGTCCTATGTGACAGAAGGTCTTCAGTTTTTCACTCTGGATAGATCCATGAAGTCCTTGAAGGAGGCCAGGGACACCTGCAGCAGTTGATTGTGTTGCCTGTTCAGCTTGCCTTCATTCTGAGAACAGCTTTTCTGTGCAGAGGAGAGACATGGGAGTTGCTTCAAGCTTTTATAGTGCTTCCAGTTTGAAAGGTGCTGGAGCAAACAAGAACCTGAACCTGTTTGTTTAATCAAAGCCCATCCTGCCATGAACAGTGTTATCTCTCTTTTCTCTTCTCTCTGATATGCCAAACAAATTGGTATTGTAGTATTTCATTCTCTTAATTTTCTTTTTTTCTTTCTCTCCCTTTCTTTTTTTCTTTCTATTTTCATGTAAATTGCTTCACGGTAGAAAACCTCCAGGTTTGAAATTACCCAGATTTCAGACAGACCATTGATTTTATCTTGACACCTATTAGAGGCAAATCAAATCTTTTTTTTTTATTACCAATTCCTGGAGACAGGGGAAGTGACAGCTTTGATAAAGCAGGGAGCTAAGAGCTGCTGAGCATCTCTGCTGAGCCATGTTTAGTGTGAAACCTGTCACCCAGCTCTCCTTTAATTGGGTTTCAGTCATCAGAAAGGAGATGAAAGCTTTTGGGCCGGTGTTTGGATGCTTAGGTCTCCAACAAACACAACATCAGCTTTGGTTTCAGAGCAGAATACAGCTCACTTAGGCCACACCAAATCTGCCAGCATTGTCTTAGGATAGCTACTGCTTCTCCGAGGAGGCTCCGAGGTGACCTTCTTGTGGCCTTCCAGGATCTGAAGGGGGCCTATGAAAAAGCTGAAGAGGGACTTTTTAAGCTCCTCCAAGAGGAGGCTCTGAGGTGACCTTCTTATGGCCTTCCAGGATCTGAAGGGGGGCTACAAAAATGCTGGGGAGAGACTTTTTAAGCTCTCAGGGAGTGACAGGACTGGGGGAGATGGAGGGAAGCTGGAGGTGGGGAGATTCAGCCTGGCCATGAGGAGGAAGTTGTTGAGCATGAGAGTACTCAACATGAGCATGAGAGTGGTGAGAGGCTGCAATGCGTTGCCCAGGGAGGTGGTTGAAGCCCCATCCCTGGAGGTGTTTAAGGCTAGGCTGGATGAGGCTCTGGTCAGCCTGGAGGTGTTTAAGGGCAGGCTGGATGAGGCTGTGTCCAGCCTGATCTAGGGTAGGGTGTCCCTGCCCATGGCAGGGGGGTTGGAACTAGATGATCCTTGTGGTCTCTTCCAACCCTGACTGATTCTATGATTCTAAGGCCTGACCAGAGAAATTCTCTATTTTTTTTGTGATACCTCAGGATGCTCTGCTTTGTTTGCTCATACTGCTCTTGAGATGCCAAAACACCAAGTTTTTTCAATTGCATGTTCTGAGAGGACAGGTCCAAATTCTTCAGTGTGATTTTGCTAATGATTTGCCTTCTGGTCCTCCATACAGAAGGTTACCAGTACCTACCATTGGGATAGCTGAGCTTTCATAAGATAGAAGAGTAAAGTGATGATAGGAACAAGATGGGACTTTCATACTGTGACAAAGCTGCTCTGCAGTAACAGTTGTACTGTTCAACAGGAAGACTTTGAAAGTTCATCACAGCAACCCCCATAACCTACCTCATTGTGGTGCTCGCTGTTCGAGTGTGGTATTGTACTGGTCAGGGCTTTGTGGAATGGGTAAGGAAGAACAGGAATGAGCTGCAGATAGAGCAGGGTAAAAATTATGTGGGAGGGATGAGTTAACTGGAGGTGTGGAGAAAGAGGAGGAGGATGGCAAACTGGCTTGACAAGTCTAGGAAAGACAAATCTGTTAGTCCCCTGAAAGGTTAGTGAAATGAATTGAGGTAACCATGCTCTTACCCCTGCTGTGCCAAGGATGCTGACATAGGATTAACACTTTATTTAGAGGGAGGTAGATTCCCCTTCCTTAGCTTCTCACTTTACCTGTGGCTTAGAGAACTGAATACCAAAAGCAGCTGCTACAAAAGAGGATTTCAGAGGAAAGCATAAGTGCAGGAGTATGTAAGCTGAATGCTAAAATGTCAGCATCAATCAGTGTGTGCCCACCTGAATGGTCAGGGTTTCAGAACTGCTCAGAAGGGAAGACATTTTCCTTCTCTCTTTTAATTTAACTTTAGAGTCAAGAATTCAAGAGAGATGTTGAGGTGCTGGAATGTGTCCAGAGAAGGGTGACGAAGCTGGTGAGGAGCCTGGAGCACAGCCCTGTGAGGAGAGGCTGAGGGAGCTGGGGGTGTGCAGCCTGCAGAAGAGGAGGCTCAGGGTAGACCTTATTGCTGGCTACAATTATCTGAAGGGAGGCTGTAGCCAGGTGGAGTGAGTGATTGGCATTGGAATGGGCTGCCCAGGGAGGTGGTGGAGTCACCGTCCCTGCAGGTGTTCAAGAAAAGCCTGGATGAGGCACTTAGTGCCATGGTCTGGTTGACTGGATAGGGCTGGGTGCTAGGTTGGCCTGGATGACCTTGGAGGTCTCTTCCAACCTGGTTGATTCTATGATTCTATTCTATGATCTCTTCTGCCAGGAACCCGGCAACAGAAGAAGGGGTCACAGTCTCAAGTTGTGCCAGGGGAGGTCTAGGCTGGATGTTAGGAGGAAGTTTTCACAGAGAAAGTGATTGGCATTGGAATGGGCTGCCCAGGGAGGTGGTGGAGTCACCGTCCCTGCAGGTGTTCAAGAAAAGCCTGGATGAGGCACTTAGTGCCATGGTCTGGTTGACTGGATAGGGCTGGGTGCTAGGTTGGCCTGGATGATCTTGGAAGTCTCTTCCAACCTGGTTGATTCTATGATCAAATCCCTTGACAGACCTAGCTTAGAATAATTTCTTATTATAACCACATTGAAGAATGTTCCTTACAGTGGGAACCCACTAAGTTAAGAATAAGCTTAGAAATTCACTGCCTCTATCAGCACAGAGCAAATCCACTGAAAATATTATTATGCACTCAGATAAGGTCACTGAAATGTTGCTAGTTTGACATGTTATTTATTCCCATCTCTGAAAGGAATCACTGGGAAATGATGGGTTAAAATAACATCTCACAAAGAATGGGGGGGAAAAAAAGACAAACTTTATTGACAGAAAGCAGAAGGAAGATTTACTGAGCAGAAAACTGGTTGAAATTACAATTGTGGGGAAAGCACAACAGCAGATCAAGCAGTGTAAGAGAAAAAAAGGAGGTAACATTAAACAAGGTGGGACCAGGGTGATTTCTGACATTTTTGTCTGAAGTTCTTTCTGTTTTGAAATAAAACCTCTGACTTGCTGGAGTTGTATCTACCAAATGAAAGAGAGACAGGAAGGGTGCATTAAAGTTGTGAATTTGTAAGAGGAAGAGGCAAGATGCAGAATTAAGGCTTGGACTGCTGCTTCACGTTGGCCTGAAGTCTGTTGAGTTCACAAGACTGCATGTGGTGAATGAAATTCAGGGAGATGTGGCTAATACTTGATAATGGAAACCATCAATGCTTGGCTGTGTTCACCTGTGGAAAGCAGTAAAGTTTCACAGATGTTTGCCTTCTCTCACATCCTTCCCTATCTGAGTGCTGGCTTATGAATATTGCTCCTTTCTGCTTTGGCTGCTGTAGCCAAACCGTTCATGTTCCGAACTACAGGACCCTGATGGACTGGCCAGAGGGCAAAAGGTCCACTTCTGTTAGCTGTGTGATTCAAGCTCCTGAGCTCAGTATTAGAAAATAAAGAAAGAGAGCTGCTGATAGCCATCCACAGCAGTGCATATAACACCTGACACCTCTTTGTATTCTGGGCTTCTGTGGGGACAGCATGAATTACAGCTGAAGGCACTTTCCACCTCCACACACCCCTTCTTCCAAAGCCCTTGGCTCTTGACACCTAGTTGCAGGCTGCATTGATTTTCCTTCACTGGTATAAAGACTTTAGCATGGGTATAACTCACTGCTCAGGTCTTTACTGCTAATAAAAACTTCAGATTACAAAAACACAAGAAATGTTGGAACTGTAGAGAAATTACACCCTACTGAGGGTGCCTCCCCATAGCGTTTGAACCGTGGCTTAGGAGAGGGATTCAAATAGTCTATGACAAGAGTGGGTTTAACTAGACTATTTAATCTTCTCTTCCCTACCCTTCTTTCTTTCCATGAGCAAAAAAGGCTTCAAGAAAAGCAAACACACCATTACTGCTTTGGCCTGTGCTGGGAAGACCTGCTGAGATTTCGGTGAAAGGTTTTGAGTTATCTCAAATGGTCAGGGCCATCTTCCCAGGCTGCTGGTGGAAAAGTGCAGCTCAATTCCAGGAAGAAAAGAGACTGATCAAATCAGTGCTTTTTGGATAAAGTGGGAGGAAAGACTTGTGAGGAGTGTTCAATTAGCATTTCTTACTGCTAGGAGCCTTGTGTTTGCAGGCAACCAAGCGGATGTGAAGTGTTCCTTATGCAAATACTACTCTCCTACTTTTCCTGCTCTCCTCTACTCTTCGAGCTGAAGGAGAGAAGAGATTCTTCAAGTTTGGCTGCTTCAAGGAAGATTGATTAGAATCAGCTGCAGTTTGACTTAATTGGATCCATATGCTTGGAGAGGGAGCAGGACTAGTTAGAAGTCCTCATAATTTGTTCACAGCTGGTTGGTGAGGAAAATGGAACTCCAGTTAGAGTTCAGATAAGTGGATCTGTACAGATGGAAGTCAGGGAGATGTTCTTTGTTACACTGAGATGTGTTTGGGCTTGAAAATCACCTCTAGTCCCATAGTCAAGACATAGTTTCATCTCTTTGAGTGTATGCATGTGTAGTGATGAGGCTGAATGGAAGGAGTCTTGATTTTCTTGCTTGTTTCTGAGTATAGGAATCACCTGTGGATGCTGGCAGCCTAGGAAAGCTGAACAGGGTCACACAACTGATCTCAAGGACCAGTTGAAACCATATAAGGGTGGTTTGACTGTGTGAAGGGCTCATGGTTTGGCACTTAGAGCACAGTGCCCCTGGTCACAGTAGTATCACAGAATGTTAGGAGTCAGAAGGGACCTCAAAAGACCATCTAGTCCAACCCTCCTGCCAGACCAGGGTCACCTAGAGTAAATCACACAGGAATGAATCCAGGCAGGTTTTGAATGTCTCCAGAGAAGGAGATTCCACAACCTCTCTGGGCAGCCTGTTCCAGTCACCCTCACAGTAAAAAAGCTTTTCCTTATGGTCATGTAAGTAGTTTGTGACAGGCAGTAGTGTGAGAGCAATGCTGATAAAAATGCAATATTATTATCCATAAATTCTGAAATAATTGATTTTTGCCAATTATCTCAAAGAACTCAGAAGGAGTTGGCTGGCTACATAGTATGGGGGCAGTCATCAAAAAACTTTTCCCCACCACAAGGTGCTGGAGTGTGTCCAGAGAAGGGCCATGAGGATGCTCAGAGGGCTGGAGCAGCTCTGCTGTGAGGACAGACTGAAAGAGTTGGGGCTGTTCAGTCTGGAGAAGAGGAGGCTCCCAGGTGACCTTCTTGTGGCCTTCCAGGATCTGAAGGGGGCCTACAAAAAAGCTGGGGAGGGACTTTTTAGGCTGTCAGGGAGTGACAGGACTGGGGGGAATGGAGCAAAGCTGGAGGTGGGGAGAGTCAGCCTGGAGGTGAGGAGGAAGTTGTTCATCATGAGAGTGGTGAGAGGCTGGAATGGGTTTCCCAGGGAGGGGGTTGAGGCCCCATGGCTGGAGGGGTTTAAGGCCAGGCTGGCTGAGGCTGTGGCCAGCCTGATCTAGGATAAGGTGTCCCTAGTGATGGCAGAGGGGTTGGAACTGTCTGGTCCTTGTGGTCCTTCCAACCCGGACTGATTCTATGATTCTATGAACATCCTCCACAAAGTATTTGGGGTCCTTTTGCATGCTGACTTGTCTTCATGGATGTGCTTTGAGGTGTTTTGAGGTGTCTGTGCAGTAGTTTCTTTCTAAATACCTAACTTTGCTGTTGTTATTGATCATTTTACATTTTAAGTTATTAATCTGATTAAATTAAGTCTTCGTTTCTTCCAGGCTTTCAGTTGATTATTTTCACACAAGTTAAAGTGTAAAACAGTCCACTTCATTGGTACTTGTGTTGCAGCTGTAGTGACTTGAAGATAAGAAACAATCAAGTTCTACAAGCAGAAATAATATCAGTTTTTGTAGTAAGAGTAGCTGAAATAATTGGGTAAATTAGATAGAAATAGGAGCTGAATATTTCCAGAGAAGGGCACCAAGGCTGGTGAGGGTCCTGGAGCACAGCACCATGAGGATCAGCTGAGGGAACTGGGATTGTTCAACCTGGAGATGAGGAGGCTCAGGGGTGACCTCATTGCTGTCTGCAACTTCTGAAGGGAGGATGTAGCCAGGTGGGGTTGGTCTCTTCTCCCAGGCATCCAGTGACACAGCCTCAAGGTGCACCAGGGCAGGTTTAGACTGGATGTTAGGAAGAAGTTCTTCACAGCAAGAGTAATTGGCATTGGAGTGGGCTGCCCAGGGAGGTGGTGGAGTCACAGAATCAGAATCACAAAATCATTCAAGTTGGAAAAGACTTCTGAGATCATCAAGTCCAACCTTCTACCCAACACCACCTCTTGTGACCACAAGACTCTTTCTTCACCTTCCCCAGCAGTGAGTCCACTCCAAATTCTTAAGACTTCCAGGTACTTTTGGCGACCTTTGTGCATAGTTTACATTTTAGCTTTGATTTAGTTTAAAAACAAATGGAGAAGAGAAGGGTAAGTGATGCCTTTCACCCCTTGCAAAACAAGCTGGTGGTAGAGGATGTCCCTGCTGAGTGCAGGGGACTGGACTGGATGTTACCATCCCTGCAGGTGTTTTAAGAGGAGGCTGGATAAGGTACTTAGTGCCAGGGTTTAGTTAATTAGAAAGGTTAGGTGATTGGTTGGACTCAGTGATCTCAGAGGTCTTTTCCAACCTGGTTAATTCTCTGATTTGTCCTGTTTGTCTGCTTTAGGTCATTTTAATTGGCTTGCCTAAGCTGGCATGGACTTGTGGTGGTTGATCTCCCCAAAGCAGGAGGAAGGGGAAGCTCTGCAGGGAGAGTGGGTGGCTGCTGGTTGCTGTATTAAATTTTCCAGGAGTCAAATGTCCATGTAGGATGAAGGTGCTGGGGCTTACAATCCTCTTATGTTTTTATTTCCCCTTATCTCTGCAACCTTTGTGCTTGGGCTAATATCTTACTTTTACTCTTGCTTTGTTTTGAGGGAGTAACAAAACATCTGGGATCTGCAAGTCCTCTGTGTGATGGACAGGGAATACTTCTCCTCTTTAAGCATTAATGACTCATGTTATAGTTGGGATTTTGGCAGCCAGGAGGTAACTAGCTTGGAATTAAGAGCCCAAGGCAAAGCTGAGATCATTTAACAGTCTAACTGTTCATTATGTGGCTGGTGAACTATGAATGAGTCATTTACACTGTTACAGTACTGAAAGGGATACTGTCAACCATTCAAGGTTCCCTAATTGACCCCTCAGTGACTTCTACCTGGATTATCTCCGTGATTTCCCTTTCACAAACTTCCTGTCCTTTTCAAATTCATCTGTGCATGCTGTGGTCTGCACCAGTGGCAGAGCTGTTCCTCGTGGAAAGCCTCAGGTAGTCAGGTTCATCCCTTCTCTTCAAAACACCCCAACCTTATTTAAATGCCTCTACCACTTATTCTAACCCTGTGTCTAGGCATGATGGATATCCATTTCTGACAGATGAGAGGTGTGTGCTGCTTCCACAGAACACTGCAGAATACACACACAGCAAGCTGGCTGTGATTGCAGCAGGGACCAAGTGAGTTTGGTACCATCTGTGGATAGCAGTAGCACGGGAGATGGTATGGCACATGCTGGCATTAGGGAAGCATTGTGGAGTCACCAAGTGTGTGTTTTGGTGGTTAGCATGAGCAAAAGACTCTGCTCTTAAACCTTTTCTTTGAGTATTGCTGGAGCTGGTTATGTTAAACTACAGTCAAAGGGCTTTGCTGTGCAGTTATCTCTGATGTGCACAGTGACCTACTGAAGTGCTGCCCAAGTGATTGGAAGGAGAAAGAGCTTTACCTGTAATGTTTTCTATACACTGCCCTTATGGGTTACTTAGAACCATAGAATCAACCAGGTTGGAAGAGACCTCCAAGATCATCCAGGCCAACCTAGCACCCAGCCCTGTCCAGTCAACCAGACCATGGCACTAAGTGCCCCATCCAGGCTTTGCTTCAACACCTCCAGGGATGGTGACTTCACCACCTCCCTGGGCAGCCCATTCCAATGCCACTCTCTGTGATAACAACTTCCTCCTAACATCCAGCCTAGACCTGTCCCAGGCACAACTTGACACTGTGTCCCCTTGTTCTCTTGCTGGCTGCCTGGCAGAAGAGACCAACCCCACCTGGCTACAGCCTCCCTTCAGGTAGCTGTAGCCAGCAATGAGCTCTGCCCTGAGCCTCCTCTTCTGCAGGCTGCACACCCCCAGCTCCCTCAGCCTCTCCTCACAGGGCTGTGCTCCAGGCCCCTCACCAGCCTTGTTGCCCTTCTCTGGACACATTCCAGTATCTCAACATCTCTCTTGAATTGAGGAGCCCAGATCTGGACACAAGACTCCAGGTGTGGCCTGACCAGTGCTGAGTACAGGGGAAGAATAACCTCCCCTGTCTATGTGGCCACACTTGAGAGAAAAGATTCTCTATCTTGTGCCACCTGCATCAGGTACTGAAGGAAGTCCTAGAAGTGGTGTAAAGTGGAAGGAGTGTGGCACCTGCGATGCTCCAAGCCTCAAAGACTGTACCACATGGAATTGTTTGGGGCTCTGCAAGTATTTGTACATTAATTCTGAATACATCAGGTTTATTAGAATTAGCAAGAATTAAAAGCATTCCATGGGAGCAGAGAGGAGAAGTATAAACATGGCATGAAGTTGTAGCTCTGTCATTAGCAGTTCAAGGAGAAGCTGTTTCTTGGCCTCAGTGGCCCTGATAAATGTGATGTGCAAGGTGGCTGTCGAATAAAACAAGGGCACACACAGTACTGACTTGCTAATGTTTGTTAACATCAGGGACCAGGAGTGCAGAGACTCACATTTGTGCAGGGAAATTTTACCAACATGCCCTTTGCAAAAAAATGTCTTTTAAAGGCATTTGCACATTGAATATTAACCACCTGAAGCTCTCTAAATTCTACTGCCTGAGCTAACGCCGTATTGTTTATTTCATGCTGCACCTTTCTCAAAGTTCTGCAGGAACTGATTAACATTTGCATAATACATTTAACACAGAAAGCCATAATAAATTCATTAATGTGCTCCTGCCACTATCCCTGAAAATATCAGCAGTTGTGTGGCATCACACAGCTCATTAGATGAGCAGAATGGCAGGAAGGGTGAGCGCTGGGTTTCCTGAACAGCTCTGCAACAGGGAAAGGTCAACGCACTCAACGTCAGTACCTGAGCAGCGGCACAGAGAGCTCAGAGCAAGCAGGGAGAGAGCTGGGGCAGGGGAAATGTCCCACTGGAAAAGGTCGGTGTACCAGCACACACAAAGTGCAGACTCTAAGACGTGGCATCCGTGCTAGGGTGGAAAAATGGATGACGAGCACAAAATGCAGATGAGGATGCTGCTGCAACGAGGAAGTTGCTTCTGGAGTTGCCTGTATGTCTGCAGGGGTAAATACCAGCACTTTGTTCACGTCCTGCTGTGGTACAAGAAAGCCAGCTTGGAACAGGCCTTGATTTTCTGAAACTCACAGCTTGAGTGCTGTGTCCAGTTCTGGGCTCCTCAACTCCAGAGAGGTGTTGAGATACTGGAATGTGTCCAGAGAAGGGTGACAAAGCTGGTGAGGGGCCTGGAACACAAACCCTGTGAAGAGAGGCTGTGGGAGTTGGGCTTGTTTAGCCTGGAGAAGAGGAGGCTCAGGGGTGAGCTCATTGCTGTCTACAACTCCCTGAAGGGAGGCTGTAGCCAGGTGGGGTTGGTCTCTTCTGCCAGACAACCAGCAACAGAACAAGGGGACACAGCCTCAAGTTGTGCCAGGGGAGGTCTAGGCTGGATGTTAGGAGGAAGTTCTTCACAAAGAGAGTGATTCGCACTGGAATGGGCTGCCCAAGGAGGTGGTGGAGTCACCGTCCCTGGAGACGTTCAATCAAAGCCTGGATGAGGCACTTAGTGCCATGGTCTGGTTGACTCGACAGGGCTGGGTGCTAGGTTGGCCTGGATGATCTTAGAGGTCTCTTCCAACCTGGTTAATTCTATGAAAAGGTATTGTAGAATGAGTGGTGAGGTTTTAAAAGTTGTGCAAGACTTGATTGTGTGGCAGGAAGGTCACAAAACCCCCTAACTCTGTGTGTTTTTATGTGTGGGTGTGCTGCTTTCATGAGAGTAGAATAGAATAGAATAGAATCAACCAGGTTGGAAGAGACCTCCAAGATCATCCAGTCCAACCCAGCACCCAGCCCTGTCCAGTCCACCAGACCATGGCACTAAGTGCCTCAGCCAGGCTTTGCTTGAACACCTCCAGGGACGGTGACTCCACCACCTCTGTTAGAGGCACCACTCTGTTAGAGCAAGGATGTAAGAAAATTAGTCATTTCACCTACAACTAGACCTGTTGGACCAGATGATCTCCAGAGGTGCCTTCCAAGCCCCACCATGCTGGGATGCTATGACTCATATGCACACTGTGATTCATATACACACAATGACTTTCAGCGCCGGCCAATGGTAGAGTAGTAAGGAGCAACTCCAGAAGACTCCTATGCAAGAAGGAAGTTTGACTGATTCCCCAACACCATCCTGCAGGTGAAAGCCAAGGCTGAGGAGACAGACACAATCATTTTAAAAAGAGACTTCCCTTTTAAGCTCCTCTAATCTTATTTGTCACGCAGCAGAGCAGCAGCAAAGTTTCAGGAAGCGATAAGAGTGACTGCCCCTTTATAGTTTTCTGGTTTTTCCTCTGTAGTCATTTGATGGCACAAATTAGTTTTCAATTGCTCTTTCTTCATTTTCTGTTATCCTTTCGCTGCTTTGAATTCTTCTGCGATGTCACAACAGAAAAACAAAGATGCCTCAGACCCGTAGAAGGAAAAAGAAGTGCCTGGCAAGGTTTGTTTACTGAAGATTTTCTCAGATTGCTATGAATACCACAACCATATGTTACAGCTCTCTCCACGTTAGGCTTTTAGCTCATTATCATTTCAGTCTGATGACCCAAATGTTTTCAAGCTCTCGACTAAAACAAAGTTACAGGTCGTGGTTTCCGTGCTGTTCTTCTTGCTGCTTCTGTTGTGCTCTGGCGTTTTGCCACTGGTCTTTGTACAGTCAAAGCTTTCAGTAATGCTCCTCAACAGTTTTATTCTACTGATAGGGAGACTTTGGCTTCAGGGCAGGATTTCTCCTCATATGTAGAAAACTCAGCATCATCTCTAAGAAACAGAGAGGCCAATGTGGTACCCAGATTATGGAACAGAGGTGAAGTCAGAGCCTAGCCAATGTTTGTGTCGTGTGACTGCTCCATGTCAGTATCACAGTATCACAGTATCAGAGTCTCACAGTATCACCAAGGTTGGAAGAGACCTCACAGATCATCAAGTCCAACCCTTTACCACAGAGCTCAAGGCTAGACCATGGCACCAAGTGCCACGTCCAACCTTGTCTTGAACAGCCCCAGGGACGGCGACTCCACCACCTCCCTGGGCAGCCCATTCCAGTGTCCAATGACTCTCTCAGTGAAGAATTTTCTCCTCACCTCAAGCCTAAACTTCCCCCGGCGCAGCCTGAGGCTGTGTCCTCTCGTTCTGGTGCTGGCCACCTGAGAGAAGAGAGCAACCTCCTCCTGGCTACAACCACCCCTCAGGTAGTTGTAGACAGCAATAAGGTCACCCCTGAGCCTCCTCTTCTCCAGGCTAAACAATCCCAACTCCCTCAGCCTTTCCTCGTAGGGCTTGTGCTCGAGGCCTCTCACCAGCCTCGTCGCCCTTCTCTGGATACGCTCAAGCATCTCAATGTCCCTTCTAAACTGGGGGGCCCAGACCTGAACACAGTACACAGGGAAGAGTGAGTTGCAGCCTTAGCAATGTTAGAAGTATACATGAGGAAGTGGGGAGATGCTGTGAGCTGGAGATGGCAATGTGCAGCAGAGAAACGTGTTCTCTTTGTGGCCTCCATCGGGGGATTCAAGTGTGTGAGATGTTGATGCGTTATCTTACACGTCCCGGAACGCTTCCCTTTGATCAGGCAGACCTATCACCTATTTGATGCCTGGAGGCAGAGATCTATGTAAAGAAAATGGGTTTCCCCTAAAGAATTTTATCAAATAGTAGAAGGGAAACTCGACATGCCTCTGTCACTCAAACCTGGCATTGAGCAATGTGATCTGCAGTCCAAGCTTGCTAGAGACCGGAGCTTGCAATGTGCCTGGGGATACCCAGGGGTGTGAATGGGGAGAGGTAGCATCTGCACATCAGAGCATCTCTGCCAGCACACCCCAAATGCATCAGATCACAGCATGCTCTCTTCTCCACCTAGGTTTCCAAATATTCCTCAATTTCCATTTGTTGCTGTTTGGTAGGACTCTGGAGAGACATAGATCCAGGCAACTCAGAAAGAAAGTAGCTGTTTTTGTCAGCTTTCCTACCTAGATTTGAAAGAGGTAAGACTGAAATGGAAAACGATGCCTGATTTAGGTAAAGGGGCTCTTTAAAGGAGCATAGAGCCAGTCAGAGTGGCAGGAGAAGCAAAATGCTGTGGGAAGAGCATCTTCTTTGTATCCTTTTCTAAAAAGCAGAGGTGTCACATGAGGCAGTTGTGTGTGTACAAAGGAGCAGTGGGCTCTGTATTAAATGTTGGTGGGAGGGTTCCCAGGTTGTTTAGCCTGGAGAAGAGGAGGCTCAGGGCTGACCTCATTGCTGTCTACAGCTACCTGAAAGAAGGTTCTAGCCAGGTGAGATTGATCTCTTCTGCCAGGCAAGCAGCAACATAACAAGGGGACACAGTCTCAAGTTGTGCCAAGGGAGGTCTAGGCTGGATGTTAGGAGGAAGTTGTTGTCAGAGAGAGTGATTGGCATTGGAATGGGCTGCCCAGGGAGGTGGCGAAGTCGCTGTTGCTAGAGGTGTTCAATCAAAGCCTGAATGAGGCACTTAGTGCCATGGTCTGGTTGATTGGCTAGGGCTGGGTGCTAGGTTGGACTGGATAATCTTGGAGGTCTCTTCCAACCTGGTTGATTCTATAATCCATCACATCTGTGTTTACCCAAGCACAGGGCTCAGCTCCAACAGGAACACTCCTGCTTCCCTTGCTCACCATTTAAACCCCACGTATCTTAAATAATACATGAGCTGTGCCTGTTCTTTGCATTTTTTGGCAGCACATTTAAAATGAAATAAAAACCCCTGTCCCTGCAAACCATTGTGTGCGTTGGACACAACCTAAGATGTTCAGTCGAGATTGGAACCTTTCAGAGCAAAGATGTTGCTTTTGAAAAGGGATTCATTGTGCTCCTGGCTCAGCAAGATGAACAAAACCAGTAACAGGAAGGCTATGCAGCAAAGATGAGCTCCACAGACATCCTCTCATGTATTTCTGGTTGTCTTCCAGTGGGTACATCCCTTCTCTCCGTGCTGTACTACCACAGTTGCAATCAGTAGTAATTACAGATATTTTCTCATTTTTATGAGTAGGGGGATGTGAAAAGCTGTTGGCAGGGCAGTCTGTGCGAGGGAGCTCAGCTGTGGAACTGCTTTCCCTCTAGATCCATCACTGCTAGAGCTGCTGACCTGCAGGTTATTTCCCTAGGAGTCAGGGCTTGCTCATAGGTTGCTCTGTTTCATGTGTAAGGAAAAGCATGATTAGATACGTGTGATTAATATTATCACAGTGGAACAGCCTGAGCATTTAAATGCAGCACCAGGGAATTTATTTATATATATATATATATGTATATATATGTCTTTTATGTTTGCATGCAGCTGTACTTGCATGTAGATGTGACTTGGTGTATAGGGGTGTAGAAGAGGCAGTGTCACCCAGGTTGTTTCGACAGAAGCTGACTGGAGTATGCTCAGAGGGATGGCAAAGGTGGCTGAATGGAGAGAGAAATAACTGCTGGGGAGGGAAAACAGATGGAGGATGTGGGCTGGAGGTTCTTGCCTGGACGTGCTGCGTCCGTGGCAGTTGTCAGACTGTTCCCTTAAGGCTCACAGAAGTTGAAATGAAGGGGGAGGCAACACCATCGACATTCATTAAGGTCCTCATCAGCTGGATGCTGGGATGGAATAGTGATTGTGGAACCTATGAAGTGGTTTCCCTGGTGCTGCCTGCTGGCTGTGCTGTTGTGGCATGTAGAAATTTCCAGGCTCAGGTGATTTGGGGGATTGACTGTACAATGTGTTTTGGCTTTTCTACTTTCCCAAGATCTCCAATATCTTCTGAGTATGATGCTGCTGTTGACATTAACTGCTTAGAAGACAGATCTGTGTCTGCACCCAGAGATTTTTTGTGTGGTCCATTCTCTCAAGCATCCTAGAGGAAAAAAATAGTGGACATTCTGCAAAACAGACCTATCAGTCAATTCACCCACATATTCCTCCTGAATCTGCCCTTTCTTCTCTCCCCATCGCAGCTCTTTGGCTCTTCTCTTCAGCTTAATGCTCTTTACTGATGTGGCTTGCTTCCAGGGGATCAAAAAGATAGTCTGAGTCCTTTAGATATGTGTGAAAGTTAAAGATGATACCCTTCTGCAGATGTACTCAATGATAGCTTGAAAGCTTGCTACTGGCCAGGGCTGCTTCTGAAGTATTTCTTTAGGCAGGCAGATCAAGATAATGTGGAATTTGCTACTTGGGGGAAAGTCCTTCAGAATCCAGTAGGTTGCCCCATAGCCATTCCTCTTACTGTTTCAGTTTATCCATAAATCTCTCTTGTTCTTGTGAATTCTAAATGAAGAGATGGCTCTCCCCATCTGCAGTGATTTCTGTGCTGCTTGAAGTCTCCTTGTACTGGCAGAAAAAACACACAATTGAGCTTTGAGCCTGAACTGAGAGACAGATAAGATCACCAGAAGATTTCTACAGCAAATGAGGAATATTTTCTTCCCTAATGGATTCTTGGTGCTGTCTGGCAAGTAATTGAATTGCTTGGGTAGGAAGGAAAAGGGGACTGGGTTTCTTTTTTTTGTTGTTGTTGGGTTTTTGGTTGGTTTTGGAGTTTTTTGAAGGTTTGGTGGTTTGGTTTTGTTGGTTTGGGTTTGGTTTTTTTTTGGAGCTCCCAAATTTTGTGAGGGTGGGAAGTGAAAGGTGGTTTCTGTGAGTGACTCAGGATGTCTGTCAGACATAGTGGAAGCTAAATAAGATGTCACTGTGTGTACATGAGGGTAATGAGGGAGAAAAGACTGATCACTTCCTTGGTTCAAGAGACTTGTTTGTGTCTTTGCTTCTATCTACTCGCTGTGTGCTTGCAAGTAACTCAGGTTCAAGGGTAAGTCTGGCTTCTTTCTCTCCAGATGTGGAGAAAGCAGAAAATGAAACCCATTCTTGTTCTAAAGCACTTAGCTAAGGCAGTCAGACTCCATCAGGGAATAGCTGCTGCGTTCTGTGTCACCAGGCCAAATTGTGGGAGAGGTTAGCATCTGGGAGGTTTCCACAGCCTACTTCAGTGCCTAGCATGGGATGGGACAGAAGCAAAGCAGCATCCTCCCCTTTCATATCCTTTTGTTGAAAACTATCAAGTCTGTCCTGGTAAGCCAAGGGAATGATGGAGAGGGATAATAACACACCCTTTGGTATATTCTTTGGAAACTGGGGTGGCAAAGAGGTGGTCCAAGCCATACAGCTTGCATCATTGAAAATCACTGAACAGCAGCAAAAGGGGGGAAAAAAAAGGATGATCATCAGGGAAATTGCTATAATGGTAAGATAATTAGAAGGCAGAATGATTAACATTAGTCAGTGTGCCGCATTGGCAAGGACTATGCAAGTTGACATAATAGGCCTCTTCCATATCAAATGTGTGGGTTTTCAGCATTCAGCTTAACACTTTCATGTGACTTCAACAGAGTTCACAACTGAAACAGGCATTTGGTTCTCCTGGAATGTTACCTGGTACTTTTCCTCTCCTATGGCTACTAGAAGGTCCTTCTTGTTTTCCCTTTTGTGTCTACTGATTACCTAAGGGCAAACCTATTCTTACCATGGACTCCTACATTGCTTTGAGTAATAGACAGATCAAAGATCACATTGGGTGATTCTGTGCTCCACAACCTCCCTGGGCAACCTGTGCCAATGTCTCACCACTCTCACTGGAAAGAACTCTTTCCTAACATCTAGTTTGAATCTCCCTCTGTCAGTTCACACCCATTACTACCCATTCTGTCATTACAAGCCCCTGTCAATAGTCCCTCCTCAGCCTTCCTGTAGCCCCCCTTTAGATACTGCAAGGCTACTATAAGGTCTCTTTGAAGCCTTCTCTTCTCCATGCTGAAGAGCCCCGACTCTCATAGCCTGTCCTCATAGCAGATCTGCTCCAGCCCTCTAAGCATCTTCACAGCCCTCCTTGTGATATTTTTTTCAGGATCTTCAGGATGCTGCAGGGATCCTTTCCAGCATCCCCTTGCTGTTCTTAGATGATGGTTGGCTGGTGGCTGTTATCTGCTGTGTCACAGCGCTTGTTGGCTTTTCCCTCTGCCTTCACATGCCACAGAGATCAGGCATATCATTCACCAGCTGATAAAATCCGATGGTGCTTTGTGGCAGAAATTCCCCTCTTTTTCCTCTTACCCATTTACTACATTGTTTCCTTAACGAGGGGGAGAGCTCACATCCCAAGTTCCCCCTCTGGTGTGGAGCGTGTGGGGCCATGGGCTGGCTATGAGAAGAGGCTGTTGGGAAGGAATCGCAGTCACGCAGCTGTGCGGTGAATATGTAAAGAGCCTTTTGTGTGGTTTGTATTTTGTGGATTATTTTCTCTCTCCTTCTGACCCCACCTCAAATGAAATTCCTGCACTTCATCCGTTCCTCTGGGCTGGGCAATCAGCAGATCCGATCGAGGTCTGTAAGGAGGCAGTGGTCTGGCATACAAAGCAGTTTGCATTAGAACTGAGGAGCCAGGACTAATGGGGAACAAGGCTGGCAAGAGAAGACAGAGAAATATGGCAGAATAAGATTCATTAGGGATCAGATTCAATAACTGTAAAATGATGAGAAGTTTATGATCAAAGCCTTACTTCAAGCATTTTAATGACACAGTCATTTAATCCATTTAAAGCAGATAGATAAGGAGTTAAGTGAAATCTACAGCCCTCGTCTTTCTGAGATGTTTATGAACCTGTTACAGGCTACAGATCACTGGGAAAGGCACAGGATGGATGCCTGCTCTGGTAATTGAATACTTTATAATGGACTACCAGTCTTTACAGGCTGATTTACATATGAGGTCAGTAAAACTTAATGCTTAGGTTTGTGGTTTGTCTTAGGAGTGTATGTGGCTCCTCAGCTAGGTTTTAATGTGTCCATTACAGACGAGAGTACTGAGCGAGGGGAAGGGCAGAATTGTTTCCAACCCTTTCTGTGCCAGGAGATGTAGCTCCCAGTGGGGGTATCTGCTCTGGTAGAAGCCTGATTGAGAAGGGCTGTGACACTTGGATCTCTGTGTCATCTACCATAGGAATAACACCTCTTAAAAAACAACTGGTGGGGTGAGGGGAGCACAGAAGTGGTTTCTCAGCTTCTCTTTCCACCATCACCCTCCACCCCTCTCTTAGTGACTCTTCTCACTAGCTAACTTTCCTCCCAGCTTTTCTTGCCAGATGCACTTTGCTGTGTGTGCTCATGGAGCGTGGTGTGCCCTAAATCCCTTGTCCTCTCCAGCTTTTAGCCACCTGCCTACTGTGAGTTACTTGAAGCCAGTTACAGCTGGAGTGCTTCTTGTGTGTCTGCAGGCTACACAGTTTTCTGGTTTTCAAATTCTCCCTTTTGGAACTCCCAAGACACACACACACACAGAGGCTTATAGCATAGCTACCAGCTCCTACGTCCCACATACTCCTTCAGCAACAGAGTACTTTCATTAAGCACTTAGAGTGTGTGCACACACTTCTCACAGCTGTTGAGAAGCAAGCAGAGGGGGCTCTTTCTCTACTCACAGCTCGAGGCTTGTTGAGCTGCTGGAAGCAAAGTAGTCGCCACTGCTGCATTGTTTAAGGCCATGTTACAGCACCAGCTGTGTGTGATGCAGACACAGCAGCAGAGTTGGTCTCAAGCTGGTAGGGAGCAGGGATATTTTCCAGAGGCTCTAGGCCATCTTGTTTTCTACTTGCACAGAAAGTTGCTGTCCTGCAGTGGTATTGATTAGCTTTACAATAGGGAGGTGATAAATGGAGATTTCAGGTGGTTCTGGTGTGTGTGGCTGCAGTGGATGGAGGCGTTTAAATTGAGCCAGGGATATCTTCCCTTGCCTCATGCTGGTGTTCTTGCTCATCTCCAGAGGGATCTGCTGACGTCTGGCAACAGCGTGGTCCCAAGGAGGGATCTGCTCAGCTCTCATCACCTGAACTTAGCCCAAGAACTATCTTCCTTGTTTTATTCCTGCTTCTCTCCTTCTTGCTATCTCCTTTCTGCTGGGATTTTTGGGATGCTTGCCACAGCTGCTCAAAGGATTGTGCATGGCTGAGAGACCAGCTAAGGCTGGAGGCTGCAAATCCCTTGCAGCATGCCACAGCAGCCAGACTGTAGATCAGGTTTTGAGCAGCCTTGGGTATGCCATTGGCCTGCTTGTTCCCATGTCCTGAGAGAGAACTAGAAAATATTTTGCTCCTTTGAAAACATGTAAAATCTGTCTTAAAAATTGTAGCACTGTCACCCAAACCTCTCAGTAAGCCACTGCCCTCTTGCTCCTCACTGTCCCTGTGTTTCTTCAGCTACTATTCTGTTCCAAGAGCTTAGAGACTGAGCACTTGAGAGCTCACTTGGAAGGAGTAATATATTTAAAAAATAGATTTTAATCCATCTTCTGCCTCCCAAGTACCTTATTCTTTGAGGATGCCTGTTGCACTGTTTTCACATGGCTGTTGCTGAAAGTGATCTGGGCTAGCAGTTGCTGCCCAGACCACGTCTGGCAATGCAGCCACCTACACACAGTTAAGACTAGTTTCCCACTTGCAACCCTGTGTCAGGAACACAAGAATAAGTTGATGATCTGCTGGAAACAAAGGCTGTCATGCTCACTAGACTGTGGTAGCACCCTAGGAAAACCCATCCCTGGCAGAAGCACAGAACAAGGGGACACAGCAACAGAACAAGGGGACACAGTCTCAAGTTGTGCTAGGGGAGGTCTAGTCTGGATGTTAGGGGGGAGTTGTTGGCAGAGAGAGTGATTGGCATTGGAATGGGCTGCCCAGGGAGGTGGTGGAGTCACCATCCCTGGAGGTGTTCAAGAAAAGCCTGGCTGAGGCACTTAGTGCCATGGTCTGGTTGACTGGACAGGGCTGGGTGCTAGGTTGGACTGGATGATCTTGGAGGTCTCTTCCAACCTGGCTGATTCTATTCTATTCATGGGTCAGCAATAAGGTTATCGTAAGCAAAGTAAACCCCAGGGTTCAGGCTCTCTTGTTTGCTTACTTATGAATATTTGATCAAGTAAAGTTATCTCTGGAAAAGTGAAACCTCTCATGTAAATGTTGAGAAGGTGTGGAGGCTGGAGAGAAGGCTCAGCAGCAGCCAGAAGAGGGTGGTGCCACTGCAGAGCTGAGGGGCTGCTACTGAAAGATTTTGGAATGTGGCCAGTTTCATCAACTCTACATGGGTCTGGCAGGCAATAAGGAAGGAGGTGATACAGATCCTAGCTCTGCTGTGGGTATGACAGAGTGTAAGTGGCTTCTGTGGGACTTTTGGATGATTGCCCTGAAACTTGGCTCCTTTTGCTGTGATGGGATGCTCTGGGCCTTGGCTGTAGCAGCCCCTGTTGACACAGTGTGGTTTGGAGAGCACACTGGCAGCCAAGTAATTCAATTTTGAAAGAAAATGGGTTTGCAGTAACACATTTCCTTTGACCATCTATTACTCCTGTCCAAATCCACCAGATCTGATACATTGTCAGACTCTGATCCGGTTAAGTTTGGCTAGACCTGTGCAGCTTTATCCCTTCTTGTGCACAGCTCATTGATCTTTGCAGTAGCTGAGCCCCTGGAGCCATGTGCTGCTCCCAGGGAGGTTGCATGGACGTCTTTGCCTGCTAATGCAGGATTTGCTGACCATCTCACCTGGCAGAGCAGTACTCCTCACCTCACTGGTTCATTCCAAATAGGAGACTATCTAATTTAACAGCTTTTGAGAGCAGCAAACACATTTGTATGTGGTTTAACTTAATACACAGACTGCAGAGCTGAAGTGAAGGCACTGATCAGTTTTTGCAGTTGAGATAGCATTGAGAACACAAATTAGAGTTTGTGGTAGGGAAGGATCCAGGCAGAATTTAAAACATTGAATAGGAAGCTCAACATGGAGAAGCTCATTGCTGATCCAGAGCAAGCAGGCATGTATTGAGGTCTTGGATTTGTTCTTTTTAGTATAGAGAGAGGCAGCCACGTTGTGGTGTCCTACAGGCTTTTTAAATGGGGATTAGAATAGCAAGGAGAGAGTTTGGGGGAAGCTAAGTCTGAGATTAATGGGCTGGGTTGATCTACCATGAAAAACCAGTTTGTAGCTGCCTACTGAAGGTGGTTTTCTCAGTGTGGCAGTTCATGATGTTCCAGGTGTTAGCTGAGGGCACAGCAGTAGTTATTTACCTGTCTGAACCTCTGCTTGATGGACACGAAGAACACAGTCGTGCTGTGACCGTGACGTGTGCACGCTAGGATAGGAACAATCTGGGATCACAGGGGTAAATTGTGCTTGTTCAGAATGTTTGCTCCTCTGCTCCACTTCCACTCTGCACTTGCAGATGCCTCATTGTGTCCAAAGGTGCTCAAAACTAGATGGCAGAAGCTACCTTCAGAGGGCAGCTGTGGAAGATGGAGGAGTGACTGGCAGCAGGATGAGGACATTAGAAACTTTGGCTTTAATGAGGATGAACACTTGTGCAGAGTGATTATTGTGCAGAGAACATGTACACACAGTCAAGAGGGATGTATGTAGAGATGTGCCTGTGTTTTGTGACTTCTTTCCTTGAGCTTTCACACCTCAGCCCATCTTTCATCTCTCTTTGCCATCTCCCAGAAAAGCAGAAGTCCTTGAACTATGTTTACTCCCTTTAAATTTGGATAGAGACTCCCTGATTCAAGCCTAGTGCCCAAGAGAGATGGCAGGTGACAAACCTGTTGCCATTCTCTGATTTTTTTCACACTGCAATCAGAATGGTTTAGATTGGAAGGGACCTCACAGCTCATCCAGTTCCAACCACCCACTGTAGGCAGGGACACCTCCCACTGGAAGAGGTCGCTCAAGGCCTCAATAATCACCAAATCAGTAATCACCAAATAACCCTTGCAGTTTTCCAGTGAGCTGGAATACATCTGTATGGATCAGCATGTGTATGTGTGTGTGTGTGTGTGTTCAAGTTGTTACAACAGAAAAAGACATTTCCTTTAGGGGAAAGAAAAACCACAATCTCAGTGGCTGTATCTTAAGTGTCATTCTGCCTTCCCATCACCTGAGGATTTGGACAGCTTTGCCACTCTGAAACATTACAATGAACATAGATTTGAAAGTATTTTTATATTTAGAGACACTGATTCTAATATAATTTCTCTGCAAATTAAAACTCTCCTTGAAAAAGATTAAACTGTCAGCGATAACATCTAGGTTCTTGTTATGTCTAAGAGGAATAAATGCTGAAGTTACAGAATTGTCTGGAGGCTTATAAAGTCAGAAGGGGAATTAATGATAGGAGAGAGAATGGCTGAAAGTATTGGATAACACATTTTTTTGAATCAGAGGAAGTGGAATGAGTTGAATGAAGAGGTTTATGGCCGAAAAGAAGAGCCATTTAGTCCTGGTCTGCTATATAACACGAAAAATACAATTTGGAGAGAAATCTCTACCCAGTGACTTGGGCTTGCTCCACATGTATTTTTTAATAAGATATCAAGTATTGATTTAAAGATGCTGAGGAACAGACAATGTGTTGGTTTCCCTGGTTAGCCATCCCTATTAAAAATATATATAATTTGCAGTTTGCTGACTTCACCCTGAGCTATTGGGTTCTGGCTGTGCTTTTTTGTGCTGGATTAAAGAGCCACTTAGTGTCACAAAGCTGGTGAGAGGCCTGGAACACAAACCCTATGAGGAGAGACGAAGGGAGCTGGGGGTGTTTAGCCTGTAGAAGAGGGGGCTCAGGGGTGAGCTCATTGCTGTCCAGAACTACCTGAAGGGAGGCTGTAGCCAGGTGGGGTTGGTCTCTTCTGCCAGGCAGCCAGCAATAGAACAAGGAGACACAGTCTTAAGTTGTGCCAGGGGAGGTCTAGGCTGGATGTTAGGAGGAAGTTGTTGTCAGAGAGAGTGATTGGCATTGGAATGGGCTGCCCAGGGAGGTGGTGGAGTCACCGTCCCTGGAGGTGTTCAAGAACAGACTGGCTGAGGCACTTAGTGCCATGGTCTGGTTGATTGGCCAGGGCTGGGTGCTAGGTTGGAGGTCTCTTCCAACCTGGTTGATTCTATGATTTCCACTGAAGATCCTGATCCAATTGCTTCATCCTTTCCCTAGTAGATGAAATAATTTGATTTCCATTCATTTCTCATTGTAAAGCTTCTTTTTCAGAGCATGAATCATTCATGGAAATCTTCTCCCAGCTTTCCTTAGTTTTCAACAGCCCTCTCAGGCATGCACTCCTCACCTGGATGCATTATCCCAGTAGTGGTCTCATCAGTGCTTCATTCGGAGACAGTATTTTTCCTCTAGTCCTACTCATAGGTACATAAAGATTCTAGCTACTCCTTTTGCTTTGTTAATGTATTGTTGCCTCCAGACAGCATTAAGTAGGAGGAAATCCTTAGTTATTAGTCATGGCCAAAGGCCTTCATTGCAGACATTGCCTTCCAGCAAGTATCTGCTGTGTTGTGTACCTGAGACTGTGTCCTGCGCTTCAGAATGGCTCCTGATGCGTTTGAATTCATGCGGAATGCTTCCACCCAGCACAAACAGGTTTCTAAGCTATCTTTGTGGGCTTTGTTGTTTGCTACAATTCTGCCTTTGTGTTATCTGCATATTTTAGCAAGGCTTTATTATTTTCTTGTGTATCTTAGAGAAGTTGTGCTGCATAAGATCAGCCAAAGAAGCAATTCGGATTGGAAGCGGCTGGGAAATGTCACTGTTAGTTTCTCAGCTTTCAGGCCATTTCAGAACTGCCAGTTTGAAAGGAAAATGTGATTTCTGATACCAAGGCAAATATTTTACAGAATTTCTATTCTGTTATGTCAACAGAGTTATCTTAATTAACTAGATTTGAAATCTCTTCAAGTCTATTTGACAAGACCTGCTTTCCATGAAATTGTGTTACTGGCTTTTTTCTGATCTTTCCTTCTAATGGAGTTATGAATCAGTCCTGTCTTGTGAGTTAAGGGGGATTCAGTTTGCTGTGTTCTGGAAGCTTCTTGAAAAGTGAACAAGGCAGCAGATAACTTGATCTGTATGAGGCTAGCTGGCTAATCTCATTTTTTTTGGTCTTCAGAGTCTATTCACCAGCCACTGCTGTCTCATTCTGACTGCAGTAAACGCACAGTGTGCAGATCGATACTGCCAATGGGTGATTAGTAATTTGCAAACTTCAGTAAGTGGATTCATCCAATTCAAGGTTTTAAGTTGGAGAAGAAAATGGAGAGGCAGTGATTGAGTGGGCTGAAATAGCAGGAAAGGGATATTTCCTCTCCGGTGAAATGGAAGCATTGTTGAGCTCTGTTGAGCGAGGCGATGGTGCAGATTTGTACCCTTTCTGCAGTGATTACAGCAAATAACATTTTTTTTCTGAAATCACTAACATCAAATGTTTTTGCCTTATCACTTCTCTTGATCTCTCTTTTTTTTCTTAGCTGTTGACCTGCAGGAGGATAAAAATGTATGAATTTATGCAAGTAAGATTTTTATTAATATTCTCGAGGCCACTTTTTGCTGGTTCAGGCAGATGAATTCTAAAGTGTTCAACTACTCATCGAGCAGAAGCTCCTCTGGTTTCTGTCAGTCCGTCTCACATGCATCAAAGATTGTTTGGGGGTTCTGCCTGTGAAAGCAACTTGGAATAAACTCCAGTTCTGGGCTCCTCAATTCAAGAGAGATGTTGAGATCCTGGAACGTGTCCCGAGAAGGGCAGTGAAGCTGGTGAGAGGCATGGAGCAGGGCCCTGTGAGGAGAGGCTGAGGGAGCTGGGGGTGTTCAGCCTGGGGAAGAGGAGGCTCAGGGCAGACCTCATTGCTGTCTACAACTACCTGAAGGGAGGCTGTAGCCAGGTGGGGGTTGGTCTCCCAGATCCTATCAAGAGAGCAATGAGCACCACTATAATGCCTGAACAGTGGAAGCTGTTTACCTGAAGCACAGTGAATAATCAAGTACAGATTGCTCTCTCTGAGCACTCTTCTTTCTCTCCTTCACTGAAGTGTTCACTCCCAAGATTTTTAGAGGATGGAGTTGAATGTTGCCAAGCACAGAAGCAACAAAACCATATGTAGACATACATACGTGGGGGTTGGGCTCTTCTCTCAGGCAGCCAGCAACAGAACAAGGGGAAACAGTCTCAAGTTGTGCCGGGGGAGGTCTCGGCTGGATATTAGGAGGAAGTTGTTGTCAGAGAGAGCGATTGGCATTGGAATGGGCTGCCCAGGGAGGGGGTGGAGTCACCATCCCTGGAGGTGTTCAAGCAAAGCCTGGATGAGGCACTGCACTTAGTGCCATAATCTAGTTGATTGGCCAGGGCTGGGTGCTAGGTTGGCCTGGATGATCTTGGAGGTCTCTTCCAACCTGGTTGATTCTATGATTCTGTGACTCTAAGCACCTTTAGCTCCCTTGGAGAATCTTTGTACTGCTAGATTGCAGCTGGAGTAATTTTGAGATATTAAAACTGCACTGAAAACAAAGCAGTGAGTGAAATAGGGAAAATGGCCACGAAATTGCTGTGAAAATTTAACAAAGGAAAAATGCAAATGTGAGGTCAGGAAGTCAATGACCCTGTGCTTAAAGCTGCTCTCTCTGGAAATCTGTGGTTGGTGAAGTACAGTGTGTTGGTTTGGGTGTTACCTGCCCCCCTACTCTTATGAAATCACCCAGACTAGACTCAGCCAAGCTGGAAGTTAAGGAATGAAGCTTTACATTTACAGCTTCACACAATATACAAGCAGATAGTTACAATATCTACAGCTATGTACAGAATTATACAAGTTAAAGGTGATACAGAACCACAACAGCCCTCCCAGAAACCAGAGTCCCCAGGAGGGGCTCCCAACCACCCTTCCACCTTCTTTCCACCTCTCTACCTTATCCCAGACTTTGCCTTATGTGCAAGGTGAGTTTAGAGGATCGACCAAGGGGGTGAGAAAACAGAAGGATTAGTTAGACAGCAGAAGTCCAGGAAGAAAGCACAGACTCTGACAGAGACAGACACACACACTCTATCTTATCTATGTTTTGTCTTCTTGTTTTTAGACATCTCAGCAAGCCTATGAGTGAAGTAGACATCACTACCATTTCCTTTTCACAGCCTATAATCTAATTTCTCTCTCTAAAATATTCCAGTTAGCCCCAAACCAGCACATACAGAAAGGTTTTCTTTCAGGTTTGCTCAAATGAAGTTGACAAGACATCTGCCTGCTCAATTGCATCTAGTCTCTGTTTCTGAGTGAGGCATGTATTGTCTGATTAAAACTTCATGAGGAGGAAGTAACCATTGCAGTGCAGGAGCATCCTGTAGCAGCTATTGGGCTGAGCTCTCCTCTCCTAGGTAGTTTGTTGTCTGAAGGCTGGAGAATGAGTTCCCCACTGAGAAATGCTGGAATGCCTGTGGTTTTCTTTCATAAAAAATGCTGTGATTCATCTTGACAATAAGGAAGGTGATGATGATAAAAACAAAAGCTTGGGGTTTATACAGCAGGAAGTACTCTGGTTTGAATGAGGGTTTTTTGTAAGGTCATAAACGGTTTAGAGGTTGACCTGCGGCCATAGTTCTGGGAAACCTTGGCAGTAAAGTTTGACATCATTGCCCCTTCACATCTCTGTGCAAAATGTGCCTTTTGCTTGTCAGCCTCTTGGCACAGTGAAGTAAAACTGGTGAAATAAAACCAAACAGGAGACATGACAGTTGTATTTCGGGTCATTAAGTTGTGCACTGATGTCCAGACAGGTTTGTATCTAACAAATATGTTTCAGCATAGATTTGAATTGCTTTTGGCTCAAATTTGTAGCAGCCTAGGCTTGAGTAAAGATGTGGTGCTGGAGAGGAGTTGATAACCCTGGAATGAGTTGCCCAGGGAGGTGGTTGAGGCTCCATCTCTGGAGGTGTTTAAGGCCAGGCTGGATGTGGCTCTGGCCAGCCTGATCTAGGGTAGGGTGTCCCTGCCCCTGGCAGGGGGTTTGGAACTAGATGATCCTTGTGGTCCCTTCCAACTCTGACTGATTCTATGAGTCTATAAGGCAGGTTTAGCATGTTGACAGAATAAACCCAGTGTGATGTTCCTAAATTTTCCCCTATCTATTGCATTTAAGAAAAAAAAGGGATAAATAGTAGATGAAGTTTGCAGGCAACCAAGAATTATTTCCCTCAGTGGAAGCCAAGAAAGTGTGCTTAAACAGATGGTTGTGCTGATGTAAGTCACTGGGGTGGACAGCCTCACACAACACACCAGGTGTGGAGTCAGGGGAGTGAGTGGAAATGTAGCTTATGTCACCAACAGAGGTGCAGCAGAAATCAAAAACCTGCTCTACTGCCAAAAATGTTTTTCTCTTTGCCACAGGGAGTTGAGCTGAAGCTACTCTCCGTAGACAAGACTCAGGTGGATCCCTTGTGCCAGCCACACGGTGGAAATGGCAGCTCCTCCTTTCCCCTCTGCTCCAGCTTACCCTGCTGTGTTACAGCTTGCAACTCCTCCTCAGCCCGAGAGTTTACTCCCATGTTGAGACTTTCCAGGTCTCATCAGTACAATGAGTAGAGCAAAACCAAGTCACCAGCTCCAACTTTCTTAGGCCATATGTAACTAGTGAGAGGTATTGATTTAGTTTTGATGTGATGTAGTTTATAAATATGCATGAGGATTTAGGGTGCTTTTTAATTCTCCTTGCATTGCTGACTCTTCTAGTTGAGGGTTTCTTTGTATGCACAACAAGCTGCTCCATGACAGCCCTGTTCTCGCTGCCTGGGACCTCTCTAATGTTTGTTAATCCCCAAGCCTGTAGAAACTTCTATTGTTCAAGGAATAAAAGGACAGAAACATGATGCTTTTCTGCATAGGGACCAAGGGAGCAGAGTCCAGCTCTCTGAGGAGTTGGATAAGGAAACCTAAGACCAAAAAGCAATCACCAGGAGGTGGGGAAGAGGAAGGAGATGGAGGAGACCTTTTCTGTGCTCTTGGAGAAGAGCTCTATTCATCAGGGATCCTACAGCTTGCTTAAATAAAGAAGTAACCTGATCAAATGGTGAAAAGGGAGGGAAAAATCAAACATTTGCCTATTTGCCCTGAGGAGCTGGAAGCGAATGTACCCTCTGAATCGATACTGGGATGGTTTAGATACTCAGGTCTCTTACTTGAGAAAGAGCAGAGCCCCCAAAAGAAGGTTCTGCATATTCAACATACCTGAGCAAAGCCACAGTGACTCTGGTGAATAATGTAGATGGCCATGTGGATAATTAAGAAAGGCATCTACAGGCATGTATGTGTTTCTGAGGTGTTGGGAGCTCCCTGGTTTCTCTCTCGCTTCTCCCTCTACAAAATTATAGAGAAATTTCCTCCTTGTACCTTCTTGGATGTTGATGTAGCAGTAGGGGGAGATGAGCTCTCCCCAGAGACAAGCTGTGTCAAGACAAACACCGTATTGCTGAGGAGTGACAGTGACAAGGAGAATAAAGCTTGGCAATTCTTCTCTAGCTCTTCTTCCCTACAGTCTCTTGCAGGGATATGTTTTGTTTTCATCATTTTTATCCTCTATACACCAGGAGGGTGGGTGAGTCTCTGCTACAGGTTGCCAGGAGTAGTTGTGGAGGCTCTGACCTTGGAAGTGTTCAAAGCCAGGTTGGATGGAGCAACCAGTTCTAGTAGGAGGTTTCACTGCCCTTGGCAGGTGATTGAAACTAGATGGTCTTTGAAGTCCCTTCCAGCCCAAACCATTCTGTGATTCTATGATCTTCTGTTTGGCCAAAGCAGTAGAACTGGGGAGGCGATGACCTCTTACAGTGAGAGGCTGCAGTGGAGCTTGTTTAACCTGAAACACTATTGCTTTAAAACTGAGGAACTGCCTAGTTGTTTGAGACTGTCAGAAATGAGTCCTCCAAGGCACCTGTCACAGTTATGATGTGAAAGGGAACTTGACTTGCTCTTTAAGCAGAACAGCTTCCAGGGCATCCGTTAATGCTGGCAGGTTAACTGTGCCGTGTGGCCAAGACCGAGGGTGCACCTGCCTTCACCAAAGGGCAGCAGAGCTCTTCAGGATTTGCTTTGTGTCCTGCCAGGTCAGAGTCACACATGCAAGGACAAGTAATAGCACTTTTATATGCATTAAGTTACAGGATCCAAACGTTCTGCTCTACTTGAAGCCTTTAGGCTGTTGTTGTGGTTGACCTCTGCAACCAGCCAATGCAATGTGTTTGCTGTCCAAGTACAAGCAGTGACTGACAGCTCTTCTGGTCACTTTCCAGGCTTGTATATACTCTTCTGAACTTTGATGCATCCTGCCATCAGCTCAGGAAGGCAGTGGCTTTTACATAAGTTTTGATTATTCATCTTTCCTTTTATATAAGATAGTATCTCAAAACAAAAATTACCCATACAGGTTTTGGCTTTTATTACTGAGATCTGCTTACTGAAAATCTTATTACATTGCACTTTTGCTTTTCTTTATACAAAGAGAGACCTCTCTTGCCGTACTTCACTCTGCCTCTTCCCTTTCTGTTTGAATACTGAGGGTCTCAGGCTAGCACAGCTGCTTTTCTGCTCTGGAATCTCCCCTTGAAATCCCATCTGAATTCTTTCAGATTTATCAGCTTTACAAGGAAAGGCAGAACCATAGAACCAGTCAGGGTTCGAAGGCACCACAAGGATCATCTAGTTGCAACCCCTCTGCCAGGGGCAGGGACACCCTACCCTAAAGCAGGCTGGCTACAGCCTCATCCAGCCTGGCCTTAAAGACCTCCAGGGATGGGGCCTCAACCACCTTCCTGGGCAACCCATTCCAGGCTCTCACCACTCTCATGCTCAACAACTTCCTCCTCATCTCCACTCTGAATCTCCCTACTTCCAGCTTTGCTCCATTCCCCCCAGTCCTGTCACTTCCTGAGAGCCTAAAAAGTCCCTCTCCAGCTTTTTTGTAGGCCTCCTTCAGATTCTGGAATGCCACAAGAAGGTCACCTGGGAGCCTCCTCTCTCTAGACTGAACAGCCCCAACTCTTTCAGTCTGTCCTCACAGCAGAGCTGCTGCAGCCCTCTGAGCATCCTCGTGGCCCTTCTCTGGGCACACTCCAGCATCTCCACATCTAGTGGAAGGCAGTAAACCAAGATTAATAAAACATTGTTAGGAGGGAAAGTTTCACTGGTTGTATATCTGGACTGGAGTAAATACTACCAAAAAACCTCATTTTGAGTACCTTCTGTCTTTCAGGTTTATTATACAGCATCTGTATGTGGCTGTTGCAGAAGAAAGCAACAGCAAAGTAGTAGATGGTTTGGGTTGGTCAATTGGAGGTTTGGGTTTGGGTTTTTTTGTTGGCTTGGTTGGGTTTTTTTAAGCTTTATGTGCTTTTCTTGAAAAGCATGGCTTGGTCTGACACTTCTCAAGAGTATTTTTAACCAAACTTACTTCATTTGTATGGGGAAGTTGCTACAGTGTGTTTTGAAATTCAGATAGCTGTAAGCCAGCATTTCCCACCATGAAGTTAAGTCTTGTTGCTGAAAAAAAGACTTTTTATAACTCAAACTATGAGCTCTTTGGGGCTGTTTTCAGAACCTGTGTGCTTTTTATTTTCAGTGTCTTTATCAGAGGTTTTTTGAACCATCACAGGTCTCCTCAGCATGCTGCTGGAGTGTAAATAATAGCAACTTTTTATGGACTTTGTTCTCTGCAAAGACAGGAATCCTTGCCTTGAAAACACCAGTGCAGAAACCCTGGAATTCAAATCTCTAGGTGGTAACAAACCATCCTGGAGCAGACTGTGATTTTCTTCCATCTCAGCAGAAGAAAGAGCAGCAATTCAAAAGGACACTGAGCATTTGACTGCTTTTTTTTTTTCGCTCCTAGATTATCCCAACTCCTCTCTTGCCACCCTGACTCTTAACCTTCTTGTCACGTTTGTTTGCATCCCAGGCCTCATCTGAATGCCTCTCTCCATGCAAATTATAGTCTTGCATCCTCCAGGGGAGAATACATTTGAAAGTGGCTATGGAGAAAAGATCTCCCTTTTAAAAACTCTACCTGAAGGGCTCCAGCACCACCGCTGAGACATTTCATTTTATTAGTCGTTTTGCAGCGGCGCCCAAAATGTGTTACGTGTCGTACCAAAAGATATGGTCTGGTGTTAGAGCGGTGTGATTAGAGTGATTAGAGCTTTTTAGTCTGTAATACATCCTAGCTCCAACCGCCTCGCTGTCTCTCTGCTAATTTGCTGTGGATGCTGCACTAAAAGAGGGCCGTGGGGAGGAATATCAATGAGTCCGTGTAGTGTGGCCTGTCAGCTCAGGCAAGAGGAGAAAAGGCCATGTGGAAGTCTTTATGGGCAGAGCAGCTGATGCAGGTAGTGGAGGTGACATTACAGATGCAGTGACAAAGCTAATATGGGATTGCTCATGTCGCTGGGTGTGAGGGTAAGGATCTGAAATCTGCTGTGCTGGTGGGAAATCATAGAATCATAGAATGGTTTAGGTTGGAAGGGACCTCAAGGATCATCCAGCTCCAACCCCCTGCCATAGGCAGGGACACCTCNGCTCCAGCAGTTCCATGTCCTTCTTGTGTTGGGGGCTCCAGAACTGCACACAGGACTCCAGGTGGGGTCTGACGAGAGCAGAGTAAAGGGGGAGAATCCCCTCCCTTGCCCTGCTGGCCACACTGCTCTTGATGCAGCCCAGCACACGGTTGGCTGTCTGGGCTGCATGTGCACACTGCCGGCTCATGTTGAGCTTTTCGTCGACCCAAATGTAGAGTTCCCTACTGGCAACCCTACTTGGGTTGAGGAGGCATCAGTCAGACTAACACTGGTTGTCTTCCCCTTTGCTGTTCTGGAAGCTTCTTCGTGTGTCTTCCCAGATGCATTTTGCCAGACCCTCTTTTGCCCTCAGCTTTGTGTTTGCCTGGATGCATGGGTTGGAAAAAGAGATTTAAGCCTGTCTTGCATGTTTTACTTCTCTTGGAGCACTGAGTCACAGAGCACTGGCACAGGCTCCCCAGAGAGGTTGTGGAGTCTCCTTCTCTGGAGACTTTCTGGATGTGTTCCTCTGTGACCTGAGCTAGATTGTGTGGTCCTGTTCCGGCAGGTGGGTTGGACTTGATGATCTCTTTGGGTTCCTTCCAACCCCTAACATCCTGTGATCTTGTGTGATCCTATGATCCTGTGAAATGGCTAACATGGATGTTCAGGAGGCCAAAGAAGAGTTGCCTGAATCTCAAAGTGTGCAAGCGAGAAGTTATCGTTGGAGCAAGGAGAAAGATCTTCCTATTCTGGGGAAGAAGTAGCAGGAGTTGGGCTAGGAACTGGAGAGAGAAGGATGAAAATGTCACCCAAGTGAATTTCCACTCCCAGGTTTCAGAGTTGTGTGAGCTGCAGGTGTACATATGAAAAATGACAGAGAGAGAAATGTGAGAAAGAAGGTAGGGAACCAGCGTGAGACCTGGTGGGAACAAGTGAGCTTTTAGCCCAACATCCAGCACCTTCTGGGGATTCTTTCCCCACCTTCCCCCAACTATTTCTGATTTCAGTTGTGCACATACTGGCAAAGCTGTGAGGAACAGGTGGTGCTTGTTCCTTATTTGTTAGCTTGCTTTGTCTCATCTTTGCAATCCATTTTTGTCAATACACCTCCTGTTCCAAGGGCTTTAAAGATCCCTTGGTGTAGTTATCTTCGGTGAGGGAGCCGGGGCTGGTGAGCCTGCTGTGCTTTGTGCACGGGGTACAGAGGGAATTCTTTGGGATGCAGTTTACTTTGGGTTCTGCTCTAATCGCTTTAACAAGCCTGAGCAAAGAAACAAAAAGAAAGAACAAACCCAAGAAACAGAATTTCCATTAAAATGGCATTTCCTGAGGTAGGATTAAACGTTCTGAGGCTTCTGGGTGCAGAAATACCTCCTAGAGCCTTCTGTAGGAGGCAGTTGAGCAACAGAATTATTTCACTTATTTTTTTAAAGGAAACAAACCTGTTAAGGCAAAAATAAAATGAAGCTAAACCAAGAGAAGCTGCTCATCTGTCTAGCCAGGCTGACTCTAGTTAATAAGCTGTTGCCACATGAGCTATAGTTGTTGGGGACCTTACATCTGCTTTTCAGGTGATAAATCCCAATTTTGCCTTCCCACTGTTTTTCTGTTTTCTATCTTTGGGTAAAAATTCCAATGAGTATTGATGCAGGACTAACAGCAGACAATTCCTGACATAAATAATATACCATTAACTGTAAGCTGAACATAAATACAGTCAAAGATGTCTTCTAATGATTTCTGACTTCTCTGCCTTCATAATTCACTAGAAGCAACAGGGTATTTATTAGCTGCTATTTATTAGTCCCTGTGCAAGTGTGGCTGTGTTTGCTTACAAATAACCACGTTGGAAAAAGCAAAAACAGTAGCTCCAGAAACCTGAATCCTTGGGAATGGAATTCCTTTCTTGCAGCTTGAGCTGTGTAAAGGATCTGTGTCAGGAGGAGACACTGAATCCCAGGAATAAGCCTGCAGGTCCCCAAAAGCAGCATCAGCCTTTCTAGCAGTGCAGCCATCAGAAACCTGGATTTTGCAAGAATTAAGTAGCTGGAGTCTGACACGGTGATAGACCAGCCAGAAGCCTTGGCCAGTGTTTTGTCACCAAAGCAAGCCAGGAGATATTCACAGGTGGGACAGGGTAAGCAGCAACCCATTGCAGATCTGGATACTGGGGGTTATTTTAGAGCCAATGGTATCAGACTTTCTACTCTGCTTTGTGTTTTCACACAATTTGTGTCCTCCCCTACTTTTCTGCTGCCTTATTTGGGACTCGGCATCCCTTCCCCTGAGGTAGGTCATTGCTGGTGCAGGATGGCTGGGCAGAAAGTCCTGTCTGCATCCAGTCACCAGTGAAAGACAGTACTGGCTGAGTCCTCTGGGCATCCTCTGATCTTCATCCCATTCATCTTTCTGATCTCCATGACCTTCCTCCACCTTATCACCTTCCTCCACTTTATCACCTTTCACAGAATCATAGAATTAACCAGGTTGGAAGAGACCTCTAGGATCATTGAGTCCAACCTATCACCTAACCCTTCTAATTAACTAAACCATAGCACTAAGTGTCTCATCCAGCCTCCTTTTAAACACCTCCAGGGATAGTGACTCCACCACTTCCCCAGGCAGCCCATCCAATTCCAATCACTCTTTCCATGAAGAATTTCTTCCTAATGGCCAGCCTAAACCTGCCCTGGCACAGTTTGAGACTGTGTCCTCTTGTTCTTTCCCTGGGTGCCTGGGAGAAGAGACCAACTTTCATTGCCTGGCTACAGCCTCCCTTCAGGTAGTTGTAAGACAGCAATGAAGTCTCCCCTGAGCCTCCTCTTCTCCAGGCTGAACACCCCCAGCTCCCTCAGCTGCTTCTTCTAGGGCTTGTGCTCCAGCCCCTTCACCAGCCCCTTTCCTCCAGCCAAGATGGTGACCCTCTATGGTGGCCCTCTTCTTTCTGGGGTCGCTTTTGTTTTTGTCACCATTTTTTTTTTCCAGAGTGCTAAGCCCCTGATCTTCCCCATCTAAACATCCTCCTCTTTTGTTTTAGTCCAAGTCTTACCAGAATTTACAACCAGGCTGTGCTGGCAGTGAGTAAGTAGCATCTTCTGCTCAAGAGTTCAGAACATTCACCACCCAATTATCTACCATGTGTTAGTGTTGACAATTTAAGCTACTCTTCCCCTACAAGAGGTAGCAAATGGAAGCAAGATATTCCCCGGCCAGTTGGATGCTTTTCAAACACTCCTCTTCCACCACCCCTCCAGCTGATGCTTTATGTTTTATATCTGTGTTTAAGAAACTTTCCCATCTGTCTCCTACATATAGATTCAGTCTTTAATTTGGATGCTCTTCCAAGGTAACTACTGACCCATTACTTCTTTAAAGTTGATACAATCTACTAAGCACCTTTAGATTGTTTCTGTTTAAGCTCCCAACTATTGAATAATGCATCCCAGACCAGAAACCTTGCAGATTTTTCTCTTAAGAGGTCAGCACAGAAACAAATCCCTCAGCTAAGAAAGCAGCCATGTGTATAGCTTATATTTGGGTGGCACTCAGTGTGTTGAGAGTCTCACAAGAAAGAAATGGTCCTTCCCTTGAAGAGCTTCCAGCCATCAGCTTTTTCTCAGCAGGGGCAAGCACAATCTGTTGCGTTGCAAACGAGCAGCGATTAAACTCATCTGTCCATATGCTCCACCAGAATTTATTGTGCTGCTCAGAAATCACAACGTTTTAAGCTTGATAGACAACAAGACTGTGAGAAAACACAGCACTTAAGTGTGTGTCAGACTCATATGTGGGTTTTGACAGCTTGGCTTTCAAATGCATTAAACAGGAGGAGCCTACAGAGGATGTGAAGGCAGTTGACGTTGACAGTCATTGCCTCCCTGGGACGTGTGAACTTCTTTAATTTCATTAGCAGTGTTAGATAAACCTATTCACAACAGCTGAGACTATTCCCTTGGCTACCAACTCTGCCTTTCTGATTAGAGAAATCTGCAGCAGATGAATAAATCTTAAACGGAGTTGTTAAGGACTGAATGTTTCATCAGATGTAAAGTAGTCCACTTGGTTTTAAGTTCTTTTTTTCTTACCTATGGGCCTGTGAAAGTGAGTTGAGTAGAGAAAAAAGCTTTTATAGCTGCTGGAGAAAGACATCCCTGAATTGGGACTATGAGGTTTTCAAACAACCAGGAGGAGAGATGCCAAAATAAGTTCAGCCCTTTTCAAGGTGCTGTCACTGTCAGCTTTCATTGTTCTTCTAAACAACTCCTCTTCTAAAGGAAAAGTTTCTGGGTTTCAGAGATGAAAGCAATCCTGTCTTCACTCATTGCTTCGTCACTTGACTGATTCCTCCCTAATGGGGAGATTACTTAGGAAGTTTTTGAGCTGTAATTTCAGCTTGTAGACCAACTTACTGACTGTTTGCCCATAATAGAGTTTTAAAACTGACACACAGCATCAGCACAATTATCTCCTCGGGGTGGTTTCTTCAAGCTGGGAGATGCAAGTGGGAAGGAAGGCAGCAGCGTTTGACTTGAGCTTGTACCTCTGTTCTACATGGCAAATTGGCCCTGTTGCAAATTCTCTTTTGTCTGGAAGTGTATTGATAGCCAGAGCCTTGCTAAGTAGTTCTGCCATGTCCCACTGTGTGCTTAGAACATATTGTGTTAAGACAATATTTGTGCATTGCATCTGTGGTGGCTGTCTGACATAATGACTGCGCCATCGGGACAGAAGTAATGGGATGGTTCTTCTCACTTGTCTGTGAGAGAGTTTCCCTTGTGCATACCCTGGGGCACATGTCTGGAAGGCTGAGGATGATGCATCAAAACAGCATTATTTCACAAATTGTAGAACATATTAACATGTGAGAGTCAACAAATCATCTCTGTAAAAATGTCCGGTGCCCTTCGCAGAGCACAGAAATGGTTTTGCTGCCTTGAGCACCAAATCAGCTAGTTAGCATCTTGCTTTCCAGGAATGAATAATTCACTGTACTACTAAATGTCAACCAGACTTGGTTGCAATCAATCAAGGTATTTATTGCTTCCTCCTAAATTGAAGCTCTGTGTACATTTTTTTTCCCTGTCAAATCTGAATTACTGGCTCAGTGTTATTCCTTGAAAGAAGAATCAATGAATGCCAGCAGTTCTCTCCAGCTCAAGTTATTTACTCTTTGCCATCTCTACAATTTCCAATTATTAAAGTATTGGGAAAAATGGGGGTAAGGAAGGGGTACTGCTGAGAAACTCTCAGTAATGTGTCAAGAGGAGGCTCTTGCTGTCTGCGACTAGCTGAAGGGAGGCTGTAGCTGGGTGGGGTTGGTCTCTTCTGCCAGGCAGCCAGCAACAGAACAAGGGGACACAGTCTCAAGTTGTGGCAGGGGAGGTCTAGGCTGGATGTTAGGAGGAAGTTGTTGTCAGAGAGAGTGATTGGCATTGGAATGGGCTGCCCAGGGAGGTGGTGGAGTTGCCGTCCCTGGAGGTGTTCAAGAACAGACTGGCTGAGGCACTTAGTGCCATGGTCTGGTTGATTGGACAGGGCTGGGTGCTAGGTTGGCCTGGATGATCTTGGAGGTCTCTTCCAACCTGGTTGATTCTGTGATCTTTGCTCTCTCATCAGCAGAATGATCCACCAGGTTATCTACTGAGTGATACCCTGGAAAGCAGGGTGGCTTTCCAACAGAGGGGCTGGCTGTAGGTCATGTGTTGATTGCATCCCCCAGTTGTCTCTGTTTCTATATAGAGGCATGATCAGCTTAAGTAGGTTTGGTCAATTCTTTCATCCAGACCAAGTTTCCAAACCTGAAGCACACTTTTTGTGCTTGTAGGAGAAACTAGAGGTACATTACCCTTTGCTGCAAGACACTTTTTAACTCTGTTAGAGTGACGACTCCTTGCACATGTTGGTTCAGCACAGCAGCAGCATCTGGAGCTGCTCAGGGACTTCCAGTTGCTCTTCAAAGAGTGTGTCCATTCCTTCTGTAGCTCAGCTTCCAAATGACACTATTTGGTCTTTTACTGTGTGCAGTTCTGGAGCCCCCAACACAAGAAGGACATGGAACTGCTGGAGCGGGTCCAGAGGAGAGCCACGAAGATGATCAGAGGGCTGCAGCAGCTCTGCTATGAGGACAGGCTGAGAGAGTTGGGGCTCTGCAGCCTGGAGAGGAGAAGGCTTCGAGGAGACCTTAGAGTGGCTTTCCAGTATCTGAAGGGAGCCTACAGGAAAGCTGGGGAGGGACTATTGACAAGGTCTAGTAATGTTAGGACGAGGGGGAATGGGTTTAAGCTGGAAGAGGGGAGATTTAGACTGGATGTTAGGAGGAAGTTCTTTACAGTGAGGGTGGTGAGACACTGGCACAGGTTGCCCAAGGAGGTTGTGGATGCTTCCTCCCTGGAGGCATTTAAGGCCAGGCTGGATGAGGCCTTGAGCAACCTGCTCTAGTGGGAGGTGTCCCTGCCTATGGCAGGGGGTTGGAGCTGGATGAGCTTTGAGGTCCCTTCCAACCTAAACCATTCTATGATTCTATGACCTTAGGCTAGAAACGATTTTCTAAATGGACAGATCAGTTTTAGGTCTTCTCTCTCCCATTGCCCAAACCACCATTTCCCAGCTTCTGCTGTAGAGTTCAAAGGACAAAATTCTGATCAGTAAGGCTAATTTATCATAGAATCATAGAATCAATCAGGTCCAAGGTCATCCAGTCCAACCTAGCACCCAGCACTAGCCAATCAACCAGACCATGGCACTAAGTGCCTCATCCAGTCTTTGCTTGAACACCTCCAGGGACTCCACCACCTCCCTGGGCAGCCCATTCCAGTGGGGGGAGGGAGAGCTGACAGAGAGAAAACAGAAATGTTTCTTTTCCAGAGCTAGAGGGATTCCAGGAGGAGATTGTTTGCTTCATTGCCTGGTTTCATACTAGTATATATTTGAAAATTCATGGAGAGGCTTAAGTAAGGCTCTGCTTGATGTGGCAGCATGGCCTGGTGGTGAGCAGGGTCATCTCTGAAGATGTTTTCATTTCTGCCACATTAATGCTGGAGTCTCAAACTGGAGACTGCATCCTTCTATACCTCTGCTCCTCTCACGTCTCACATCTTCAAGCTTTGTTGCCTGATATTTGGGGGTTAGGTGGTAGTTCCTTGTGAGGTTTGGACAGGACCTGGCACACTGGGATCCCTGTCTCCTTTGGTTTCTTTCAGGCATTACTAGAACATAAACCAGCAGCACTAATATTTTAGCTGTAGGGAGAAATGTACTGGTTTGATGTGTGCTGTGTAGAATAAAGAGAAAGCTACTGCCCCTGGCCCAAAAATGTGAGTAGCATAGCAAACATGTCCGTGATCTCCTAGAAATGTTAAATGAGATGGATTCTGCCACAACCTCCCTAACACAGTGGGGTTTTAAGAGATTTGCTTGTCTCACTGTAGCTTCAGACTGATGTGCTCAGGCGCGCTGGTGAGCTCCAGAAATAAGCCTGACTCTTAGTGCTGAGTTTTAGAGCATGATTTTTCAAGTGGGCATGTTATAAAAGGAGAGGATAAATGGGCTGAAAGATCTATAAGAGGTAAAGGACTGCAGCTTCATGGCAGGGCTTTACAGAAAGGCCAGAAAGACCTTTTTTAAAAGAGTAAATAACCTGCAAAATAAACAGACGAGTGCAGCGTGAGTTAAAGTGGTCCCAGCAGGAGGGGAGCAGCAATCCGAAGGTTTTCATGGCTGTCCTCCACGCTGGCATCCTTCACGTGAAGTGTCTGCAGCCATGGTGCAATGCAAATGTTCAAGAGATCCCCTCACTGGGTGCTGGAGACAGCACAGTGGTGGCAGCCAGGGTGAGGAAATGTGAACTCTGCCTGACCTTGTTGTTTAGCCTGGAGGGGAGGAGGCTCAGGGCAGACCTCATTGCTGTCTACAACTACCTGAGGGGAGGCTGTAGCCAGGTGGGGGTTGGTCTCTTCTCCCAGGCAACCAGCAACAGGACAAGGGGACACAGCCTCAAGTTGTGCCAAGGGAAGTATAGGCTGGATGTTAGGAGGAAGTTCTTCACAGAGAGAGTGATTGGCATTGGAATGGGCTGCCCAGGGAGGTGGTGGAGTCACCGTCCCTGGGGGTGTTCAGGAAAAGCCTGGATGAGGCACTTAGTGCCATGGTCTGGTTGACTGGCTAGGGCTGGGTGCTAGGTTGGACTGGATGATCTTGGAGGTCTCTTCCAACCTGATTGATTCTATTCTATTCTTCCTACCTTGGTGCTGCAGCCCTCCAGGGAGATGGGGACAGATCTGCCCTTCATTGCTTGTCAGAAAACTCATGGGACCAGGGAGAAGCAGGTTCTGCAGCTGTGATTTGAAAGGCATCCTTTTGCCAGCCCTCTAACCCCCACTGCAAACTTCGGAGTTGAATCTCTTCCCTTGAAAGGCAAACTGGACAGCAGGGAGTGCACTGACCTGTTTGGAGGAGTCCTGAAATGCAAATAGCATGAGCAGTTAGACAGCTCAGTGGGGAAACAGGTTTGTAAATGCCAGTGTGTTGCTGGGGAGAACACTTCTAATAAGCTGATCTCAGATCTCACAGCTGCCTTCAAGCTCACTCTCTTCAACATTTCTGAGCTGCTCTCTGAGGTCCCAGCCCATCAGTTCCTTCCTGAGTTTCTCCTGGCCAAGGTTTTCAGTGGGATTGTTTCTTCTCTTGTCCCTGCTGGGCTATCAGGTCTAGGATGTTTATCTTAACCTGTGTGTTGACATAGAGTCATAGAATCAACCAGGTTGGAAGAGACCTCCAAGATCATCCAGTCCAACCTACCACCCAGCCCTGTCCAAGCAACCAGACCATGGCACTAAGTGCCTCATCCAGGCTTTTCTTGAACACCTCCAGGGACGGTGACTCCACCACCTCCCTGGGCAGCCCATTCCAATGCCAATCACTCTCTCTGACAACAACTTCCTCCTAACATCCAGCCTAGACTTTCCCCAACACAACGTGGGACTATGTCCCCTTGTCCTGTTGCTGGTTGTCTGGGAGAAGAGACCAACCCCCACCTGGCTACAGCCTCCCTTCAGGTAGTTGTAGCCAGCAATGAGGTCTGCCCTGAGCCTCCCATTCTCCAGGCTGCACACCCCCAGCTCCCTCAGCCTCTCCTCACAGTGTTTGTGTTCCAGGCCCCTCACCAGCTTCGTCGCCCTTTTCTGGGCATGTTTCAGTACCTCAACATCTCTCTTGAGTTGCTCATTGCTGTGGGACTAGAGGATGGAGCTGCCCTTGCAGATGCTCCCTAGGTCTCCTGAGCACCATGATATTTTTGTTGGTAGAGTCAAGAAGGCACAAACCTCATATTCACCAGCACATGAACCCCATGGTCTTGGCCAAAAATGCTTTAAGAGTTCGCATCTTCTCCTAGCTCTAAATTGTGCTTCCCGCTGGCCTGCATAGCTGATGGCATCCTGCCAGCCTCAGCTTTGGCTGCTCCTCCTATGTGGCAGGGCCCATCTGCCTGGTGTGGCCCTGGGAGCCAGCTGGCAGAAAGGCAGCCAGCCCTGGGGACTGCAGTGGAGCTGTGACCACCACAGTGCCTGTGCTTCTTTGACTGCACCGCTGCATCCAGACCGTGGCACTGCTTGTGGGTGCCTGCACCTCTGCGGGTGAGCACACCTCTTCCAGCTGCCTTCTGCCCAGCTGACATCTAGAGTAGAGGGAGGTTTTAAAAGGAGAGTTGCAGTGTGGTTCCCCCAAGGGGGCACTGGAACAGCTGTGAGATGTAGCAGGCATTGCGTGTGAATGTAAAAAGTTCCCAGCTGGCCCTTACTCATGATTTTTCTAGCCCAGAACAGCATCTCTGACCACAGTGATGGGAGATGCTCCTCTGGAAGAGTCCACAAACTCAGCTGTGCTCTCCCAGCAGCCAGAGATGCTGGAGGATGTGCTCCAGCCCTCCTGCAGCAGGCTCTGGTTTCAGAGCTGTGGTCCATGAATTTATCAAACCTGTTTGCTGCTGGAGGCTGTGGGGCAGCAAGTTTTGGCAGTTCACTCCCTGCTGTGGGCAGAGATACTTTACAACGTGAGGATGGAGTATTTTCAATAAAAGATGTTTGGGAAGAGGATCTCCTGGGGTCTCTTACCAGCAATTCAAGGGTGAGGTAGCTCAGGCTCTGCTCTGGTTTGCATGAAAAAACCCAAACAACCCTGCATAAAGTTCTAGCACGTCTTTAATGAAAATGAAATGATAAAATTGGGATAATACTTACCTCATGCTGCTCTTGAGGGTTAATTAATGTTTACAAAATCACTTTGGGTCTTGAGATTTAATTGAAGGAAAAATATTACCATATGAAATGCCTTTTTGTGCAGGCTGTGCCATAGGGTTTCAGCCGGGCAGAGTGCCCTGGAAGGCAGCATTAGCTGATGCTTTACTACTTTTATGGTCGTGAGGCTTCCTGTGGTTTATATGAAAATTGTCTCTCTGAAATCACAAATGTAACATCAGTGTTTTCCTCTCACTTTGAAAGAATATTAATTTGCTATCTCAGGCCTTTGACTGACTTGTTTAAACTGCTCTGAATGCAACTCACCTCTTCCTGAGGAGGAAAAGGAAAAAGAAGAGTATAAAATGAAATATCTGTTTGCTTGCTTGGGATGAGCTGATTGGGATGGTTTGGGTGTTACCCACCCCCCCACACTTCAGAAAATCACCCAGACTAGACTCAGCTGACCTGGAAATTGGGATGAAGCTTTATATTTACAGCTTAGCACAATATACAAGCAGAGATTTACAATCTGTACAACTATATACAGAAATAGACCAGTTAAAAAGGTAATACAGAAACACAACAGCCTTCCCAGAAACCAGAGTCCCCAGGAGGGGCTCCCAACCACCCTTCCACCTTCTTCCCACCCCTCTACCTTACCCCAGACTTTGCCTTACGTTCAAGGTGAGTTTGGAGAATCGGCCAGGGAGGTTAGGAAGCAGAAAGATTAGTCAGGCAGATGGCAGGTTAGAGAGAGAAAGCATGCCCAAAGCCAGAGGGCAAAACTCCCTTATCTGTTTTTGTCTTCTTGTTCTTGTACATCTCAGCAATGGTGAGTGCAGTAGCCATCACCATTGTTTCCTTTTCACAGACCATAATCTAATTCCTCTCACTAAAATATCCCAGCTAGGCTCCAACTAGCACACTGATACATCTTGTTAATGACTCCACTACTGGAGTCCTATGGACATTGCTGGCTCCTATTGAGTCATAGATTAGGCTGGTACTGGGTGACCTGTAAAGGTGTATCTGTGTATGCTTTGTAATCTCCTGCTACTAAGAGGTTTAAAATAGGGCTACAACACTTCCATTTCTGCATGTGGAGGTGTCAGCCAAAGAGCAAGCTCTGTTGAGTGGGGTTTTTTTTTCGTGTGGTTTGGGATGGTTGGTTTGTTTTTTAAAGGGAGTAGCAAGAGAATTAGAAGCTACACAGAGAAAGGCTGGCTTAAACCATTGGAGTAAAACATTATCACTGCCTGAGTGTTCCTTTCTCTGCTTTAATATTGTTTCTCTTCACACAAAGGGTGATACAGACTGAGTGGACTTGAAGGCTGGATCAGGTACTCAATCTCTTTCTGTTGTTTCTGCCACACAGGGTGACTATGACCCCAGCAGAACCAAAGTTCTCCATTTCAGCATGAACCCAGCGAGCTTGGCCAAGCAGCAGCGCAAGGAGGAGCAGCAGCACCTCCAGGAGGAGTGTGAAAGGCTGAGGGAGATGCTGAGGGCGGTCGAAGGAGGCGGCTCCATCCCTGGGAGTCTGGAAGGAGTTGGGAGCTTTCAGTCACCACAAGAAATTGCAGGTAGGCTGCTGGCTTCTGGTTGTGATAATGCACTTATTCATTCACACTGCCAAAAGAACTGACTGCAGAAGCAGATGGAGACATTGCAGACTGTGTGCTTGATGGAACTGTTATAAAGAAAATGAAAGAAGCTGGCTTGATGCAGGAGTGAGTGAACGTGTGGTGGCAATCCTGTGGCAGTTTGGTACAGAGGGTAGGTGGTAAGGATGAATAACAATAATAATAATCCATATCATTTGTTCATGATAAATGAAATACCAATACAACAGCCTTCATAGGCTGGTGCTGCTGATGGAGGGAAAGGAAATATTTCCTTCCTTTCAGAGCTGGTTTAGCCCTTGAGGTAGTACAGACAGCAGGAAATAACTTTCATAGCTGCAGGGAAGCAAGTGGTTGAAATCTTTTCAGACCTAGCTTAAAACAAATTAATATTGTTTATCAGTGTATATGTGCCCCATTAATCACAGCTACATTCAATACTCCATGAAAATAGAGTACATCTTTCACTGAGCTAAATACATTTCACAGAATCTCTGGCTCACCTCCAATACAGTCTGTCTTCCCTTCACCTACCTGAACAAGACTTTTTAGTACAGTAACCCCAAAGTCAATACCTCCAGACTTGCACTCAGACTCTGTAAATCAAGGTAAGGATATCAGTAAAACGTGACCCATCACCTACAGCACTGTGAGGAGCCCAGGCAGAGTGGAGGCATTGTGCAAAGCCCAAGAGATCCTACTGCTGTAACTCCCTCACGTGTACCTTGCACTCGAGATGTTCTTGCTAGGGAAGAGAGAAATAAAAGAGAGCTGAAGGTCTTTGTAGAGCTAACCTGTTGTGGTCCAGCAATACATCTGTGGTCATGGTCTGGAGGTCAGGATCCTCCCTCAGTTGGGACTGTGAGTGCTGAGCTTTCGTCAAAGCCTCTGTGTGCTGGAATCTCGAGAGCCTCAAAATGGCAGAGCCCCTGGTTTAAAGAACACACACAGAATGAAGTATCTTTCACTGTTATGACACAAGAACACTCTGAAGGTAGCTTGCTTGTTTTCCCATTGCTCAAACAGTATTACTTTATAACTGCTAAGAGTGTGCTTGTTCTGGCATCTCATAGTGGATTATAGTACTCCACACCCTTAAAAACATGAGGGTGAGAAGTGTCAGTGAGGTGGATTGTAAAGTGAGGAGCAGCCTGGGTGTTAAGAAGTACAATGCCAGTTTGTCACTGCTGTTAGTGGATGCTCTAACAAATGAATAAGCATTTAACACTTGCAGAGCGTTTAAGGAAGGCTGCCTTTGCCCGCAGGAGCTTCCAGTCTAAGACCCCAGTGAGACTCAGGCAGCTCTTGGGGATGGTTCTTGCGTTGCAATTTGAATTTGAAATGCACTGCCTTTTAAATGACAGTAGAGCCTGTTGCCCAGTGCTCCTCTGTCCTTGTGCCTCCAACTACCCAGCACACCTAATGCTGCAGATCCACACTCTGACAGTGCCCCTTGAGCCCAGTGGGGAGAGTGCCAGTCAGGGGCAGAGAGGATGCAGAGGTAAGGTCAGCTCTGTGTCTTTGCTGCTGCTGAATGAACCTCTGGGGTATCATCTACAGTAATTAGACCATTTCTTCTGGGAGAGGAGTTTTTCACATATGCCTTCTGAGATTTGCTATTCATAATTATTATTCTACTACCATCCATGCAGTTGCTTTTAGCTGTTTGTGAAGTGCTTCTGTGCTGGGATGTTACCAGGTTTGTCTTTAGCTCATAAGAGATGCATTTTTAAAGCTGTTTTATCTTCTGCCTTTGATTCAGACAGGAAAACAAACAGCTCACTGGCTTTCAGGGTGTTTCTAGCTTCTCATATATGCAGTGCTTTTTTTTTTTTGCTTTTGCCCCAGTCCCATGCTGCTACATCATTCTGACTTCTGGCCACCAACTCAGATGGGAGAGAGCATCAGTTGCAGAGCCTAGTGGGGTAGGAAATACTTCAGTGTCATTTATCACAATCACAGGCGAGCCCTTTCCATACTCAGAGTGCCTGTAAGTGCATATGGAAGTGGTCCATGTAAACAAAATGACTTAAGGAGCTGTGAGTGAAAGGTGGAGGAGCCCTGTGGATGAATGTCTCTAAGATCAGGGCATATGTGTAGTAAAGCAGATTATATAGAAAGATCTTGGGTTTTTTTTTTCCTTGTGTTTTATGTACTTGTGTGCATCACTGTCATGCACTAGGGATGTTGCCGGAGATAGTCCTACAGCCTCGCTTCATTCAGCACCATGGTCAGAGAAGGAAGGCTGTGCATAAGGATAAGCAAGAGACACTCAGGACATTACAGCACTGACTGTGAGGTTAGCAGAGATATCTGAGCTGGCCTTAAACTAGCCAGATGAATGCCAGATTTGACCTTCTTGCTGGGGCAGGGCAGAGCTCCTGGTGGGTTAGGGGACCACACATCAAGTGTCCCATGCAAACTGCATCCATTTCTGCATTGACTCAATCCTGCCTGACTCATGCAGCATCCACAGCATGGATGCAACAGCTGGTCCAGGAATGCTTCAACAGCACAGATTCACGTGGCCAGAAAGCTTACACTGCCTGCTCCTGTTTTCTTAAGGATCTCAACACTTCTGCCCACAGGAATGGATTCCATATGCCTTCCATTTTAGAGTCTTTTCAAGGTGTGAAATGAGGAGCATGTAGCAGAAACTCCCTCTGCTCTCTTTGTCACTGTGCAATTGGCTGCCTTGGGGTGGGAGGGTTTGTTGTGTGTAATAAGGAAGCAGGTTTCAGTCAGGTTTGTGGAGCTGCTTCTGTAAAAAAAATAATAACCAAAACGAGGATTTTTCTTACACTCCTTTCTGCCAGCTGCAGTATAGAATCATACAATCAGTCAGGGTTGGAAGGGACCACAAGGATCAGCCAGTTCCAGCCCCCCTGCTATGGGTAGGGACACCCTATCCTAGATCAGGCTGGCCAGAGCCTCATCCAGCTTGGCCTTAAGCACCTTCAGGGACAGAGCCTCAACTACCTCCCTGGACAACCCATTCCAGACTGTCACCATTCTCGTGCTGAGCAATTTCCTCCTCATGTCCAGTCTGAATCTCCCCACCTCCAGCTTTGCTCCATTCCCCCCTGTCCTGTCACTCCCTGAGAGCCTAAAAAGTCCCTCCCCAGCTTTTTTGTAGGCCCCCTTCAGATCCTGGAAGGCAAGAAGGTCACCTGGGAGCCTCCTCTTCTCCAGACTGAACAGCCTCAACTCTTTCAGTCTGTCCTCACAGCAGAGCTGCTGCAGCCCTCTGAGCATCCTCATGGCCCTTCTCTGGACACGCTCCAGCATCTCCACATCCTTCTTGTAACAGGGGCTCCAGAACTGGATGCAGTATCCATAAGTCTGTTTATCCATCTCATTCATATGACACATGCACAAGGCAAATTCAGTTCTCTGAGCTTTTGAGGTGAGGTATCTCCCATACCAGAGCTGAATAGGACGAAGGAAGACCAAGGACAGAGTAGGCAGAGTGTGGATAAAAGCTGAGAAGACAACAAAGGTCAGAATCCAAGTTTGCATTTTTGCCTTTTGACAGATAGAGGCAAATGTAAGATTTTATCAACCCATTTTGCCGTGTACCCTGCCCAGCTTATTGGCAGAAGTGAGGGATTTGGGTGGCCTCTAGCCAGTCAGGTTTGCTGTGTTCAGCAAGCTTACGTGATCTGCAACAATTACACTTAAGGTTCAAGGAATTGTAATTATCCCAACCAAAGGGGCAAGGGAAAAAAAATAAAGGCATTTAGGACAATGCTGTGGATGGTTTTGATAATAATGTATTGGCCATTATTAAATTCATTCATTGGACTGGAATGCAGCATGGGTTTTCTGATCATGGTTTTGACTCCTGGATAGGTAATAAGGAAATGATTACTGTGGATGTTAAAGCTCATTAAATGTGACTCTATTAAAAATCAAGGTTATGCTGGACTTTAAATCTCTTTGAGCAGAACCGCTGGAGGCTGCAGCACAGCCTGGCAATTTGCCATGTGGTTCAGTGGTCCTTTGCTCTCATTTACTCCTAATAGCCTCTGCTAAAATGGGTACCAGGGCTGTGGTGAAGGAGAGCTGGGGACGATGTGAGCTGCGACAACCTTCTGCAGGGCGCGAGGCTGCGCGCGGGGTCGTGCGGTGCTCATGGGGCAGATCCCAGCAGCCGCATTACGGGAATGGGCTGTGCCTTTATGGGGGTTTTGTTTCTCTCCCACTGGCTGCCCAGGTCTTGGTTGTGTAAGAGGAGAGTGCACCAAGGTCAGGCAGCCATCTGGGGAGAGGCTCTGCATCCTCCTGTCTCTGCAACAAGGATGCAGATTGTAACAGCTTTGGAAAGGTGGCGTTGGGGCATCACTTCCCAGATTTGGAATCTGTTCCAGTTCTGCATTTCTCTTCCCTGTCCTCTTCACACCTTCCCCCCTCCTTTCTGTATCTCAGACTGCATCTTCTGCCTTTTTTCACCTCTCCTACGAGGAGAGACTGAGGGAGTTGGAGCTGTTCAGTCTGGAGAGAAGACTCCAATGTGACCTTGTTGTGGCCTTCCAGTATCTTAAAAGGGCCTACAAGACAGCTGGGGAGGGACTTTTTAGGATGTCAGGGAGTGATAGGACTCAGGGGAATGGAACAAAGCTAGAAATGGGTAGATTAAGACTGGGTGTTAGGAAGAAGTTGTTCAGCGTGAGAGTGGTGAGACCCTTGAACATGTTGCCCAAAGAGGTGGTGGAAACTTCATCCCTGGAGGTGTTTAAGGCCAGGCTGGATGAGGCTCTAGACAGTGTGAGGTGTCCCTGGTCAGGGCAGTGGGGTTGGAACTAGATGATCCTTCCAACCCCAACTGATTCTATGATTCTTCAATCTAATGGACCTCTTCATTTTTGTTTTCTGGTGCTGCTAGAGATGGAGTTGCACCTTAGCTGCAAGCAAATGGGTAGGTGGCAGCTAACAGGGATCTGGCAGAAGTGATGACTTGTGTGTTGTAGCAAAGCATGGGCAGAAATTAGAGTGCTTCAGGTGCTGATTATTTCCATTTGTATTCTCATCTGAAAAGCAGTATATTTGAAGGTAGGAACAGCTCACCCATGGAGGCTGGTTCCTGACTGAAGAATGCAGTAATGTGAATTTTCAGTGAGCCCTCATGATTTATTGCTGTCCCATGGGTACAGTGGAGCATTCCCTTCTTTCACACAGTCTCTCTCTGCGAGAAAGAGGAAAAGAGCTTTTGATGCTTTCTGTTGAGAGACAGCCTGGCACCCCTACTAGGAAGGAGGATGGGGAAATCAACTCTGATTTCAGCCATCTGTGGAAAATTTTGGAAGTGAACTATTTTCCTGAGCATAATCCTACCAAATAAAGGAAAGCTGTTCAGCTGCTCATCCACCTCAATGCTTTCAGTGTCCTTTTCCCCTTGTTAGGGAAAAGTAGGAACAGGGGGTCCTTGGTAAGTCTCACCCTAGGGCAGGTGCTTGACCCTAACAGAGATGCTACATCTGGTATTCGAGAGAGGCTGTCTTCTGCATCACTGCCATGACAAGGCCTTGTAAAATGGTAATTAATTGGAATTAAATTGGGTAATGAATTAATATTAAAATAATCTAATCTTCTTGAAGTGACAAGCCAGAGACAGTAGAATTTGTCACTGTCCCAGCATGCTCCTGATGAATGTGTTTCTGAGTACAGAAGGTGACAAAAAAAAGGAGCAGATGGAATTTAGAAGTTGCCATTCTCCATCCACAGTTGGCTGAGCTGTTGGTGCTTGGAAGCCTTGGTGCTTCCTACCATCTGTGTATAGGAAATCCACACATGAGAAGGGCTGCACCTGCAAATGAAACCTGAATCCACCTGATGAAGGATTTTTCTGTGACCTTAGGAGCTGGTGGGTGCACTCTGATGGTTTGGGAGTTACTTGCCCCCACACACAATGAATTCACCCAGACTAGACTCAGCTGGCTGGAAGTTAAGGACTGAAGCTTTATACTCACAGCTTAGCACAATATACAAGCAGATAGTTACAATATATTACAAACACCTGCAGCTATAGACAGAAATATACAAGTTAAAAGTAATACAGGACCACAACAGCCCTCCTAGAAACCAGAGTCTCCAGGAGGGGCTCCCAACCACCCTTCCACCTTCTTTCCACCCCTCTACCTTATCCCAGAGTCTGCCTTACGTGCAAGGTGAGCTGGAAGGTGCTTTAGAAGCAGACTGATTAGTTGGGTTACAGAGATCCAGGCAGAGCAGCAGAAGCCCAGGGAGAAAACACAGACGCTGACTCTGGCAGATAGACTCTCTTATGTAAATTTGTGTTCTTGTTTTTATACATCTCAGCAAGCCTATGAGTGAAGCAGACATCACCATTGTTTCCTTTTCACAGCCTGTAATCTAATTGCTCTCATTAAACTATTCCAATTAGCTTCAGACCAGCACATGCACACACAGAGGCACAGCACTGGTATCTCACTTTCTGCTGATGGTTCCCAGCACCTCGCTGGTCAAACAAGGTTGGGCCAGGTGAGTGCATAGAGGGCAGCTCTTCTTCAGTCACATAATGCTTCTTCCTAAGAGGCAGGATTAATTGGGTGACACTTCTCTCAGTGATGTTTAGCATGTCAGTTACCCTCCACTTTTTACTGAAAGAATTGTCTCCTTTCTGAAGAGATGCAAAGTGAAGGTCCAGGACATTTGCTGTCTTCAAATGTTAAGGGACTTATGGTAAGAGCAAGATGTTAGCCTTGGTGCCCTGCCTGTACTCCTGTGCAGTGATTGCTTTCTGCATGTCCCAATTTCTTCTGAAGTTTATAAAGAGCTTCTCTTTGCCTCTGGTGTTCTGCTGTGCACTGATGAAGTTCTGTCCTCTTGCACTCCAGAGATGGCCACGTTCTTGATGGGAAAAGAAATCATTGCCTTCTGCTGCCAGCATAAGAAATGTTATGTAGCTTTAGTGTGTAAAACCCAAACACTATGGAAGATAGCACACAGGATGAGTGCTGTTAGCAGCAGTCCTAGAGAGCTGCTTTGCCCGACCTGCTCTGAGCCTGCCTGCCTTCCTGTGCTGACTCTGGCTGAAGAGCAGAGCCTCCTTGGGGCCATCTCCTCACCTCTCAGCTAGTGATTATCATTATTATTTTTATGGAGCTAGTTTCTCTGCTGCAAGACATTTAGACCAGTCTGGGACCTGAATAGTATATTAATAGTGGGAATAAGATGGTAGATTAAACAGAGTTTACTTTGATTTTCTTCCTTACCATCCCTATCCCTTTGTCCCAGCCCAGCACCACGTGGAACAAGGTGAGGCTGCTAAATACAACTGTTTTCCCAAAAGACTATAGCCAGGTTAGGGCCTCCAGTACTGCAGTATTGACAGTGTTACAGTGGCTGGTGAGCAGAGTCTGCAAACACCTTTTAGAATATGATGGTGTGAGTAGATTTGGACAGCCTCACCACAAGGAAAAGAGCCACAAAGCCTTCATGGGTCCTAATTGTCTCAAGTTGTGGTGGAGGAGGTCTATGCTGGATGTTAGGAGGAAGTTGTTGGCAGAGAGAGTGATTGGCATTGGAATGGGCTGCTCAGGGAGGTGGTGGAGTCACCGTCCCTGGAGGTGTTCAAAAAAAGACACTTAGTGCCAAGGTCTGGTTGATTGGACAGGGCTGGGTGCTAGGTTGGACTGGATGATCTTGGAGGTCTCTTCCAACCTGGTTGATTCTATGATTCTAATTCAGCAACAAGGGTGGCCTTTGGTAAATGCTCTGTGCTGCTGAAGTCTGCACCAGCCCCTACGAAGAAGCAGGTTTTGTGGCTCAAGTCAAAGCGCAGCACCTCAAGAGTGCTGAGAGAAACATTCTTCCGTTTAAAAAAAGAAAGAAAATTGCTTTTATCATGTCCAGCATTTGTCATCCAGATAGACTCTGGAGTTCTTTTGGAGATAACACAGATGTGAAGTCATGCAGCACTGAATGTACTGAAGGCAGAGTGCCCTGCCTGTGGCAGCATGCCATGAGCCTGTTAAACAACCAGAGAGACTTGCCCCCGAGCACGACTTAATCTGTGTGCTGCGAACGGCCGGGACATGAGCAGGCAGGCAGGGGTTGCTGACCCAACAAACCCCCGAGGAGGCCTGAAGCCTGCAGCTTCTTGTGAAACTGTGATGGGAGGTGCCAGTAAGACCTTACTGGGACTTCCAGGCTCCATCTGCTGTCCGGGGAGCCAGAGACTTGTAATAAGTCCTGTAATGTAGTTCTGCTGGAGCTGCTGAATGTGCAAAACCTACTGTCAGTCAAAGCTTGCTATCCAGGCTCTACTTAGCCTTCACAAAGAGCAAAAGAGCTGCTTCCTGGCTTCCCCCCCACCCCAGTTCATGTTTGGGGATCCTGGATACCTCCAGTGATTCCTACAAGGGCCTCTTTTTTTTTTCTGAGATATTTCCTAACCAGTCACTAGTGGTGTCCCCCAGGGATCAGTGCTGGGCCCAGTCCTGGTCTATAGCGATGATCTGGACCAGGGGATTGAGACCAGCATCAGTAAGTTTGCAGATGACACCAAGCTAGGAGCAGGTGTGGATCTGTTGGAGGGTAGGAGAGCCCTGCAGAGGGACCTGGCCAGGCTGGATGGGTGGGCAGAGGCCAATGGGATGAGATTGAACAAGACCAAGTGCAGGATTCTACGCTTTGGCCACAGCACTGCTACAGGCTGGGGACAGAGTGGCTGAGAGCAGTCAGGCAGAAAGAGACCTGGGGGTGGTGGTAGGTAGTAGCTGAAGATGAGCCAGCAGTGTGCCCAGGTGGCCAAGAGGGCCAATGGCATCCTGGCCTGTATCAGGAGCAGTGTGGCCAGCAGGAGAGGGGAGGTTATTCTGCCCCTGTGCTCAGCACTGGTGAGGCCATATCTTGAGTGAGACATCCAGTTCTGGGCAATGAGGTGACCTCATTGTTGTCTACAACTACCTGAAGGGAGGCTGTAGCCAGGTGGGGTTGGTCTCTTCTCCCAGACAACCAGCAACAGAACAAGGGGACACAGTCTCAAGTTGCGCCAGGGGAGGTCTAGGCTGGATGTTAGGAGGAAGTTCTTCACAGAGAGAGTGATTGGCATTGGAATGGGCTGCCCAGGGAGGTGGTGGAGTCACCATTCCTGGGGGTGTTCAAGAAAAGCCTGGATGAGGCACTTAGTGCCATGGTCTGGTTGACTGGATAGGGCTGGGTGCTAGGTTGGACTGGATGATCTTGGAGGTCTCTTCTAACCTGGCTGATTCTGTGATTCTATGATTCTCTCACTAGGCACTGTGTAGGAATTGATTGAAAATACATAGTAGAAGCAGAAACCTTGCTCCAGAGAAACTAAAACCACTTTACCAAGAAAGGAATAGTCAATTGAGCTGGGAAGGAGAAGGAAATGGAAAAGAAAATAAAAATGCGTATGTGATGAGATCGACCAAATTTAAGCATGGAACTATGAGAACATCTACAATGAGGTAGAACTGCTTTCTCCAGCTGAAGAAGTAGCACTAAGAGGTAGCTGTGTTCCTTCATTTATAACATGAGCCAGCAGTGTGCCCAGGTGGCCAGGAAGGCCAGTGGCATCCTGGCCTGTATCAGTAATAGTGTGACCAGCAGGACCCAGGAAGTCATTCTGCCCCTGTACTGAGGAGGCTCAGGGGTGACCTCAGTGCTGGCTACAACTACCTAAAGGGAGGTTGTAGTCAGGCAAGGGTTGGTCTCTTCTCCCAGGCACCCAGTGACAGAACAAGAGGACACAGCCTCAAACTGTGCCAGGGCAGGTTTAGGCTGGATGTTAGGAGGAAGTTATTGACAGAGAGAGTGATTGGCCTTGGAATGGGCTGCCCAGGGAGGTGTTGAAGTTACCATTCCTGGAGGTGTTTAAAAGGAGGCTGGCTGAGGCACTTAGTGCCATGGTTTAGTTAATTAGAAGGGTTAAGTGATAGGTTGGACTCGCTGATTCTAAAGGTCTTTTCCAGCCTGGTTAATTCTGTGACTCTGTGATAACCAAGGGAAGTTTGAAGACTTTGCAAGGGCAGAAGTCAATGAGCAGTGGAAGGAGCTGAAACCTTTCTGTCACATATTTTAATCCCTTCCCTCTCCCCAAATCCCTGTAAAACACATCAGATTTGTACCACAAGATTGCAGACAGCAGCCTTTGTGGCTGTGGTTCTACATGTCTGTTTTCTCTGTGTCCCTTTGGTCTGCTGGTTTCACTGTTAACTGGAGACAAGCCAACAGCCTGTTGAGCTTTGTGGGTCTTGGTAAGCTTTGGCAGTTGCCTTGTCCCATTTGGGTGTTGTCGTCTGGCTGTTGCCTTCTTGGTGGCTCCTTAGCAGTCAGGATGTTCCTGCTGGATCTCTTTAGTCCAGCACTTGTCCTGAAGGGAAGGAGATGCAGTATCATCTGCAGCTGCCCTTTGGAACCTGTGGGTTGCGGTATGAGCTGCCTCTTACAGCAGTTTGCATCATTTTGATTAGGACCAATGTGCCATGAGGCCTCTGGATGTACACAATTGAAAATGCTCTTTCATTCGTCAGCAGGACTGAGAAGAAAGGCTTCTGCTGATGGCTGGAATTCAGGCCAACACAATTTCCCTGACATTAGAAAAACCAGCCTGCCAGCATGGCAGAGAGCTCCGGCAGGGGAGAGCCTCAGATCTCTGCTCTGCATCTTGTCACTCTAGTGTTTCTGCTGGAAATTAAAGCTCTTTGTGAGCAGCAGACAGTAGCAAAAACCTCGTCAAGGAACTTTGCAAAGGGGTGCTGAGGTTACTGGGAACAGCTCGAAGAGCTGTGTGCTGGCAAGGTGAATGTCCCCTTGGTTGAGCATGTTTATTAGATTCAGAGAAGATGCTGAACTTACTCATGTGTACACTTTCCCTCTCAATGCTATCCAAGATGGTGATGTTCATGTCGTGGCAGGTTCATGACAGGGAAAAAAATGACTGAATTTGCTATTTTCTTTTCCCTCTGGAGCCCTCATTTCAGTTTCCAGGTAGGTGTACGTGGCCAGGAGCTGAAATCTGACTGCCTTCACAAAATAAATAGGGGCTCCTTAACGCTGAATCCCAAATGAGGTGGAGCGAAATGTGTAGAGACTGAGAAATAAAGTATGCCTACTCCTTCCACATGCTAAAGGGAGAATCACAGAATCATAGAATGGTTTAGGTTGGAAGGGACCTCAAGGATCATCCAGCTCCAACCCCCTGCCACAGGCAGGGACACCTCCCACTAGAGCAGGTCGCTCAAGGCCTCATCCAGCCTGGCCTTAAACACCTCCAGGGAGGAAGTATCCACAGCCTCCCTGGGCAACCTGTTCCAGTGTCTTACCACCCTCACTGTAAAGAACTTCCTCCTAACATCCAGGGAGGGAAAAGACAAATACAATTCTGAAGCCAAAGAGCTCAGGCTGCTTTTCTGGTTCACTCCCCTGCCTCTATGGGAAGCTGTTTTTCCTGGGAAATGCTGTTTTCCAGTCGTGTTCCCAAGTTTTCTTTTCACTTACTCTGATCATTTAGGGGCTGTAAATGAAGTGAAATAAGGCTGTTTCAACATTCTAGAGCAGAGGCTGTATTTAAGAAGTTTATATTTGATGAGTAAGTTGATGACATTGCATTATGTGAATCTGATGTGCAAACTTGTCACCAAAGTGTAAACACAGTGACAGCAGGACCAGCAATTCCCAGCCTAATCAAGTAAGCCGAGTAACACATTCTTTGAGCTATAGAGTAATAGAGACTGATTTACATACTGAAATGAGAGAAGCTTGCACAGATCCAACAATTAAGTTGATATTTTAATTGCATAAAAGGCAGGAGATTCAAAGTTATGTTTCCTACATCAGTTCATTCGTCACCTACATCTATTTGTAGTATTTTCAATGACGTTGTAGTATTTTCACTTACTTTATTTGGTACAAAGGTGACGTGGATTAAAGTACATGGAATGCTAGCCATGGAAGAAAGGAGAGCTTTGGTTTTGGTGGGTAAGAAAGGAGAGTTTGGGTTTGGTGGATTATAGAGGAGAGCTTTGGATTTGCTGGGTTAGAGAGGAGAGCTTTGGATTTAGTGGGTTAGAAAGGAGAGGTTTGGATTTGCTAGGTTAGAAAGGAGAGCTTTAGATTTGCTGTGTTAGAGAGAAGAGCTTTGGATTTTCTAGGTTAGAAAGGAGAGGTTTAGATTTGGTGGGTTAGAGAGGAGAGTTTGGGATTTAGTGGGTTGGAAAGAAGAGCTTTGGATTTGCTGGATTAGAAAGGAGAGCTTTAGATTTGCTGGGTTAGAGAGGAGAGCTTTGGATTTGCTGGGTTTAGGAAAGAAAGCTTTGGATTTGCTGAGTTAGACAGGAGAGCTTTGGATTTGATGGGTGAGAGGAGAGTTCTGGATTTGGTGGGTGAGAGAGGAGAGTTCGGATTTGCTGGGTTAGAAAGGAGCTCTTTGGATTTGGTGAGTTAGAGAGGACAGCTTTGGATTTGCTGGGTTAGAAATGAAAGCTTTGGATTTGGTGGGTTAGACAGGAGAGCTTTGGATTTGTTGGGTTAGAAAGGAGAGCTTTGGATTTGGTGGGTTAGACAGGAGAGCTTTGGATTTGGTGGGTTAGAAAGGAGAGCTTTGGATTTGTTGGGTTAGAAAAGAAAGCTTTGGATTTGGTGGGTTAGTCAGAAGGGCTTTGGATTTGCTGTGTTAGAAAGGAGAGCTTTAGATTTGGTGGGTTAGAAAGGAGAGATTTAGATTTGCTGTGTTGGAGAGGAGAGCTTTGGATTTGGTGGGTTAGAAAGAAGAGCTTTGGGTTTGGTGGGTTAGAAAGGAGAGCTTTAGATTTGCTGTGTTAGGAGAGCTTTGGGTTTGGTGGGTTCGAAAGGAGAGCTTTGGATATTGTGGGTTAGAAAGCAGACTAAGAGAGCTGAGAAGTTTTCAGCCTGTTTAAATATAGTACAAACAAACTGCAGGTAATTTCTTTCTTAATATTCTAGTAGACATGTCAGGAGGGAGAGGGAGCTATATTCAAATGCAATGCAAAAAATACCTGTCAGTCTCAATAGCTGGTGAATTATATCCTTAACTTCTTGTTTTCTTTTTAAGGAATAAGCTCTATTGAATTGCAAATTCCCAGAAATGCACTAGGACCACTCAGAGCCACATCAATATATGGATTCTGTCCTTGGTGTTTGTGCTGGTTGCACAGTACTGATCTTGCATTCAGATAAGCGTGCACGTATCCAGCTCCCCTTATCTCCCCGTGCTGATGTTCTGATATATGAATGCTTGTTCCCTGTGCTCACAAAAAGCTATTCACACACCAAGCCTGACAGGGTGGTGAGGGATTTTTTTTTTCACATATAATCTTTCTTTGAATTAGACTACAAAAAGAATGTGTTTGAAAAGGTTAACTAATGGAGACACTTTTCTTCCTGATGAGGAAAAGAAAAATGGTGAAGTGCTGAAAAAAATGGTCAAGCGGAGTTTTGATCAGGCTTTTCTCATCAAATACTTTCTAGGCAGTGAGCAAGCAGGAGAAATGTTAATCCATAGTGGATTTATTTGGAACGGGGAACATTTATTTGGAAAGCAATCAGCCTGTAAAAGCAGACACTTGTAATTACTTCTCCATCTTAATCATGGCACTGACATCAGCACCGTGATGTGATAAAGTACTGATAGCCTTTAGAGTGTGGTGCTGACATGAGAATGTTAATAGGAAGGGAGAGAAGCCTCTCTTTGTATCTTCACACCTATCAACCTGGTTTGCTAATGCCCAGGGGTTCTGGACAGATTGTCCAGTGGCTACTAGTCACACAGTATTCTAAACACAGAGGTAAAAGAGCTCTCAGCTCCTTTGGGAAGAAGCCGGCACCTTCCCATCCACTCAAGAATGTGCCAGTGGACAGTACAGTAGCCAGAGCACTGCTGCAGTGAGCTCCTAGCATAGCACAGATCATGTCCATGCAGGTGGCAACATTCTTCATGGGTCCTGGCTTTGGTCATCTCATGCTTCTAGTGTGCCAAGTTGGTGAAGGCAAAAGCAAGTGTCATAGCAAGTCTTAAAACTCAGGGGAAAGTTGTGCCTGTCCACCAGGGGTTTCTAAGCATCTGGGAGTGATCGATTACTTGGACTAAACCAGAGCTACCTGTCGTATTTTATGTACTCGTAGCAGTTGCTGCAGTCTTCACTATTTCAGTGTTTCCCTGTGTTCTCCATTTCAGTGCCAGGTTATCTGACATGATCTCCTGTTAGTGAGCAGTAAGTCAATCCAGCATCCATTAGGGAAAGGCACATTAATTCCTATATACAACCAGACAGATGAAAAGCTGGTTGAATTCAGATTCATGAACTGCCTTTTCACTCTCTGGTTGTCTCACTGTGTTTCTGTCTGTATTGAATAGAAGAGTCTTGATGCATCCTGCTGGAGTGCTGTAGCATGGTGGGCTATTGGGTAGGTGTCCAACTTTGTAAAGGTACCTTCTGCGATGATCAGATGCCATCAGAGGTGTGCAGCAGAAGTGTTTAAATTAAATAGATCAGAGACTTCCATACGGAAGGGCCGGAGACAGCAGCAGCATCCACCTGTGCTGGAGACTGGGGATGTGTCATCAAAAATCTCACCACTAGTGGCATCAAAGGCTGCTTGCAGATCTGAAGGACTCGACAAAGGGGCTCTGAATAGGCTGATAATGACGACGGTGTGAGATTCCCCTCTCTGACTGCCATATTGTGATGACTTCCCTTAAATGAGGCAGAATTTAGGCGAGGGGAAGTTTCAGTCCTGTTATACAAAAGTGGTAAAAATAAACCCAAAGTTAGAACTGGTGGTGTTAGATCTGTGTAACAGATGCAGGCTAAAGGCGTTTGCAGCAGCAGCAACCATTTGAAGGAAGTCCTGGTCAGGTTGTTTCCGTGATAATGTCCCTTCCTTGGTACGTGGGCAGCATGCTGATGTGTTTGCAAGCTCCCTGCAGAATTTATTTGGATTCCCAGGGTGCCCCGAGGAGCAGTGGAGATTAATTTCCACTTCCATTTCAAGGAACTTCACAGAAAACATCTGTTTGGAAGAGACCTCGAAGATCATTCAGACTGGACATGAGGAGGAAGTTCTGTAGCATGAGAGTGGTGAGAGCCTGGAATGGGTTGCCCAGGGAGGTGATTGAGGCCCCGTCATAGAATCAATCAGGGTGGGAAGCGACCATGAGGATCATCTAGTTCCAAGCCCCCTGCCATGGGCAGGGGCACCCTACCCTAGATCAGGCTGGCCACAGCCTTATCCAGCCTGACCTTAAACACCTCCAGGCATGGGTTTTTTTTGGTAGTATTTACTCCAGTCCAGATATTCAACCACTGAAAGCTTTCCCTCCCAACAATGCTCTATTAATCTTGTTTTACTGCCTTCATGATTCAGGTAGTGACAGGACTGGGGGGAATGGAGCAAGACTGGAGGTGGGGAGACTCAGAGTGGACGTGAGGAGGAAGTTGTTGAGCATGAGAGTGGTGAGAGCCTGGAATGGGTTGCCCAGGGAGGTGGTTGAGGCCCCATCTCTGGAGGTGTCTAAGGCTAGGCTGGATGAGGCTGTGGCCAGCCTGCTCTAGGGTAGGGTGCCCCTGGCCATGGCGAGAGGGTTGGAACTAGATGATCCTTGTAGTCCCTTCCAACCCTGACTGATTCTATGATCATCCAGTCCTACTCTCAACCCAAAACTAAACCAGGTGATGCTCCACATTTTACAACTGCAAATTGCACAGGAAGAAGAGAGGAGCATTACACCATGCTTGTGTTCTGGAGTCCCTGGGAACATTCTGGTGAAATGAAAAATTATAAGCATAATTTCCCATGTGGGCAAAGTCTTCATTTGCAAGGTGATGTCCTCCGCCAAATGGAGAGGGTGCTTGCAGCATTTGGGAACAGATTTAAAGCTAATGGCATCTTAGTTACGCTTCAGGTAGCTCTGAGTCCTAGGCTGCTAACCCAAACAGTTAGAAATAAATAAGGATTAAAATTAGAACCACACATATCCCACTTACTGCAGCTTACTGTTAAATGCTGCTGCTCTCCTCTGTCAAAGGTGGAGTGAGCCAGGATGTTCCCTGAAACCAGGGCAAATGAGCAATTAGCAAGAGATACAGAAATAGTGCTCAGGAAGGTATAAAGTTGCTCTGAGAGCTATAAAATGTGCCTCCTTGTTTTGCTTATGGTTTAGAGTGGGAATGTTCAACTCTTAACAACAGCTGACTAATTCTTTGGGCTTTTTTTTCCCCCTTTAATGATCAGAATTCAGGAGAGGGCTGGTTGTGACAGGCGTGAGACGATGTTGCCGTCAAAGCGAAGCACTTTTTAATTAGGCAGTCCCTTGGATGATTTACTTTCTAGTGATTTGAGTGGTGGCCAGTTTGAATGTATCAGCAAAACTGACCAGCACGATGCAGTCTTGTCAGTGCAAGTTCTGTTTTGCTCTTCAAGCATCAAGAGGTGAAGCCTGCTCCAACAAGGGGAGTCTGTGATGAGGGAAATTATAAGTGCAGCCAGCCGCGCTAGCGACTTCACCATCTGCTGTGAAGTCTCTGCCTTCAATGCCAGCACTTGCAGTAGCAGGCATAATGATGATAATATTTTCCACTTCTGTAGCACCCTCTGTCCAAAGGTCTCTGACTATGCTAGAGATACTAATTAAAACTAGCAGCACCCATGGGAGGTGGTCATGAGTCTCCACACTGCCTTTTCTTGCTTGCAGAGTCTAAAGAGATTGTATCACTGATCTTTGGGCAGAAGTTCCTTCCATCAGGCAGCTGTGGAAGAACTAAAAACCTCTCATACTGTGGTTAGTTTAAATCAGAGCTGTATTAGAGAGGCAGTCTGACTCGTGTTGTCTTGCTGGAGTGCAAGGCAGGGACTGAATGTCATGTTTCTAAGTGGGCTTGTTGGGGAAACAGCAGAAACTGTGTCTGCCATAGCTGTTTCTGAGTTTCTCACAGTGTAAGTCTTGGAGTAACTCTTACAACTCAAGTTCAGTCCTTATTATGTGGCCTTCTGAAGAAAACAAGCTTTTAAGATTACATTGCAAACACTCAGTGCAGTGTTCTACATGTAAAAAACAATCATAGAGTGGTTAGAATGGTTTGAGTTGGAAGGGTCCTTCTCCAGGCAGAACACCCCCAACTTTCTCACAGCAGAGGTGTTCTAGCCCTCTGATCATTTTTGTGTCCTCCTTTGGGCCCACTCCAACAAATCTGTGCCATTCTCATGTTGGAAGTCCCAGAGCTGGACACAGTACTCCAGGTGAGATCTCCAGGTGAGCGGCAGAATCCCCTCCCTTGACCTCCTGGCCACACCGCTGGTGATGCAGCTCAGGATGTGATTGACCTTCTGGGCAGCAAGTGCACATTGCCATTTCGTATCCAGTTTTTCATCCACTAGTACTCCCAGGTCCTCCTCTGCAGGGCTGCTCTCAATCCCCTCATCTCCCAGCCTGTCTTGATACCAGGAGTTCACCTGACCCAGGTGCAGGAACTTGCACTTGGTCTTTTTCCTCCTGAGATTCACATACACCCACATCTCAAGCTCACCTTCAACATAGCCAAGATTTAAGGACACTCCAGGAGTTTTGTCTTCTGATCAGACTTTTTGTAGATGAAAGCATCACTCCTCTCCTCCAAGCAGGGAGCTATGAGTACCTATGTGAGAATCCAGGAGCAGTGCTGGAGACAGTGCCTGAAAATGCTTCTGAATACCACAGATTCCTCCCCACTGAATCCATGTCCTGTAGTGATGGTTAGAGTCCTGGATGCTTTTGTTATTTTTTTGCCACACCTTTATGTTCTTTTGTGTAAACTCAATCTCGTGGAATACTAACAGGGAAGCTTTTCCATACTCTGTAGGAAATTGATGAATAACCTTGTATGGATCACCAAGAAGGAGTAAACACTTGAGAAAAGGAGAAACTTGGCCACAAATCTTTAGTTCATGATCCAAACACTCACGCTCCTGGATTTAAAAGTATGTTTCCAAGCAAATCCATTTAATGTGCTCTTCAGTTGGGTAGAGCTGTAGCAGTAAAGCTCTTCCTTCCCCTGAGTGCTAGGTGTGAAGGAAAACCTGCTGGTTAACATCAAAGATACACCTACTATCCACCATCTCTAAGAGTGAAAGAAACTGTTATCAAGTATCATTATATGGTGTGTAAGTGTATTTGAGGCTATTAAAGGCAGTTATCCTCAGAGATTTATACATAACAGGTTAAAATGAGGCAGGGTGGGGGGAACAAACTCTTTCTGTGTTTAATTATTGCTGGGTGCTGCATGCACTTTTCTCCATTATTTACTTAATCTTAAATGCCAGATGCTAAAGGGCACCAGCATCAATTAACTGCTTAATTAGACTTGCAAAGAAATCATGTAATATAGTTATAGGCAAAGAAAAGAAAAGGGAGGGGGGGGGAAACTGCACAGAACAGAAGCTCAGGGCTCTCTTTGCAATCATTTTTAAAGCTCCCTGCATACACTGTTTGCTTTTGTTGCTTGCTGGAAACTCTTTGGAGCACTCTCTGTGCCGCTTGCCCCTCCGGGAGGCAAATGCCTGGATGCAGCATCGCTCCTTCATTGCCGTTCTGACTGGAGTTAGCCACAGCTTGCTTTTGTGCCCTTCACAGGCTTTTCACAGGGGATTGGATCAGATGCCCTTTGTTGAGGACTTGTGTAGGGCCTCATCCTGATCCACATGAGAGCCTTGCCTTTGCCCTTTCTTTGGGATCTCTGCTTTCTTGGTGCTTGCTCTTGGTGCCTAGTTTGGTGGAGACCATTGGGGTTGGACTTGGTGATCCCTTCCAACCTCTACTATTCTGTGATTCTCCCATTCTATGATTCTCTTATCCTTTGACTCTCCCATCCTTTGATTCTCCCATTCTTTGATTCTCCCATGATTCTACCATCCTTTGATTCTCTCTTTCTTTGATTCACCCATCCTTTGATTCTCCCATTCTTTGATTCTCCCATACTATATTCTCCCATTCTGCAATTCTCCCATGATTTTCCCTTTCTTTGATTCTCCCATTTTGTGACTCTCCCATTTTATGATTCTCTCACCCTTTGATTCTCCCATTCTATGATTCTCCCATTATATATTCTCCCGTTCTATGATTCTCCCATTCTTTAATTCTTCCATGGTTCTCCCATTCTTTGCTTCACCCTTTCTTTGATTCTCCCATCCTTTGATTCTCCTGTTCTATGATTCTCCCATGATTCTCCCATTCTTTGATTCTCCCATTCTTTGATTCCCCCATCCTTTGATTCTCCCATTCTATGATTCTCTCATCCTTTGATTCTTCCATGGTTCTCCCATTCTTTGCTTCACCCTTTCTTTGATTCTCCCATTCTTTGATTCTCCCATTCTTTGATTCTCCCATCCTTTGATTCTCCCATGACTCTCCCATTCTTTGATTCTCCCATCCTTTGATTCTCCCTTTCTCTGATTCTCCCATCCTTTGATTCTCCCATTCTGTGATTCTTCCATAATTCTCCCATTCTTTGGTTCTCTCATTCTTCTATGATTCTCCCATTCTATGATTCACTATCCTGTTTCTGCTGGGAAGACATTTGTGATGAACAAGTGAACACAGTTTAGTGTTTTTTAGTGTTTTTTAGCATGCAGCCAGCAGAGCACAGAGTGAGCCCTGCTTCACTCACTGCAAAGTAATAGGAAGCAAGATGATTTCATTGCATTAGTTCCCACTCCTATGAATAAGATCATTCACAGGACCTTCATTTTTGTTTCATCAAGGCCTGCATCTCCAAATGAATCTTTTCCATGCAGATTACCTTAACAGAGTAATAATGAATGCCTTGGGAGCTGGGGTTGTTTAGCCTGGAGAAAAGGAGGCTCAGGAGTGATCTCATTGCTGTCTATGACTACCTAACGGGAGGATGTAGCCAGGTGGGGGTTGATCTCTTCTCCCAGGCAAGCAGCAACAGAACAAGGGGACACAGCCTCAAGTTGTGCCGGGGGAGGTCTAGGCTGGATGTTAGGAGGAGTGATTGGCATTGGAATGGGCTGCCCAGGGAGGTGGTGGAGTCACCATCCCTGGAGGTGTTCAGGAAAAGCCTGGATGAGGCACTTAGTGCCATGGTGTAGTTGACTGGATAGGGCTGGGTACTAGGTTGGACTGGATGATCTTGGAGGTCTCTTCCAACCTGGTTGATTCTATGATTCTATGCACCAAGCTTTTCCTCTGCACAGGCGCTGCTGCCTTTCTGACTCAGTTGCCACTACTCTCACTTTGGTTTTGGCAGCACTGTCATTTAAGTGCCTTTGTAGCATCCTCTGTTCTACAACTTTTGCTTCGTCCTCTCTGCTTAGATTTTTGGAAGCTGCTGATGTAATTTTCCTCAGATGTACTGCAACCTTTCTGAAAACACAGTGGTGTTCTGTTTCTCAGAGCTTTGTTCTCCCTCTGTGCCTGCACTGTCTCAAGGCTACTCTTTCCCTTTCAGAAAATACGACCTAGCCCTTACAGAGTTCTTTACTTCTTCAAAGCACTGTATAAACATTATCTAATTAAGTATATATAACATGCCCTAAAGTATGTTAAGGGAAAACTGCAGCACAGCATTGAAGTTTCCAGTCACTTGATCCAGTGTAAAATCTGATTGAATCACTAATTATTTTTCAAAATGCTGTGCCTAATGACATGTATCAGGACAGCAAGATCAGAGCTGCAGCCAGGAGCATTGGGAGCTTCCACTAAGGAGGGAGAGGCAGTCAGGTAAGTGGTGTGTTAGTTCTAGAGTTGGTTTGGATGCTCACACTGACGTAACAAACAAAACGACGGCAACAAAAAAATGAGGAGCTGCAGCATTTGGATCTTTCCTGTTTTGATGTACATATATATATATATATATATAATCAACTCTACAGTTCCTGTTGAAATGTTCATTAAAATTGCAGCCCCTGTGATTATGCAGCTGCCTAATTCAAATCAATGAGGCTCCTGAAAGGATTTCAGATCTTTTTTAACACTGCTGTAGAACTTCCTTGTTTACAACGTTATGATTAAGTGACTTTTTTTCTAAGTCATAGAATCATAGAATCAGACAGGTTGGAAGAGACCTCCAAGATCATCCAGGCCACCCTCGCACCCAGCCCTATCCAGTCAACCAGACCATGGCACTAAGTGCCTCAGCCAGGCTTTTCTTGTACAGACCCAGGGATGGTGGCTCCACCACCTCCCTGGGCAGCCCATTCCAATGCCAATCACTCTCTCTGGCAACAACTTCCTCCTAACATCCAGCCTATACTTCCCCTGACACAACTTGAGACTGTGTCATCTAAAGTCATCTAAAGCATTAGTAAAAAAATCTCTCTACCTCTTCTCTAATGTTTGAGTTAGTTTTTTTTCACTCTGAGCAGCTTCAAATAATGCAGACCTTGCTTTATGGCTTTATCTTTTGCTTCTTAGTGCAGAGTGTCTCTTTGTATTGATGGGTGAATCAGAAGCTCCAGTACACAAGTTCTTTATAATTCCCAGTAAGCCAGAACTGACTCTTTTCTTTTGGAATCCTAATACAAATAAATAAAATTAATAGAGCAACAAAGTAAATAACACTGAGAGTCCCACAGCCATGCTTTGCTTCCAGATCACTAACTTTTGGAAGCAGATGTTTATGATATCTATCAGCTAAGACACTTGGATGTTAGAGCTATCATATGGCTGTCCAGAATGGAAATTACAGTGTCCTAAGAGTTCAGGGAATTCAGTAAGCCTTATCCTGGAAAGGAGATCATTTTAATTTTGCTGGAAAGATGCTTTCAAGGTACTTTCAGCTGTTCTGCTTTGGGGTACTTCAGCACCGTGTTAAAGTTCTTTTAAGTTTGCTTTTAAGACTTTGGGTTTCTTAATTTCTCACTTTTCTAAATAGAATCACAGAATCAGTCAGGGTTGGAAGGGACCACAAGAATCATAGTTCCAGCCCCCCTGCCGTGGGCAGGGACACCCTACCCTAGATCAGGCTGGCCACAGCCTCATCCAGCCTGGCCTTAAACATCTCCAGGGATGGGGCCAAAACCACCTCCCTGGGCAACCCATTCCAGCCTCTCACCACTCTCATGCTCAACAACTTCCCCCTCACATCCAGGCTGAATCTCCCCACCTCCAGTTTTGCTCCATTCCCCTTAGTCTTATCACTCCCTGAGAGCCTAAAAAGTCCCTCCCCAGCTTTTTTGTAGGCCCTCTTCAGATCCTGGAAGGCCACAAGAAGGTCACCTCGGAGCCTCAAATTACTCAAATGCCTTCTACTGTTTCAGAAGCCTTGGCACAGTTCTGCTGTGTTTAAGTTGCAAACCTTACAGGAAAATACCTAAGTCAAAACATTGTGGGAGAGAGACTGTGTGAAGGAGCAGATGTTTACAGTCTCTGACTCCTGTGCTTGAGAAAAAGCAATCACCTTTCTGTAAGAACCCAACATGGCAAAAGCATTTTAGTTGCCTGTAGTTTTATGCTTCACCTGCCTGTTGAAGTATTTCTTTAGCCTTCCTTTGCTTTTATTGCCTCACCCCAGCTGTACTTATTAACTCACTTATTTAACTCCACTTGGTTACGGTCCCACTGGGGTGTCAAGAGCAGAGACAGATCTGGCACAACTCAGAGCTGGCACTCACAGTCACTTAATCCCTCACTGAGCACATCTGTTCAAGCTGGTGGTGCCGAGCCAAGCATCAGGGTAGTCAGATATGAACAACTGCAGATGTTTTAGCACTATGGTGTGGTTGAGCCCAGCTGCTCTGCTACCAACCTGCCACTTTGGCTGTTGCTCTTCTAACAGCATCCCTGTTTACAAAAGTGGGATGAAATCATGGGAAGTGTGCAGGTGAAAACTGGTCAGAGCAACCAGCAACAGAACAAGGGGACACAGTCTCAAGTTGTGCCAGGGGAAGTCTAGGCTGGATGTTAGGAGGAAGTTCTTGCCAGAGAGAGTGATTGGCATTGGAATGGGCTGCCCAGGGAGGTGGTGGAGTGCCCATCCCTGGAGGTGTTGAAGCACAGCCTGGCTGAGGCACTTAGTGCCATGGTCTATTTGATTGGCTAGGGCTGGGTGCTGGGTTGGACTGGATGATCTTGGAGGTTTCTTCCAACCTGGTTGACTCTACTATTCTGTCAGTAGTAGGTTTAGAAGCAGATGAAGGTTTTACATGGACTCTTGGGTCTTTGGTGCTGCAGAAGCAGGATGCAGCCTGCGTGACAAGAGAAGTGAATATTGGTAGTTGCGTATTGTCCTGTGTGTCCTCTTCATATTCAGGGCTTGTGTCCCTTTTGAAAGTTGAAGGTAAATGCTTTGGGTGGACGTGAGAAGAGAATGAGATGGAAGAGGACAGAAAAGTCCAAAGCTTTTTCCTGTTTCAACAGACTGAATGAGATTTGGCCACTGCACCTTAATGGGTAATCCCCACCCTGAGCCTCAGATGAAAAGAAAAAAATCTATAAGGCTAAGGATAATGCAAGAGGATTTTTGCAGACTTTTCACAGATGTAAAGTGAGTTACTGAACAGCACTGCCTTTAATGGTAACTTTTTCTTTGAGCACAAAGCTAATTTGTTGATTTAGCCTAGCTGAGTAAATCTATTTGTCATTAGTTGCACATCCCACGCAGGCAGACCTTTTCTGTTACTGTTTCCCCCTTGCAGTTGAAACTCCACATACATTTTCCCTAACCACCTGCTTGACCCATCCCAGCCCCAGCAGTGCCATTCATGCCAGCAGCGTGGTATGTGTGGCTCTTGGTGTTGTTGACCCTAGTGGAAGGGTTTGCAGCAGCAGACTGAAATCTTCTCTAAACCTGAAACTGAAACATCCTTTTTGTGGAAGACTGCAGTGCCAAAGAGCAGACTTCTCTGTGTGCTTGCTCTCTGGGCATCAAGTGTGGATGGATGGAGGGATGGGTGGAGACCAGGAGTCAAGGTTACCTGTATGCTATGCTCTTCTTCTGTACCAAAATACTCCCTTTGGTGACTAAGCACTGAGCATCTTGGTTTCCTGACTGAGTTTATTTCAAATGGGTTATTAGGTCTTGCACTAAGGTAGAGTTTGGTTCAGAGCTCTCAGGAGTTAGAGAGATGGAAGAGTTCAGGCAATGCCAAGAGGAAAGAAGATCTTACAAACAACCAGGGCAGGGAGGAGGGATCTGGAGGCTGTGTCAAGAGAATGCAGACTACTGTTGAAAAATAACAACAGTGTTCTTCTGGAGCAGGCTGTTCTCTGAGCCTGGTGCAGCAGTTGCTGTCGGCAGGGCTTGCTGCAGTGAGCATCTCAGCCTCTCGGGATTCCCAGAGTGCTCTGTAAACTTTCACAGCAATGGGAAATATGCACAGGGATTGCTTCATCCATCACTAAAATGCATCCACGGCTAGCATGAAAAATAGTAACTGCTTAGTGCCACACAGGAACTGTCCTTGTGGCAGGAAGTGAGAAGTGTCTCTTTAACTTGAAAGTGGAGGAGGCAGGAGGCAGTTACGTGAGTGGCGTTCGTACAGGACACGAGGGCTGATGCCATGGTCCTGGTTCATGCCCTTGTCTCCAAATATAAGTCCTCTGCCAGGAAAATGCTTTGCTGCTTCTGTAATGGTCCAGGTCCTAGTTTCTTATCTTCTCTGAAGAATGGTATATCCACAGCACAGCATGCTCCCTGCCCTAACCTTTGGTTCATTGCTGATTCAGAGAGTGAGAGGCAGCTATTGAATCAGAGGGTCAGGAGCGAGCTAAAGGTCGGGATTGTGTCTACGTACAGAAAAGCAAAGGTAACCTCTTCTTCCCAAAAGCACTGATACATGGAGATGGAAAAGTTCATGTCTGTAAATTCTGCAGCTCCCACAGAGCTGTGAGGCAAACAGACAGGTAGGAAAATCATAGAATCATAGAATGGTTTAGATTGGAAGGGACCTCAAGGATCATCCAGCTCCAACCCCCTGCCACAGGCAGGGACACCTCCCACTAGAGCAGGTTGCTCAAGGCCTCATCCAGCCTGGCCTTAAATGCCTCCAGGGAGGAAGCATCCACAGCCTCCCTGGGCAACCTGTTCCAGTGTCTCACCACCCTCACTGTAAAGAACTTCCTCCTAACATCCAGTCGGAATCTCCCCTCCTCCAGCTTAAACCCATTCCCCCTCGTCCTAACATTACTAGACCGTGTAAATAGTCCCTCCCCAGCCTTCCTGTAGACTCCCTTCAGATACTGGAAAGCCACTCTAAGGTCTCCTCAAAGCCTTCTCTTCTCCAGGCTGCAGAGCCCCAACTCTCTCAGCCTGTCCTCATAGCAGAGCTGCTGCAGCCCTCTGATCATCTTTGTGGCTCTCCTCTGGACTTGCTCCAGCAGTTCCATGTCCTTCTTGTGTTGGGAGCTCCAGAACTGCACACAGTACTCCAGGTGGGGTCTGGAGAGCAAAGTAAAGGGGGAGAATCCCCTCCCTTGCCCTGCTGGCCACGGAAAACCAAGAGATTAGGAGATAGTGGGCACCCGCATACAGCCATTGTTATTCTGCAGGGTAGAAAAGAAATGCTTTTCTGCCAGCAAGAGCAGTTTGAGCAATTTGAAAAGCCAGGCTAACTTCTACAGCTTCCAAGAGCACCAAGATGACTCTTTCACCTGTGTCTTGTAGCTCACTGCAAAGATTACCTGCTGCTGTTTTTTTCCAGCTCATGCTTACTTTTCACAGCCTCTGTGCCTCCAGCAGCTTTTGAGCTAACTTTGCACTTCCTTAAACTTTTTGTTCCCTTTGCCTTTTGTAGTTTGACCTGTGTGATAGGGGACCGAATGCCTTGCATCTGCAGAGAAAGACAGTCTCTCCTTCAAGACATGCCCATGGACTTCTGTACCTCTGAAACTGAAGACTTTTGTCTCTGTAATTGTAGAATTCTCAGTTGTTAAAGCATTTCAACGCCTGGCATTAGGTTGACAGGACCAGCTTCTCAGTCTCCCATCTTTATTCACCTGCATCACTTCTGCTGAGCTTCATTTTAATTATAATCCACTGGCTCATGCGTGCTCCATCAGGCTTTCTCCTCCAAGGTTTTGTTTCATTAGAACTTTGTTCTAGAGCTAATTTTGTGTTGTTTTTTTTTAAGCCACTCAGTTCAAGGCCGAGCTGCGAATTCTGCTGTCAAACAGGAAAATACCCCAGGTCTGTGCCATGATTCAGCAGATTCTGCTGTCACCAGATGAGTGCTGTTGAATTAAGTAGCATCCCTGACTTTCTTTTCCTTAGCTCCCCTCTCTCTCTAAAATGGAGACAGTGCTAATGTCTCGTTTGTGTAGCTCCGTCAGGTTTGTCCTGCGCTTCAAAGATGCCAAACACAATAAAACTGTCAAGCAGCCTTTCGCTAACAGACTCGATGATTTACACCCAAAATGCTCATTTTTGTGCTAAAACAAGATCACCTGAAAGATACTGCGGTTGGAACCTAACCAAGGGAAGGGGGAGGAGGAAACCATCTGTTACACAACAGCAGAAATGGTTCAGGGCGTTCGCCTGGGAAGCTCTGGCTTTGGAATACCAAGGCTTATTTATATGGATGGGGCTCATTTTCTCTAAGTTATTCATTTTTCACTTAGGGAATTACCTAATCTTACAAGAGACTTTAGGAGGAAAGACTCATTTATTCTTTGTCTCATTCAGCCCCAGGCAAGCCCAAAGATGCTCTGCCTCTTCCAGTTAAAAAACATAACAGATTCTGTTAATGGTGCTCAAAGATTTTCTTCTTCTTCTGGATGAAAAGGGTTAATCTTTCTCCTTCCCTCTCACCCTTCTCCTCCTCTTCTTCTGGAGAGTTCTTTTTTTGGCGTCTCTGGCTGTTTCTATCATCTTCTCCCCCTAATCTGCCACTATCTGAAGAATTCATTACATTTCAAATCAGAGGCCTTGCTGCATACATTAGCAGGTTTTAATAGACTTGCCACGACTCAAAAAGGAGGAAAAAAAAGAGAGAGAGGGAGAGAAGATTTAAAACTCTTGTCTTGCCGAAAGCAGACAGATTGACTCAAAAATGACTCAGTCAATAAAAGATGAGTTTTGAAAAGGCTTCCCTCCGCTCAAAGGGAGCTCACATTCCAGCGAATTAGGTTTTTCTAAGCCCACTGTCAGAAATTAATAATACATACAGCATGTAAAATGGATTTAGCCCTCTACAGCCTTATACAAACATATCTTTGACTTGCTAAATGTGACACGACTACCAGGATTTTCCAGCCTTTATCCCAGGAGTTTGTCATCTTTCCAGCGTGGTGACCTCAGTGGAATTTCTAAGTGTGTTAAAAGAAAAAGAAAAGAAATTAAAAAGTCTAAACAACAACAAAAAAATAATTGCTAAATGAAATCTTCATGAAGAATGTGTTTCTGCTTCCACCACCCTTTCCCCCACCCAAACTCCCTCTGTCAGAGGACTGTTTTGTTGTTATTTGCAGTCAAACTTATGCCAAAAGCTTTGGTTTGAATTCTCAAGCTATCAAGTCCCTTTAATAGACACTTTAATAGGCCTTCACGTGAAGAAAGTGATATTGAACCTTCTGTGTTGTAGCAGAAATCTGTTATTGGAGCATTGGGGTTCTTCTTTCAGAGCAAAATGGCTTATAGCAATGGTTATGGTTATTATGGTAAAATGGCTTACAGCAAAATGGGGCAAAGCTGGAGGTGGGGAGATTCAGACTGGATGTGAGGAGGAGGTTCTTCAGCATGAGCGTTGTGAGAGCCTGGAATGGGTTGCCCAGGGACATGGATGAGGCCCCATCCTTGGAGGTGTTTAAGGCCAGGCTGGATGAGGCTGTGGCCAGCCTGATCTAGGGTAGGGTGTCCCTTCCCATGGCAGGGGGGTTGGAACTGGCTGATCCTTGTGGTCCCTTCCGACCCTGACTGATTCTATGATTCCATGATTATAGGCCACTAAGATGTCTCTTTCTTCATAGAATCATAGATTCAGCCAATTTGGAAGATACCTCCAAGATCACCCAGTCCAACCTAGCACCCAGCCCTGTCTAATCTACTAGACCATGGCACTAAGTGCCCCAGCCAGGCTTCGCTTGAACACCTCCAGGGACAGCAACTCCACCACCTCCCTGGGCAGCCCATTCCAATGCCAATCACTCTCTCTGGCAAGAACTCCCTCCTAAGATCCAGCCTAGACCTCCCCTGGCACAACTTGGCACTGTGTCCCCGTGTTCTTCTTAAAAAAGGCATTCTCTCTTATTAGATCTATCCATGAGTATTCTTTTGTGATTTGAGGTCTTCTCAGCTGATCCTGCTCACCTTGCTTAAGGTAATTTGACCACGTAGATGTGAAATCAATCAACACTCTTCTTTGTTCCTCCACCCAAGTGAAGCCCCTCAGCCGATAAGAATTAGAAGTGCTCCATATTTTAACCTCCTTGTGACCTGGCCAGCTCCTTTATTCAAATTGCCTCTGTTCTGCATTTGAACAGAGTTCAAAGAATCGCCCAAAGGTGTCTTTAGCAAATAGGCTTCTGTGCAGCTGTGGACTAACTGCATTTGTCCCTCTCCCCTTGTTTTCTCATTCTTCCAAATGACACTGTTTTGTTTCTTACTTTTTCTTTTTCCTGGACTGCAGAGCACAAGACTCAGTCCTGATTTTTTTTCTGCATTCTCTCTGAAAATGTTATTCCTTTTTTTTTAATCATAACAAATCACCCTTTAGGTTAGCTTTGCTAAGTTATTACCTGTCCTTGTCTCTTCACAGATCTGTCTTCTGTCTGCATTAGTCTACAGGTTGGCATTCATGTCCTATGCTTGTGGAATGTATTGTGTGAAATGTATGGCAGCAGCATAGAATCACAGAATGGTTCAGCTGGAAGAGACCTCAAAGGTCATCCAGTTCCAATGCCCCACCAGAGGCAGAGACACCTCCCACTTAAACAGGTCACTCAAGGCCTCATCCGACCTGGCCTTGAACACCTCCAGGGAGGGTGTGGAGCACAGAATCACAGAATGTGATCCTTGATCACATTGGGTGATTCTGTGTTCCACAACCTCCCCGGGCAATCTGTGCCAGTGTCTCACCACCCTCACTGCAAAGAACCCTTTCCTAACATCTACTTTGAATTTCCCCTCTGCCAGTTTAAACCTATTACCCCTTGTCCTGTCATTACAAGACCTTGTCAGTAGTCCTTCCCCAGCCTTCCTGTAGGCCCCCTTCAGATACTGGAAGGCCACTATAAGGTCTCCTCAAAGCCTTCTCTTCTCTGTGATGTTTGACTCTGGACTTTATCTCCTCAGTGACATGGTCTGGTCAATGTGGTGGTGCTAGGTCACAGGCTGGACTTGATGATCTCAGAGGAGTCTATTCCAGCCTCAGTGATTCTGTAATTCCTAAGTGATGTACAGGAACTGTTTGAAATGTTGGTGAGGAATCAAACACAAGTGAAGTGCTCCATTTGGGACTGTTATGTGCTGTGCAGATGTTTCTTGGACTTGAAATAGGCAGAGCTCATAATTTTTTTAATATGTTAGTAGGTTGTATGAAAAGGCTGAGCTGGGAGTTGTTGACAAAAAAGCACAGTGATAGTTCTTTCTTTCCCATCATCACAACCAGCAAACTTGCCCACATTTTCTTGTGCTTCTGTGCCTACAAAGAGGAGATCTCTTAGCACGGGTGTTGGTATTTTGAAGGGCTTCCATCAAAGTAATGAAAAGTACTGTTCAGAGAGGTGAAGCTAATGAGCTGGGTTGTCACTAGCAGAAATGTTTCACTCTGTAAGAGATTTCTACTTTTATCTCCAAGGACAGACTCTTAGAATGATTTTTTTTTTTAATGTTGACTGTAACTAGAAATGATTTTTCTTCAAAGGAGAGCCTATGGCTTCCTGGCCTGGATCAGGAACAGTGTGGCCAGTAGGACAAGGGAGGTTATTCTTCCCTTGTACTCAACACTGGTCAGGCTACACCTTGAGTCCAGTGTCCAGTTCCGGGCCCCTCAATTCAAGAGAGGTGTTGAGGTGCTGGAACGTGTCCAGAGAAGGGCAACGAAGCTGGTGAGGGGCCTGGAGCACAGCCCTGTGAGGAGAGGCTGAGGGAGCTGGGGGTGTGCAGCCTGCAGAAGAGGAGGCTCAGGGCAGACCTCATTGCTGTCTACAACTATCTGAAGGGAGGCTGTAGCCAGGTGGGGTTGGTCTCTTCTGCCAGGCAACCAGCAACAGAAGGGGACACAGTCTCAAGTTGTGCCAAGGGGAGGTTTAGGCTGGATGTTAGGAGGAAGTTGTTGGCAGAGAGAGTGATTGGCATTGGAATGGGCTGCCCAAGGAGGTGGTGGAGTTGCCATCCCTGGAGGCATTCAAGAGAAGCCTGGATGAGGCACTTAGTGCCATGGTCTGGTTGATTGGACAGGTCTGGTTGATAGGTTGAACTGGATGATTTTGGAGGTCTCTTCCAACCTGGTTGATTCTATGACAGCCAGTAGATCGCCTTCTCCAATGCCATTTTCCCCACTGCAGAAGTAGCTTGGGTGACTGGGCCCTGTAGTCCTTCTTGCACAGGCACTGACCCTACTCACTTATTTTTGTCCAAGAGCCATGGGCAATTACTTACTTGAAATTAGATGCAGCTTCTGCTCTTCATCTCATTTCACTCATGAGCAATAGCCAAGCAAATGTCGGTTCTTGGGTTGTATTGCAAGACACAATCAGGAATGACACAATGATGCCAAGAACTCTCACTCATCTGTCTTGCAGGTTTTTAGTCCTTAGTACTTAAAAAGTGTTGAAAGACTCAAACATAGAAGAAACCTAGAAATCAGCTGGGGGTTTGCAGCTGGAAGGGGTGCTTGAGTCATTCTTCCTCATGGTCTTTGATTTATCACATACCAAACTCCTTCTTAGGGTAAGTCTCCAAAGTTAATGTCCTGTGTCATACACAGGAGCATTTAGCTCTCTTTTCACAGACTCACAGGATATTAGGAGTTGGAAGGGATCCAAAGAGATCATTGAGTCCAACCCCCCAGCCAGAGCAGGACAATACTATCTAACACAGGTCACAGAGGAGCACATCCAGACAGGCCTTGAAAGTCTCCAGAGAAGGAGACCCCACAACCTCTCTTGAGTGCTCTGTGACCCTTACAGTAAAGAATTTCCCCCTTGTGTTGAGGTAGAACCTCTTTTGCTGCAACTTACACCCATTGCTCCTTGTCCTATCCCAGGGAGCAAGTGAGATGTGCTGCCAGTATTGGTACAGAGATGAACAAAACTGAGAGAAACAAGCTTGACTCTTCCTCTGATTTTGTGTTTATTTCCAATCTGGTTCATTTTTTAATCTGTTCTGTGTTCTCTTGACTTGAAAAAGGAGTTTCACAGTGAATATTATGTCACTTTAGCTTCCAGCTGCTGTGCTGGGACATAGCCACCCAATAATCTCCTTAGAAATAATTGCTGGTGTCTTTTCAGATCGTTTCTGTGAAAGGTGACAAACTGCTTGCCACAGTGAGATGTTAATAACACAGAGATGCCCTTTGTTTGAAAGCTGGTGCAGAAATTACCCCATGCAGTTGTTGGAAAGTCAGAGTTGTGATGGTAAGAAGTGAGGAATGGAGACATTCATTTGCATATAATTCCAGGGCATCTGTGTCATCTTTTGTGCAAGCCGTACAATTTCTGGCACGGTAGGGAACGTGCGCTCATAATACAGAGGGACAGGAACGTGGGCTCCCCCTCAGAGTGGCTCAGGGTTAAAGAGATGTCATCTACTAAAATGAGGGTAGAAAAGAGGAGGACATGGTCTACAGGAGCTACATGCAGAGAAACAGCTGTGGATATTTAATGAATGCAAGTTGTCAGACTGGCTCAAGGGTACACCGTACAGTCTGCTATCCTGGGAGTCTAATAGGCCCATTAGGTGTCCTGGCTTGTTCCACCCTTCTGCTGATGGGGGAAGCAAGTGGGGGGAGGAAAACAAAGACTTGTGCCATTATGTCCCCTCCCAAAGTGACAAGCAGGTGCCCACAGGTCCTTAGGTACTTGTTGGTGTCTTGCCCAAATAAGGGTGACCGAGCTCTGGGCTCACCTGATATGGTCAGTTTTGCAGATGCCATTCTGATTGGTGAATCTCTGTGGCCAAGGGAGCCTTTGCACTGGGGCAAGGAATAGAAATGGAGCTAAGCTGCAAGCAGTTGAGCTGCTTCTGTCTGTCTGCCTCTGCCTTACTGCTCTTGGACAATGTGTTCTACTCTGCCTCATGCTTCAGACCAGCTTAGCCCTGATATTTGGGGCTTGAACTACCTGGAAACTTAAGTGCCTCAAGTTTCCCAGGAGAAGGCATTTAAGTGCCTCACAATGTGGCACAAAGTGCCACTGCCATGGTGCTCTCTGCACATCTGCAANTTCCCAGCACCCTGGAAGATCTAGAAGCTGAGTAGTTCCAACACTGCCACAAAGGAGCCAGGGACTATCTTGAAATTCCTCCTCCACCACAATGAGTAGCACAGACTTGCCCTAGGGCTCCAGGCTGCCTATTTGTAAGTGTGGCAAAGCCACTTTGTGGCTAAACTTTTCCAAATGTTCTGATTCTCCTAAATGAATGAACTGCCCATGAGCATCCTTGGTAAGACTTTCCCAACCTAATTAGAACCCAAATGTAACTCATTTGTATGGAATTGTGGTCAGGGCTTGCCAGAAATAAAATTAACAACATATTTTATAATCCCTGCCCCAACTAAATCACCTGCTGCCAGTGGGCATCAGAAAAAGGGAAGAATCTCTTTCCTTCTGGGTGTGTGTTGAGCTGAGCTTCCTGGGTGTCTGCCCTGAATCACAGCTGAGACCTATTGCATGTTGCTCTTGTAGCAGAGCCTGCTCAGCTGTCCACTAGAGACACTATGGATGTCCACAGTGGGCATCACTGTGACGCTGAAATGAAACCCTTAAAAACCTCCTTAAACTGTAGCTGAGGGCTTTCTAGCATATTCCCAGCACAGGTTTCTCAGCTTTTTCATAAGAAGAGGGTTTTATTTTCAGATGAATGGCACAGGTATCTGTCTGGCCTTGCTATTTATAGTAAGAGAGATCCATAAATACTTGTTTTATTTTGCTCTTCCCTTCTTCTTTCTCTCTCTCTCTAGAAAGCTAAGAAGTCTCTTTGAGTAGCCAGTCTCAATGATGAACTTAACAATTAGATCTTTAGTGCCCATCTTCCAAAATTTCTAATAAAATTGCATGAATTTTTAATACTCAATTATTAAATATTTAAAAATTTAAAACCTGGCTGGCTTGGCAGTTAGCCAGCTAACTTCTGGTGAATAATTCAGAATCAGGAGACGAGACTCGATGCTTGCTTTGGGACAGATGTTACTTTTCCCATCTCCCTGTCCAGAGGTGATTCTGGTAGTCCTCCAATCTTGGGACATTGTGTGTGGAGATTGCTTGGAGACTTCAAGGCTTTACCTCTTCCACAAGAGCGTTAGTGCCAGGCTCCCCATAGGGAAGGGCTGGAGTGTGTCCAGAGAAGGGCCACGAGGATGGTCATAGGGCTGGAGCAGCTCTGCTGTGAGGACAGACTAAAAGAGTTGGGGCTGTTCAGTGTGGAGAAGAGGAGGCTCCCAGGTGACCTTCTTGTGGCCTTCCAGGATCTGAAGGGGGCTACAAAAAAGCTGGGAAGTGACTTTTTAGTCTCTCAGGAAGTGACAGGACTAGGGGGAATGGAGCAAAGCTGGAGGTGGGGAGATTCAGCCTGGCCGTGAGGAGGAAGTTGTTGAGCATGAGGGTGGTGAGAGGCTGGAATGGGTTGCCCAGGGAGGTGGTTGAGGCCCCATGGCTGGAGGTGTTTAAGGCCAGGCTGGATGAGGCTGTGGCCAGCCTGCTTTAGGGTAGGGTGTCCCTGCCCATGGCAGGGGGGTTGGAACTGTCTGATCCTTGTGGTCCCTTCCGACCCTGACTGATTCTATGTTTCTGTGATTCATAACACTTCAGAGTCTTGCAATGGAGATATGAGCTCCAGAGGCTGGAATAATGTGATTGAAAGCCTGGATATCCAGGAGATGGCTCTGTTTCCAAACATCTTTCATGCTCCAGGGAAAAAAAGATTGCTTGTCTTTACATCGCTGTCACATTCCTGCAGTTTTCTTATTCGAAAGCCCCTTTCCCCTTCTCGCCGTTCTACTGCTCCACACTTAGCCAGTGTTTCACTCAGCTGTGATCATCTTTAAAGGATTGTTTTCATAAAGTGGACACCAGAAAATGAAGTAGAACATGAGAAATATGCCAATAAAAATAGGGCAGAACCTACTGTCCTGTGAGAGAAGGTTCATGGCGCTTGGAATATCAGGGAGAGGAAATGCGTGGTGTGCGTCGGGCAGCTTAAGTGCTTTTGGGGCCTGCTGCAGGAGCAGGAGTTGCAATGAGGAGGGTCTGGGGAAGGTTTGACTGGTTGGCATCCAGAGTGCTTTCAGGCCAAGAGCAATATATTCGCAGTGCCAGCACTTCCGTAAGCTATGGAGGGCATAAACGTGGAGATAAAAAAGAAAGAGAGCAATTGAATAGGATTGAATGGAGGCTTTTTGGAGCTTCATTTCCACTGGAACAAAAGCCCCCAAACAAACTCCACAATCTCCTCCCATTAAAAACACAAACAGGGTGGCATGCTGCAGAGAGTTGCCTTTCTCTGTTGCGTTGTCCTTCGGTCCCTGCTGGCCGCGCTCCACTCGGCGGCCCTGCAGCCTCGCCCGCGCGCTGCGCACACACCGCCTGGCAGGCTGACCTTTAGCAAAGCTGCCTTACCCGAGGCGTGGGCATGTGAGCTCTGGGCATGGTAATGGTAGTGTCATGGCTGTCAAGGAGAGAGGCAGTGCCTGGGAAGGGTGAGGGTTAGCTTAGCGCAGTGGCTTGCGCTTGCAGCCCAAAAGGCAAATCATATCCTGGGCTGCATCCAAAGCAGCGTGGCCAGCAGAGCCAGAGAGGAGAGTATGCTGCTTTGCTCTGCTCTGTTGAGACCTCACCTGCAGCACTGGATCAGGAACAGGGTGGCCAGTAGGATGAGAGAGGTTATTCTGCCCCTGTACTCAGTGCTGGTCAGGACACACCTTGAGTCCTGTGTCCAGTTCTGGGCTCCTCAATTCAAGAGAGATGTTGAGGTACAGGAACGTGTCCAGAGAAGGGCAGCAAGGCTGGGGAGTGGCCTGGAGCACAGCCTTGTGAGGAGAGGCTGAGGGAGCTGAGGGTGTGCAGCCTGGAGAAGAGGAGGCACAAGGCAGACCTCATTGCTGTCTGCAACTACCTGAAAGAAGGTCTGTAGCCAGGTGGGGTTGGTCTCTTCTGCCAAGAACCCAGCAACAGAAGAAGGGGACACAGTCTCAAGTTGTGCCAAGGGAGGTCTAGGCTGGATGTTAGAAGGAAGTTGTTGTCAGAGAGAGTGATTGGCATTGGAATGGGCTGCATCTGTCTCTGGAGCCCTTGATATAGGAAGGACATGGACCTGGTGGAGCAGGTCCAGAAGAAGGCCATGAAAATTATCAGGGAGATGGAGCACCTCTGCTATAAGGACAGGCTGAGGGAACTGGGTTTGAGCTGCCTGGAGAAGAGAATGCTGTAGGGAGACCTGATAGCAGGGCAAGGGGTAATGGGTTTAAGCTGGAAGAGGGGAGATTTAAACCCTATGTTAGGAAGAAGTTCTTTACAGTTAGAGTGGTGAAACACTGGAACTGGTTGCCCAGGGAGCTTGTGGCTGCTCCCTCCCTGGAGGTGTTCATGGCCAAGTTGGATGAGGTCTTGAGCAACTTGTTCTAGTGGGAAGTGTCCCTGCCTAGGGTAGGGTTTTGGAATAGATGATCTTTTAGTTCCCTTCCAACCTAAACCATTCAATGTTTTGATGAATGATGGAGAGGGATTGCTACAAAGGCTTGCAGTGACAGGATGAGGAGCAATGATTTCAAACTAGAGAAGAGTAGATTTAGATTGGATATTAGGAATAATTTCTTTACTATGGGGGTGGTGGAACACTGGAACAGGTTGCCCAAGGAGGCATTACGACCCCAGCCTGTATCTCTGCTTGGGGTTGTTGTGGCCAAAGTGCAGCCCCCGGTACTTGGACTTATTGAATGCCATCCCCTTGGACTCTGCCTATCTGATCAGGCGGTCAAGGTCCTGCTGCAGAGCCCTTCTGCCCTCCAGCCCAGCCACATCTGCCCCCAGCTTGGTGTCATCTGCAAACTTGCTGATGACTGACTCGATGCCCTCATCCAGATCATCTATGAAGATGTATCTGAGTTTGAGCACAGAAAGTTCCTGAAGTAAGAGCAAAACAGCTTTGTTCCTAGGAAGGCTTGAAATCCTCTCTTGCTGGTGGTGAAAAGCTCCTGTCTGTAGCCTGGGTGAACATCATTAGCTAATAAACTGTGAAGCACTCTCCGATGCATGATTGAATATTGTCCACCCCTGTGCTGTGAATGACTACACCTCCTGCAAAACATCTTCACTTTGAGAGGGAGCAACCGAATGTTTCTGGAGCAGTTTTTCTCTGTTTGTTTTAGTAGCAGATGTTGGATGCTGTTTCAGAGGTTTAAAATAGCTTCCACTGTTTTGGGCTAGTGGTAATAGTAATGATCTGCCAGTGGAAACAAAATAATGGGCAGAGCTCAGGGGAGGTGATCAGACAGGATAAATTTGTCTATTAGATGCTTCTGCAGACCACTCCATGTAATTAACAATGTGTATTATATGTGTTAATTACATAGTGCCTAGGATTAATTCTTATATTAGACACTTGAGTGGTTTCAAAGCCACTCTTTCCCTTGGAAACAGCCTAGTGAAGTGTCCTCTGACAAGCAATACAAGTTCTGCCTCTGTGCTTGCTACCAGACTTCTCTCAGCTACAGCCCTTGAAAAGTCCCAGTGACATTTTTAGTTTTATAACTCTCAAAAATAGATTATTTGGAAAACAAGCAGATTGCAAGACCTCTGCTTAGTATTGGCTGCCTTGTTCTGGAAGCAGAAGATAACTACTTTGCTGTATATTTAAGTACCACCACAGGAGACACAGTCTCAAGTTGTGGCAAGGGAGGTCCAGGCTGGATGTTAGGAGGAAGTTGTTGTCAGAGAGAGTGATTGGCATTGGAATGGGCTGCCCAGGGAGGTGGTGGAGTCACCGTCCCTGGAGGTGTTCAAGCAAAGCCTGGATGGGGCACTTAGTGCCATGGTCTGGTTTACTGGACAGGGCTGGGTGCTAGGTTGGCCTGGATGATCTTGGAGGTCTCTTCCAACCTGGTTGATTTTATGATTCTATGATTTGTGTTTTTAAGTTTTTTTTCTGCATCTCAGGTTAATGACTGGTTCCAGCTGCAGCTGGCATCACCTTGTTCTGGGAAGTGCTGTTGGTCTGTAATTGCCATATGGAAGGGAAATGAAGCTAGAAAACTTTAATCATCATTTAGGTGATAGAGAGAAGCGCCGTGCTGGTTGGTTGGCAGTTTGTGACCAGTGTGACAATCCTAACTTCCAAACTGTTTGTGTCATATCATACTAATTGGTGAAGTCCACCTTGGGCTGTAAATATCTCTCCTGAGGTTATTTAAACTGCATTAGGGGTGGATGTTTTCATCCCCACTGAGTCGTGTGTTGCTGCAAGGAGGCTCTTCACATCATTTAAGCTAATTGTTTTAAAGCTACCCAGGGTGTCTTCACACAGCACTGCGCTGGCCTCACTAGGAACAATGTAGAGAGTGTGATGGTGGCTGAGAAGCTGAGCTGGACTTCCAAAAGCCCACTTTTTTCCTGCTTTCCTCTACCCTGAAACAACTTTGCCAACAAGAGGAAGGGCAGAGAAAGTTCCAGGCAGTATGTGTGCTGAGATCCCTTGCAGAAGCCTATTGTTTGGTGATGGTTCATCTGCCAGGGCTGATGGCTGTGCCCAGGCCAACTTCAAGCATACATTATTAGCCTTATCAGAGGCATTAGCAGCATTGGCATTATCAGAGGCAGAAAAGAAATGGAGCCAGCCAGCCTCTTTGTGGTGATGCCCAGACAGGACAAGGGGCGATGGGTGGAAGTTGAGGCATAGGAGGTTCTATGTGAACCTGAGGAATATTTTTTTCCCTGTGAGGGTGACAGAGCACTGGAACAGGCTGCACAGGGCATTTCTGGAGTCTCCCATTCTGGAGATATTCAGGAACCATCTGGATGTGTTCTTATGTGATCCACTGTAGGTGATCCTGCTTTGGCAGGGGGGCTGGACCAGATGAACTTTCAAGGTCTCTTCCAACTCCTGACATTCTATGGTTCTATGGTCTGGTCCAGTCCCCCTGCCAGGGGAGGCTGGACCAGATGAGCTTTCAAGGTCGCTTCCAACCCCTGACATTCTATGGTTCTGTGATCTAGTCCAGTCCCCCTGCCAGGGGGGGCTGGCCCAGATGAGCTTTCGAGGTCCCTTCCAACCCCTGACATTCTATGGTTCTGTGATCTAGTCCAGTCCCCCTGCCAGGGGGGGCTGGACCAGATGAGCTTTCGAGGTCCCTTCCAGCCTCTGGCACTCTATGATTCTATTAAATGAGAACTTTACTTAATCTACTGAGTGTTATGTGTGTGTAACTTCTCCCACAGCTTCCTCTCTCTGGTCTTCAATGTCCTTTCTCCCTAAGCCTTCTGCTCTTCTCTGCCACATTGTGTAGGTTATCTGAGTATAAAGGCTAATTATGGACTTTGTTCCAAAAAATGGTACCCTTGTAAAGATAGATGGGTTGGCTGAAAGGGAGGCTTGAGAGAGCCATCTGCACTGACAAGAACCATATGGGACGTTTTCTTAGTGGAGAGTTCTTGGGCAGTGCAAGAGCTGTAGCTGGCCATGGTGATGGAGACTTTTGCTTGTCATATGCTGCCTTTGAAAACTTCCCTGAGCTGCTAGAAGGGCAAACTGGTGGCTGGAGGAGAAGGGGGAGGGTGGGAGGTGCACTGAACCATATGGTACATACACGGTTTAAAAATAAACCAATGTTGACTGATCAAATAAATAGCACTTAGGTTTGAAATTGAGCAGCCACTGCAGTCTGTTGGATATAAAACTGTTTTTACCTCCAAGAGAAGTTTTAATTCATGACTGCAACAGCCCAAATTGGAAGTGTTGCAAAGAGCAGTTAAGAGTTTGCCAGGTTGAGAGGTCGAGTGAGGGTGGCATGAGGCTGCTGTGCTGGTCGTGTTGCATGGGCTGACTCCCCCAGGGCATAAAACACAACTATAAAATCTAGCAAAGCCAATTTTATTTCTCAAAAGCAATGGTCATAAACTTGCCTACATCAGAAAATGTTCAGCTCTTCTTCTATTAGCCTTTTTTTAATACGATACAATTTCTTTTTATGTTGTGTCCTTCACAGAATATCACAGAACTCTTTTCAGACCTGGGTCCTCATCAACTAAAACTGGAAGAGAACATTTCGGCTCAGGGTTTGAACAGGGGAATGGCTGGAAGCATTTTAGGTGCAAAAGGGCAGTGTTAGAGCTGCAGAGAGTCAGTTGGGAAGGACAGACCTGCAATAAGAGGATGTAATTAAATCAAATGACGTGGCACAGGTGGGGGTGATTGATGTGTGACACTGCGTGGCAGGCACACGTTATGGAAACAGAAGAAGCTTGTGTAGGTGGGAGAAAATTACTGCATCCAGTTCTGGGCTCCTCAGTTCAAGAGAGATGTTGAGGTACTGGAATGTGTCCAGAGAAGCGCAAAGACGCTGGTGAGGGGCCTGGAGCACAGCCCTGTGAGGAGAGGCTGAGGGAGCTGGGGGTGTGCAGCCTGGAGAAGAGGAGGCTCAGGGCAGACCTCATTGCTGCCTGCAACTACCTAAGGGAGGCTGTAGCCAGGTGGGGTTGGTCTCTTCTGCCAGGCAGGCAGCAACAGAAGAAGGGGACACAGTCTCAAGTTGTGCCAAGGGAGGTCTAGGCTGGATGTTAGGAGGAAGTTGTTGTCAGAGAGAGTGATTGGCATTGGAATGGGCTGCCCAGGGAGGTGGTGGAGTCACCGTCCCTGGAGGTGTTCAAGAAAGGACTGGATGAGGCACTTAGTGCCATGGTCTGGTTGACTGGACAGGGCTGGGTGCTAGGTTGGACTGGATGATCTTGGAGGTCTCTTCCAACCTGGTTGATTCTATGATTCTGTGATTCTATGATATGATCCTTTCTGTAGGCTGGGAATGAAATCCAAGCAATCTGTTGTTTAAATAGAGCAGGGCTGTTCAAAATACAGTATCCTCCATAGCAGTGCTAGGTGGCATCTGGCTGGGCATTCTGGCAGGGTCAGCAGGGATAGGAGTTGCTGTGTGAATACTTAATCCTGTATGTGTTGGAGTGAGTGACCCCCAAACATGTTACTAAGGGAAAGTAACCTTTAATAGCCAGTTAGAAATGACTACAGGCCTTAGAGATGCTAGTTGGGATCGCAGCTGAATTAATGCAGCTACATGGCTTGTGGCATCTCTGAGGATGGGCAGAACAAATCTGTGGTTTTGTGGGAAAGAGTAGTGATACATTTAATTTCATGCCAGTTTTGGCACACCAAGAGCCTCATTGTTTCCTCCCCTTTCCCTGGGGAAAAGGTTAAGTGTGGATTTGGTTTTCTTTGGTGTTGGAGACTGCTATTGCTATTGATTGACCCAGCTGAACTCTGGAGCAGGAGCCAAAGCTGTGGTATTTCTAGGCAGCTGTGAACATTTTCAGATGTGAGGAGTGCAAAAGCAATGGAATAAAAAGCAGTGACATTTTCTATATGTGAGACCAAAAAAGCCCAACTCATATTTTATTTATTTATCAAAACTAGCTTGAATTCCTCATTAAAGTCTATATAAGTGAGTGAAAAATAACCCAAGGTGTTCAAGAAACGGCGTCATTAGGGGGAAGTTCATCATTTGCCAACATTAATTTTGGAGCAGGTGAATGATTTTTTTTCAGTGAGGATTTCCCCACCACCACCACTGAACTCTTGAGGACAGGCAGTACATATTCTTGGCCTGGATACAAAGGAGGAGGGACAGTATGATTTCCATATATTTTCCTGTTCTCCCTGTTCTCCTCCTTCAGTTGTTTTTGTTTTTTTGTTGGTTTTTTTTTTTTTCCCCAGGCAAAGTAAACATTCAGTCATTATCCCAAACCAAGCACAGCCTGCCAAGTCTCATGCTTATTTTCTTAGTTCTTATTTGTTCCATTAATGCTTCAGTGAGGGATGCTTTGGCATCAGTTCTCTGGGATGAAGGATGTGAGGCTCAACAGGGCTTTGTGCAGCTTGGTCTAGTTGAGGATGCTCCTGCTGACTGCAGGGTGAAGGTGGTGGTTTGGGAGTTACCCATAGAGTCATAGAATCAACCGGGTTGGAAGAGACCTCCAAGATCATCCAGGCCAACCTAGCACCCAGCCCTATTCAGTCAACCAGACCATGGCACTAAGTGCCTCATCCAGGCTTTTCTTGAACACCTCCAGGGACAGTGACTCCACCACCTCCCTGGGCAGCCCATTCCAGGTGAATACTTACTCAAGCTCCTGTGTTCAACTCTGATCTTGGAGGTCTTTTCCAACCTGGTTGATTCTCTTCTATTCTAAATACAGGAACTCTCTCATTTTCAAACACTGTCTTTTAAAGATATAATTAAACCTGATCCTCCAACTGTTGTGAGATATCTTAAAGGATCAAGACATTCAGTGTTTTGTAGGTGGTAGATAAAATGGGTAGAAACAGTAAAGCTGTCATCAGAAACCTGCTCTGTTAATGCTCCTCAACCCATCCTGACAGGATTTCCCTCTCTCAGTGGCCTCTGCGGTTGTGCCTCAAACATTGCCCTGAAATCTGCTGAACTGCACTCTGCAGATGATGACTTTTAAATCAATTTGTCCTGACTGTGCTAGAAATTGGGCGGGAATTAGAAGTATTAGGTGAGGCTTAAGAATCGGCAGCGCCACATCTGTGGATCTGGATGCAGAGCACACAATTAGCTGCCTCTTAGCTTAACATCTTCACTTGGTGGGGGAAATATTAGAAGGATTAATTACTGTCCCCAGATATGTGCATGTGATGCTTGTGCTGTTCTTGGGGCGCAGAGAATCTGCAGTTTCAGTGCCATATGCGGGCAGAGCCATGATGCAGAGAGGCTGCATAGGTACCTAGTGTCTGCAAAGAGGAATCCTGCACCCTGCATAGGTACCTAGTGTCTGCAAAGAGGAATCCTGCACCATTTTAAACATCCCAAAGCACCTGAGGCATTGGCCTGGGCCTGCTGGTATGAGACAGAACCTGCAGGCTCTCTTTCCTGCAGAAGTACAGTGGCAAGCTGTGGAAAGTACCCTAGGGCATCTCAAATGGCTTTGTTTCAGCACTGGGAACCTGTCCTGTGTTTCTTAAGACTCAGGTTACCTTCCTATAACGTGACTCTTCTGTGAATTCTCCTCAGAACATGGCTTCTTGGTTGCATCAGCAGAGCCTTCAAGGGAAAACAGAGGAGCAGTCACTGTCCTGAGTTAATCTGGGAATAGCCCCTAGCTGAGTTGTTTCCACAGGATCAATACTGCAGGAGGTAGGCACCAGCAGCTGCTGAGGCTGAACTATTGAGCACTGCAGTTTAATTGGGCATAAAGGAAGAGCAATCTCTGTTTTACAGTCAGGGTTCAATGGACCTTTCACTGGGGGCAGCTGCAAACTTAAGCATTCCTACCGTGTCCCTGTGCCTGCTTGTTTTTTTCTGCCCTATCCTGAAGCTGGGGAATTGCTAATGGAGCCACAGAGAGGAGGAGGAGAAGGCTTTATCCCATGCCTGGCTGACGCTGGCACTTTCAACTGCATCTACATTAGCAGTTACCGAGTTCAGCGCCTTGAGCCAGTGGCTGACACAACACATCTCTAACAAGGAGATGAAGTTTTTTCTTTGCAGATGAGTCCCTTCAGCCAGGATGGCTGAGGTGGTTACACACCAGAACTGCTGCAGGCATAGGAAAGGAGGGCCAGGAGCAACAGCAGGGGGAGGTGAGGGCATGCTGTCCAGAGTGAAGGCTTGCTGCTCCTCCAGGATTTCTTGTGTATAAGACTGACTGTCATCAGAGTTTTTCCTTTTTCACCCCGAGGTAGTGGAGGAAAGCAGTTGCCTTTGGTTGGTTGCTGTTGTAGATTCACATGGTGGTAATCTAACTAGGCCAGTGCTGCTGGGCGGGTGAATAAGGCTGCAACCCAGCTGGTGTGAGGATGCTTGCGATGGCCATTAGCAGTACCAAGTCTGAGAGATGAAAACAGTGGAAAAGGCGCTAACTCTGCATGAATAATGGAAGCTGTTCAAGGAGTTCATGAATTAGGGTTGCCATCCACCTCTGAGGTTATAAAAGTCAGGAAAGGCAGCCTCTGAGATGCAGTAAAAGGCAGATTTACTTTTCCAAGGCTAGGCTGCATTTATTAGGGAAAAAAATATTACTGTTGGACATGTGCAATATATTAAAGGCCGTGCTGTCTCTGACAGTGGCAAATGTTATTTACCACTGCAGTGTGGTCATTGAAATTTACTTTCAAATATAGGATTTTGCCCTTAAAGGTTGCATGGCTGAGTGAAGACAATGAGAATATTGAGGTCAGAGCACTGCCTGTTAACCTTCTAATTTCAGAGGCTGGTTACTAGACTAATCAGAGAACAAATGTATATAAGAGGATGGGGAAAAGGTTATAACAATCCAGAGAAGGGTTGTGTTAATCACTGAGTATGAGTTTGAGATGAATGGGAAGGTGAGATGGTCAGGAAAGACACAGCCTTTGCAAGCACATAAGAAGCATTGGAGTGTAAACCATGATCATTTGGGCTTGTAAGCAGGGTTTGGAAACTCACATCCCCCAGCAGCTGTGCTTTACTGAACAAACTTGTTGTGTTCCCCAAGGCTGGTTTGCTCCCCTTCATAAAGTTAGATAAAGCTGGGAGAATCATAGAATCAACCAGGTTAGAAGAGACCTCCAATATCATCCAGTCCAACCTAGCACCCAGCCCTAGTCAATCAACCAGACCATGGCACTAAGTGACTCATCCAGGCTTTGACTGAACACCTCCAGGGACAGTGACTCCACCACCTCCCAGGGCAGCCCATTCCAATGCCAATCACTCTGTCTGGCAACAACTTCCTCCTGACATCCAGCCTAGACCTCCCCGGCACAACTTGAGGCTGTGTCCCCTTGTTGTGTTGCTGCTTGCCTGGGAAAAGAGACCAACCCCCACCTGGCTACAACCTCCCTTCAGGAGGCTGATAGTAAAGGAAATACTTTGCACATACATCACGGCCACAAGACACTGAGATGGAGCTGAATTAACCACAGGTGAGGTCAGCATTAACTCTCCCTGGGTGGATGCTTTCACTCAGAAGTAAAGTGATACATAATTCTCTTTAACCATTAAAGAGTTCCTGTCCTTGCCTGGGGATTAAGCTGAACTGGATTAAAGCCAAAGTATTTCTAAGCAGGGGCATCCTCAGTGCCGTTTAAGGCACTTAACACTGAATTATCCTTTTGTCCCACCCGGAGCTCCTAACCGAAGCAGTACAGAAGATCAGAGCAGGCTCAGGTTCTCCTGGTGCACTTGCAGCTGCTCAGTGGTGAATCACAAGCAAGTCCACATATTTGCAGTTACCATCCTACATGCTCCATGCACTATGTCTAAGAGGCTGATGGAAGCACAAATACTCAGAAACATTTCCAACTCCCATACTTTAGCATGGGCCGAAAACTTCTTTCATACTCATGCAATCAACTTGCTCTGAAGTCTTTGCTGTCCTGCTACTGAACCCTAACTAGCCAGAAAACAGACATATAGCCTACATATGCTACAATTATATATCTCTGATCACAGCACAGACAAAGCCTTAAACCTCAGAATGACTAAGAGGTATCTGAGAGGGTAAGATTGTTTGTTTGCTGTTAAAAGAGTCAGGATTTTCCTCTTACCCTGGGCTGCAGTGTTGATAAAAGAGGCTGACTTGGGAGACGTCTCTAGTGTATATTAAAGTAAAGCCAATCTCTGTAATTAATGAGGGGATAAATCGAGGTTTAATTACTCAGAAGGCACCTTGGGTGAAAGATTCATGGTAATTGTTGTGTATCCTCTTGAAGGATTCACAGTGCTGGCAGCTCCCTTTGTAGCAATAAAACACAGGGTGAGTGGCAGGCGGTCTCACAGGAACTCTCTTCTAGGGACTAGTCCAGTTAAGGTAGCAAATGCGGAGAGGCAGTGGCACTCTTCAGGCTTTTCATCACAATAAAAGCCCCTTCCTGAATCTCGAGGGATTCCTAAGCAGTATGTCAATTTGAGATCAGAGCACTTACAGTCAAATCAAGAGTACATTGGAGGAAATTTCCCTTGTAGGCAGCTTCCTCCTGATTCAACCGTACAGAGGCGTATTTCTTATCATTTTTCCACTCCCTTGCTTCGTGTAACATAGCACCCTTCTCTTGGGCTCTGTGCAGAAAAGGTGTGCATGTGGGGAAGTGAATGCTGCAGCTTTGCGTCGATGTGGTACGTTGGTAAAAGAGTGGCTGAGCGAAAGAAAAATCCATTCCACCAAGACACATCTGGGTTTGTTATTCCTCAGTTTATCTCTTTATTTTTGTGGTCTGCTGGGGCCAGAAAGAGCTGAATCTGACTTGGTTGTTTCTTTACTCTGCCTGCTTCATTTGGTTTTGGTTTTTTAAATAAAAAGAGTAATTAACCTTTCCAATTCACTTAGTTTGGCTGCTCTGTAAATACAGCGCAAGGACCGCGTGCTCGTGACGCGTAACGGAGTGCCCCTTCTCTTCCCCCACGCAGAGCTGAAGAAGCAAGTGGAAAGTGCAGAACTGAAAAACCAGCGTCTGAAAGAAGTTTTCCAGACCAAGATCCAGGAGTTTCGCAAGGTGTGCTACTCACTCACGGGGTACCAGATCGACATCACCACCGAGAACCAGTATCGCCTCACCTCCATCTATGCCGAGCACCAAGGGGACTGCCTGCTCTTTAAGGTAGGTCTGTGCACCCATCGCCGCCCCTCTGGGCTCGTGGTTTGCAGTATGCTGGAATGGATTTGCTCTTGCTCTGTGATCAGACTGGAAAATCACTGCCTCCCCCTCGCTATGTGACAGGGTGCTCCTCATCGGGGAAGTAAAGATCCTTTTTGCTTTAAAATATTTCCATAGGGGGGTTGACATTTGGTCTTCCACTTACACATCAAAGTCAGGAGTAAGGGGAAGAGACTGCATATGCATAATACCTAAGGCACGTGGCCTTGCACTTCACCTTTTTATATCACCAGTTACATATGCCATGGCAGTAAAACCTTATGTAACCATCAAGGTTTCATCCTTACTTCACTACAAGATATATGTCCTTGCTGTCTTTGCTGTCCTCCAGCTTGTCTGCCTGTCATCATCTAGTCTTTATGTAAATTGGAACCGCTTTTGAGCAGCAACTCATCCTTGTGTATGTGAAGTGCCATTTATGTGAGCGGCACAGACGTAGCAGTAACAGTCTGTCTTCTGTCAGTCTGATACCATTATTGGTCTGGCTAGGTGGTCTGAGGTTGGGTTGTGACTTGATAGGTGCTGTTTTTCTTCTGCGTTGCCTTCCAGCTAGCACAGTTGGGCAGGTGCATTAGAGAGCTGAAGTGTGACCTTAGAGTCATCAAGCTGTTAAGTTCCATCTTTACGTTGGTTCAAGTGTCAACAGCCTGAGTTTATGGGTCAGTGGAACTTTCTTCTTGGTGGCAAGCGCAGATGGCACTTAAATCATACCTGCCTCCCACTGATCCTCCTGGGGTGAGGCTGATTTATGCGGAGGATGAGAGGTTTGGAAGCGTTTAGCACAGGAGGGAACTCAGCAAACAAACTGGAGAAGTTCTGTTTCTGCAGAGCTGCAGCTGTGTGCAGCATGTGGATTGCTGCTGTGTTGGTTCTCCACATAAGGGGACAAACATTCTCCTGTTCTGTAACTTTAGAGCTTCATTAAAAAAAATCAAACAAGTAAAGTAAGTGAGGGGTAAGTATAAGATAGCACCTAGGATCCATAGTATAACTAGGAAGTTGTAAGGTACTGGTCCTTGAATCCAGGAAGCAGTTCCTTGTTGAGATGGTGCAATACTGTTAGTTCTAACACTTCCAGACTGTTACCTGGTGTCTAACACCTCCAATACAGCCTCTGCCTGTATTGTTAAATGTTTAGGAACTGAAACTATGGCAGACTCCTGGAGACATCTGTTATGTGGCATGGTCAGGCAGCAGAGCAAGCAGGTCTTCCTGTGTCTTGGGAGAGATGGCACACGTGGAGAAAGTTCAGAAAACATGAGCAAAAGTGCATACTGGCCACACAAGCAGCAGCTGACTGGTATCTCAGTGGTTTGTCTCCAGTAGGATCAAATTCTCCTTCATGTTATGGCAGAAGAAATAATTTATATGCAGGAGTGAATAATAAGGTGCAGATTCCCCTCCCTCAACACTCTCCTTGCTTTCACTTCTTCATTCAAGTCTTCATTCTCCAGTATGTCCAGAGGATGGAGGTTAAGTGTCAGCAGGCAGAGCAGATCTCACATTTCCCCAAGCCAAAGGTGGGCTTCTTATAGATTTGTGGAATTCCTCATCCTCTCTTACCTCACACCTCTTTGGACAGGAGAAGCAGATTCACCAATTAGAGCCTGAAATACAAAATCTTAGACTTGTTTTTCCCTGTTCAATAAATGTCTTCAGCTTACAATAGAACTGGAATATAAACAGCAAATTATTTGCTTACTGAGTCCAGGCAGCTGGTTCTCGTGTATGTACCAAGACTTGAATCCTGACTATGGCTTCCAGCGAGGTTGTGTGTTTATGCTGTGGAATTTCTGAGCCATAGCATTCTGTGGGTGTTTGTGTGCATTTCATTAACCCAAAGAAGCCACAAAGCAGGGAATGCTGTTTGTATTTATTCCATTCAAGCAATTTATGAAGCAGGATCTATATAATTACACCAGAGAAGTCCCCCTGGCACTTTACAAGCTTCTGTAGTTTGCCTGTAAACTTTAGAACATATTTCAGCAGCACTGCTGGTGGCATTTAATTTTCAGCGAGGCTTCAATAGCAGGGATGCAGTAGGAGCTACTGTAATGTAACCCTTTCAGAAGCTAAATGAAGATGAAATATGTGTTTGGTTTTCCCCACCAAGGTATGCTGTTACTGTAATGAAGCTTATTATCTACGTGCTGTACATGTCCAGCCAATTTGCATTAATTGGAATGACAGCGAAAGGGTTAATCACAGCTCCATGCCGCGAATAGAAATGTCTGCATCTGTAAATGAGCACTGAATTCCAATGCAAGCATATCAGTATTTATTGGTGATCCCTATCCATGCAACAGATGAGCTCGTCAAGGATGCCGCAGTGCTTTGCAGACCCTCCGCGCGCGGGCGCGTAGGCAGCGAGGCGCGTCTCGGGCTTCGCAGCTCGCTCGCGCTTCTTTGCTCTTTTTTTTCCCCTTTCTTCTCATTCTTTTAATTAAATGCTGTGGAAAGCAGCGTTACAGATTCCTCACCAGGAGTTTAGTTTAGATGTAATGCAATTATAGTTATTGGAGCAGTTGACAGTTTGTGTTCCGTTCCTGTTGCCGGTACGTTGGATGTTTGAGGTTGCGGCACAGACTTTGCGTTCTGCTCGACTGCTGCGTCTAAACCAGCCCACCCATGGGATAGCCAAGAACTGCATTGACTGCCTTTGTAACAATCCATTAAAGACATCTATTGAAACAAACAAACATTGCCAGGAAGCCTCAAAATCAGCTTAGCCAGCCTGGAATTAAGCAGTGGCAGATCAGGATGTCATTGCTTGGCCATGTGTACATCATGCTGTTTACCCTTGTCTCTGGCTAGATCCTAAGTGAGAGCAAGGAAATGAGGCCTTTAGAAAGGCAGTGACAATTGCTTCAGAAAAAGAAAGTCTTTTGGTAAACAGAAAGAGTGGTCAAATTTGAAGAGCAGATGATTTGAAGACACTTGTACAAATGAACAAACAGTGCAGAGAAATTAAATCAAGGGCTTTTTTTCTTTTTATCTGCCTAAAGACACAGTCCCAGCCAAAGCATCTGAAGCAAATCAATTTAAAATGGGAAGAGTGGAAATCCTCTTAGATAAGATCCTATGGCTCCAAGGTACTGCTGGGGGCAGGAACTCAGTATATTTTCCACAATGGTATCTTTGTGGAGAGATAATGAGACCTATTTTTGCATTAAATATTTACATTTACCTTAAGCAGAGCCATCCAAAGCTCTCAATTTTCAGATGTAAAGGCAACCTCTTACGACAGAGGTTGGAAAGAAAATTCCCATGCATGCTGCTTGGGTTTTGGGTTACCATAGAATCAACCAGGTTGGAGAAGACCTCCAAGATCAACCAGTCCAAGCTAGCACCCAGCCCTATCCAGTCAACCAGACCATGGCACTAAGTGCCTCATCCAGGCTTTTCCTGAACACCTCCAGGGACAGTGACTCCACCACCTCCCTGGGCAGCCCATTCCAATGCCAATCACTCTCTCTGCCAACAACTTCCTCCTAACATCCAGCCTAGACCTCCCCTGGCACAACTTGAGACTGTATCCCCTTCTTCTGTTGCTGGTTGCTTGGGAGAAGAGCCCAACCCCCACATATGTATGTCTACATATGGTTTTGTTGCTTCTGTACTTGGCAACATTCAACTCCATCCTCTGGAAATCTTGGGAAGGAAGAATTGAATGAAGAAGAGAGAGTAAGAAGAGTGCTTAGAGAGATCAATCTGTGCTTGATTATTGACTGTGCTTCAGGTAAGCAGCTTCCACTGTTCAGGCATGAGAGTGGTGCTCGTTACTCTCTTGGTAGGATCTGGGATGCAAAAAAGCAATTGATCTGATCCTCTGTAGCAGCTACCTCAAATCTGGCAGTGTTTGAAATATTTCAGATTCTTCTGCTTTCTCAGACAGAGCTGCTCAGTTCTCATAGTAATTCACATGTTAATTATTTGAGTAAAGCTGGTCAGTAAGGAAGTTAAAACAAACTCTTCCCAATATCTCAGTGGTGTTAGCTGTCTGATCTCATAAACAGTCCTGACCAAAAGGCTGCCTTTAGATAGAAGTTTTCTGTATCTTCAGAGCCAAGCCTTGCAGAGTTTGGAATTCTCTCAGGTCTCACCCATGTTGTTATCTTCTGTCAGAGTAATCAAATGGAAACCCAAACACCAGTGGTTGTTCGTTGAAGAGCATCCCCAAGTTGCCTTGAAAAAGAATACCCAAGATACCAGAGAACAAGCAGAACCAGAAGCATCTTGACACAGCTTGAGAATGTTGCCAGCTGCAGGGCTGGCACTTCGTGCTGCAAAATAAAACCTTTATTGGTGCCCTGTTGGATTGGTAATATGGTAATAAAATCAACAGCTCTTCTGCACCCTGTTAAATTACCAGCCAGTGTGCACACACTGTCTTCCCTGCACACCTCTTCAAGGAGTTATGTGAAGAATTGATTTACAGATCTATCAGAGGAGCGATCACTGTCACACTTCAGGGCAATCTGGAAAGTAAACACTGGAGCCCCCAACACAAGAAGGACATGGAACTGTTGGAGCCAGTCCAGAGGAGGCCACCAAGATGCTCAGAGGGCTGCAGCAGCTCTGCTGTGAGGACAGGCTACAAGAGTTGGGTCTCTTCAGCCTGGAGAAGAGAAGGCTTTGAGGAGACCTAGAGTGGCCTTCCAGTATCTGAAGCGGACCTACTGGAAGACTGGGGAGGGACTATTGACAAGGTCTGGTAATGACAGAACAAGGGGTAATGGGTTTAAACTGGAACAGGGGAGATTTAAGCTAGATGTTAGGAAGAAGTTCTTTCCAGTGAGAGTGGTGAGACACTGGTATAGGATGCCCAAGAAGGTTGTGGCTGCTCCCTCCCTGGAGGTGTTCAAGGCCAGGTTGGATGAGACCTGAGTGACCTGTTCTAGTGGGAGGTGACCCTGCCTATGCTGGGGGATTGGAAGTGGATGATCCTTGAGGTCCCTTCCAACCTAAACCATTCTGTAATTCTGTTGTGGTTCATCAGGGATGCAGAGGCATACAGAGGTGAAATGGGCAAAGGCTTTGTATGGTGGAAAGACAGACACCACTTCTACCCACTTTCCTTTGCTTCTGTACCCTGCCCCATCCTGTTGCCTCTACACTGACAATGTGTGCAGCGTTCAATGGAGCAACTGTGTGCACAAGAATAGATTAATTCTCTTTCCTTGAGGAGGGAAAGGAGGCTGGGTTGAATAAAGAAAGAACTGGAAGGCTGCTTTTCAAGCACGGAGTGATGCTGATGGAAAGGAGGAGACAAAGCTCATGTGGTTAAATGTGTGCAGAGAGTCCAGTCTGCAGAGACTTCAGCGCAGCCTTAGCATCAGTTTGTCTGAGGTGCACCAGTGAACAATGTATGGTTTGGAAGAAGCAAGATGGCTAACACAGGGATTACTTTTACTTGCCTGAGTGCTCTTGTCTCATCTTGAAGCTGACAGCACTGTTGGGAGCTCTGAGTCAGCCTGCATGCCTGGCATACCTGCCGTTTCAGTTATTTCCTCCTTGAACCCAGTAGAGTATCTCTGAGAAGCATGTCCTAACTGTTTGTTTCTTTTTACATCTCTGTCTTCTCCCCTCTCCTCCTCCTCCTCACCCTTGATGAGTCTCAAGGGGAGAAAGAAATCACAGTTTTGATGGAGTGCTATTCTTCCAGCAGCCGTCTCGCACTCTTGCACACACAATCAAAACTAACAATGGGCCTCATTGGTGGAGCAGCCCAGGCAGCAAGAGATTGATTAGAGCTTGTAGGCCTCTGTTAAATCCTTATTCTTGTTAATGAGAAGTTATTTTATTTTTGTATTTTGTTTTCAGTTTGCCCATGTGGTTGTTGCAGCCTCGATTTCTGCTCACCTCTGGGAGCACCTGTCATCGCTGCAGGAGCGCGATGCCTTCCTGCCAGAGGATTGCCCTGGGATTCCTGGGAGGGTCAGCAAAGACTGCTCTTGGCTTGCAATAATCAACCAGGAGCACTTGAGCAATCTGTGGTGTTCCAGCATAAAATCCTGTATTTAGAATCACTGTCAGCAGGGACAAAGGAGCAAGCTGCCAGCGGCACTGCGCTAGGCACGCTCACCGCGCTGGGCAGCAAAGCGCTCAGCTGGCCAAACAATGTGGGGGCAGAACATCTGCTGCAGAGCTGGGATGAGGGACCTTTGGTTCCTACACTGAATCATAAAATCAACCAGGTTGGAAGAGACCTCCAGGATCATCCAGTCCAACCTAGCACCCAGCCCTAGCCAGTCAACCAGACCATGGCACTAAGTGCCTCAGCCAGGCTTTGCTTCAACACCTCCAGGGACAGTGACTCCACCACCTCCCTGGGCAGCCCATTCCAATGCCAATCACTCTCTCTGCCAACAACTTCCTCCTGACATCCAGCCTAGACCTGTCCTGGCACAACTTGAGACTGTGTCCCCTTGTTCTTTTGTTGGTTGCCTGGGAGAAGAGCCCAACCCCACCTGGCTACAGCCTCCCTTCAGATAGTTGTAGACAGCAATGAGGTCACCCCTGAGCCTCCTCTTCTCCAGGCTAAACAAGCCCAACTCCCACGGCCTCTCTTCATAAGGTTTGTGTTCCAGGCCCCTCACCAGCTTTGTCGCCCTTCTCTGGACACGTTCCAGTATCTCAACATCTCTCTTAAAGAGAGATCTCTCTTCCTACTCATCATTTTCTTTCAGATGTTACAGCAGCTTGTTTCATGTTAGGACCCAACTTTAATTCTTGCTGCTGTGTTCATCTTATTCTGCTCACTTATGTGCTTTTTTTTTTTCTCCCAATACAACTTCTCTCTTGCTTCATCTCTTTCCCTAAACAATTGCCTATCCCCTAGGGCAGGGTAGGGTTTTTTTACCTTTTCTATTTTTTCCCCCCTCTCTTTTTATCAAATGAAACCAGTCACCTCGAGGAGAGCAGAGAGATCTAACAGGAAGTTTTCTTTATACTGCAGAATTTCTGAGCAGAGAGATGTTGCTCCAAGGCTTCAGGAGGCTGGGCTGAAGCCTTGTTCCAGCTGAGCAAAGTTAATGCTCTTCCTCTGCCTCTGTTTCCCATCTGTATGAGGTGGGTGATGCTCCTGCCAACATCAGTCAACTGTTGTGAGGATAAATAGTCTGTGCTGATAAGGAATACAGAGCAGCTCTGGGCTGGGGAATACACTGCCCTGTTACCTGCCAGCCTGGCACAGTATCTGTTTCCAGCATGTTGGCACCACTGCCCCGGGAGGTGGTGGAATCATCGTCCCTGGAGGTGTTCAAGAAAACCCTGGTTGAGGCTCTTAGTGCCATGGTCTGCTTGACTGGATAGGGCTGGGTGCTAGGTTGGACTGGATGCTCTTGGAGGTCTCTTCCAACCTGGTTGATTCTATGATTCTATGCCTGCAAGTCTGCCAGGGTAGACCCCATCATGCAGGTAATTAATCCTGGTGGTGTTAGAGAACTATTCCAGTGGCTAAGTCTTTCCTGACTAGCAGGAGGATGGTACATGTGAAGCTCCCTGAAAGGTCAGAGGTTTGCCTTGCTGATGGGTGCATCCTCTCTGTTGGAGTGAGTGATGTGCTACACTGAGGCAGGTGCAGAACCTGTCACTTCAGAATAGAAGGCCTGGTTTTGGGCAGGAAATGTGAGGCTGGCTCACAGATGTCATCTGAGATTCAGACTGTCACTCTGCAATTCCCTGTTTGCTTTGTAATCGGCCCTTGGCCATCAAGTTGCTTTTGCAGTTTCCTCGTGTCCCAAGGGCATAGCAGTGCTGGTGCTATATCTCCAGCACCCTGTTTGTGGTGGCATGAGCTCTACCTCTCCATCTGTACTTCCCTTCTCTCTGCAGAGGAACAAGGCACTGAAAAAAGGCAGCTTTTGAGTTATTCCCACAAATTCTGCACAAATTCAGCCACCCTCATTGTCACAGGCTCACAGGACACCAGGGGTTGGAAGGGACCCAAAGAGATCATCGAGTCCAACCCTCTGCCAGAGCAGGACCATACAATCTAGCTCAGGTCACAGAGGAACACATCCAGACAGGTCTTGAAAGCCCCTCTGGGGAGCCTGTGCCAGTGCTCTGCAAACCTTACAGTCAAGAAGTTCCCCCTTGTGTTGAGGTGGAACCTCCTGTGCTGCAGCTTCCATCCACTGCTCTGTTGTCAGTACTGCTGGTGCCTTCATCCAGGCAACAGGGCACAACAGATAAGAGCCTTCCCAGCTGTGAAGTACGTCAGCTTTTGTTTCCACAGCCTCTGGTAGACTTGGTAGTGCTAGATTTAGACTTGGGTTCATTGATGTTAAAGATCTTTTCCAACCTAAATGATTCTGTAACTATGCCATAGTAAGTAACCAAATTCCTGGAATAACCCTGGAATCCACCTCTCTCCAAATCTCTTTTCCCTTCATTAAAATATCTCTTATTTAATGATATGGAAAAGACAGCTCAAGCTTTCTAGGAAGAGTCTTGTGCACCAATGTGGAGCACAGGTTACTGATGAGAATTTAATTAAACGGTGCTTCCAGGCTGCTGTAGCAACATATGCAGCCCTGGAGGGATGCGTGGTTTAGGACAGCATGTGGAGCAGGTTGTGCCCTAGCTCTGCCCCTGCCCCAAAACAGGCAGCTGCTGGCTCCGTCCTCCTGCTGCGTGGCAGAGCTGGGCAGCCCTGCACAACCCTGAGCCTCAGACAGCTCAAAAGCTGCTGCTGTGTCAGCATAGGTTAGCAGGAGGCAGAGCAGATCCTGGCCGACTTACCTGCTACAATAAAAGCCTCTCCTTCCTTTCCCACCCCCTGCCATGCTCCCAGCTCCCACGTGAGTGCCATTTGCTAGAGAAGAGTTGTTCTTGTCGCTAGCTGTGCCCAGTCTCCCCATGGGAGGTCTTGGGAGAGGGGGATGTCTCTGTCCACCTGCTGCTGTAGTTGAACAGCTTACAAAGGACTGTGTGGGCTGACAGGGCTGTGTTTACACACTGTGAGAAGACAGTGTTAAGTAACGGAGAAAACAAGGGGGGACATAAACAGAAGCCTTCCTGGATTCTGGTTCCCATCTCTGCTGCTAAATTGTCTTGTGGCTTTGCTCTATGTCACTTGACCTTCTGATTTTCTCTATCCTTCTCACCTGAGTGCAGGCTATTACCATTCATGAACTTCCCCTGGGGTTTGAGAAGCTTTTCCAAGTGTTCTTTAGTGGGGAAGCTGTGTGTGAATGACTGGAGGTGTAGCGGCACAGATGAGTTTTGTTGTACACAAACGGATGCAGCAAATTGTCCCTCAGACGTGTGGTGCAACCTGGGGGTCCTCGGGTGGCATGGCTGCCCTCTTCCTTTTCTATAGGTACCAGCCACCTTCAGCTGGCACTGAACCTCTGTAATTTATGTTAGTTAGTTATTTGAGTCTTTGGTGGTATCAAAAGATGTTCTGCTTAGAGCCTGTGTGATCAGCATCCTTGAAGGAAAAGGCGATGAGTGTGTCCGGGTGAGGGGGGACTACCAAGGCACACATGAAATGAGTGCTTTGCAGAGCAGCTTTTGATGCATGCTTCTTGCTTTCCCTTGTTGCTTTCCCTTGTTGCTTTCCCTAGCTGCTCTGTTGTGAATGTGCAGAACACACAGAGCTGTGTCAGGAAACCACAGCCCTGCTGGTGGCTTGCATGTGGCTATGTTCAATGCTGTACATGAAAAGGAGTGGAAATTGCTTGGAGGTTTTTATCCTTCTGTGAGGGAAAAGTCTTGGGTACCCTGCACCTCAGTCATCCTCCCTGGCAGCTCCACAGGCTCCATTTGTTCATCTGTCTTTGGACATGAAGAAGAGGGGGCAAGTCATCGCAGGGTCCATTTGTTCATCTGCCTTTGGACATGAGGGAGAGGGGACATGCCATCTCTCCAGCCTTGGGTCAGTTCTGGGCCTCTGTGCTGGTGTTGGTCTGCTCCAGCATGTTCAGCCACAGCAAGATGGCATCTTCCATGCCACCCCTGTGTGACAACTAGTGCCAAAGACTTTAGCAACCCCTCTGGTCCTTTCCTCCAGTTGTGATCCCACATGGACATCTCTGAAGCCTCCTTAGCTGTCTGTGAGGAGTGTTTGATCATAGAATCATAGAATCAACCAGGTTGGAAGAGACCTCCAAGATCATCCAGGCCAACCTAGCACCCAGCCCTAGCCAATCAACCAGACCATGGCACTAAGTGCCTCATCCAGGCTTTGACTGAACATCTCCAGGGATGGTGACTCCACCACCTCCCTGGGCAGCCCATTCCAACGCCAATCACTCTCTCTGACAACAACTTCCTCCTGACATCCAGCCCAGACCTGTCCTGGCACAACTTGAGACTGTGTCCCCTTGTTCTGTTGCTGGTTGCCTGGCAGAAGAGCCCAACCCCACCTGGCTACAGCCTCCCTTCAGGTAGTTGTAGACAACGACGAGATGCAGAGGGAGAGGGCAAGCAGTCAGAGCATTGCTGAGGGACTTCAGGATGGTTTTTGAACCACTCCTTCACCTTTTCCCTGTATGCTGCAGGAGCAGGTTTATGAGAAGACCTCTAGGAAAAGCAGTTAGCTCCAAGAAACAGTTGTGTGAGATGCAGCTGGTACCATCCAGCAAAGTATCTGCGAGACACGAATGGCAGCATGGCTCAGCCTGCACAAAGCCACCAGTGAGAGAGAGCAGCAGGCACTGCCTCTCTTCTTTTCTTGAGTAAGCAGCATGTTGTTTAAATACAAATATCATTAGGACTTATCTCCTGCTTTTGGAGTTGCAGCTACTACCCATGCAGGATGGGGGCAAAAGATTCTCTCACCTTCAGGGAAGGAAGAGAGTATGTGGTGGTGTGTGTAAAGAACAGTTCACAGATGTGGAAACACAGCAAAAGATTCTGGTGCTGGTATGGTTTTGGGACATCTGTCTTCTCCATCTAAAGAGTGGATCTGGGTTCATCTAAAGGTCTTCTGCCTTATTTGTTGTGAATAGAAATGCCTGTGTAATGCCCTCACCTAGGATTTCAGAGTTAAATGGTTTCAGCCTAGATTTAAAATGAATACCAAAGTGGGGAAGTAGTGAGGAGCAGAGAATGGGGTGTCACAAGTCTGCTTTGGCAGCCTAAGGGTCACCATCCAGGGTGAGGTGCACTCCTCTCTTCTTGTATTGCTTGTGTGCTTCAGTGTCTGAGTGCTCAGTCACTACACAGCTCCTAACCATGAATTCAGTGCAGCATAAGCCAGTTAATGTGCTTTCTCTCAGACTGACTTGCCAGCTTAAGATAAGAGCACACATTTCAAAGCTTGTTAGACAGCTCTTCTTTGTGACATCTCAGTCTCTGCCACATTTGGATGTTCTCTGAGACCTTTACCTAAGCAGAGATTCAAACTAGATGTTAGGAAAGGGTTCTTTCCAGTGAGGGTGGTGAGACACTGGCACAGGTTGCCCAGGGAAGTTGTGGAGCACAGAATCACAGAGTGTGATCAAAGATCATATTCTGTGATCCACAACTTCCCTGGAGGTGTTCAAGTACCACCTTGGATGAGGCCTTGAGCGACCTGTTCTAGTGAGAGATGTCCCTGCCAATGGCAGGGGGTTGGAGCTGGATGACCTTTGAGATCCCTTCCAATCTAAACCATTCTAAGATAATGACCACTGTGAGTGTAGCTCCTGCTTTGCTCTGAGGCATCCCACCTCTGTTTGGAGACAGTTGTTGATGGAGAGGGTTGGAAGCACATCAAGCTTTCAGTCAGGGCATTTCTTAAGGATTTGATGCACTTCAGAGCATGAGGGAGTCTTATGCACAACATGCCATGCAGGCTGTCCAGATCCTAACATGTCAGCAGTGCAGTGTGAATCTGTTAATGGTTTAGATTGGAAGGAAAAACCCATTCCTCCTCATCCTTTCACTACAAGCCCTTGTCAATAGTCCCTTCTCAGCCTTCCTGTAGGCTCCCTTCAGATACTGAAAGGCTACTATAAGATCTCCTCAAAACCTTCTCTTCTCCAGGCTGCAGAGCCCCAGCTCTTGTAGCCTGTCCTCGTAGCAGAGCTGCTGCAGCCCTCTCAGCATCTTGGTGGCTCTCCTCTGGACTGGCTCCAACAATTCCATGTCCTTCTTGTGTTGGGGGCTCCAGAACTGACACAATACTCCAGGTGGGGTCTGAGAAGAGCAGAGCAAAGAGGCAGAATCCCCTCCCTTGCCCTGCTGCCCACACTGCTCTTGCTGCAGCCCAGCACAGGATTGCTGTCTGGGCTGCACTCACACTGCAGGCTCATGTTGAGCTTTTCATCACCCCAGACCCCCAGGGCCTTTTCCTCAGGGCTGCTCTCAGCCATTCCCCACCTAGCCTGGAGTTGTGCTTGGGATTGCGCTGACCCAGGTGCAGGACAGTGCAGTGATGGTGTCCTTGCCACAGTGCTGTGACTGTGGAGCAATGACAGAATGCAGCAGCATACCAAAAATCCTTCTGGAAAGCTTTGTTATGAGGGCTGCCTGCTGTGATTCTGGTAGAGTCCTAACCTGTGTTACAGACCAGCAGTTTTTGCAGCTCATCTCTTCACATTCTGTATGCCTAAGGAATTAATACTTAACATGAACAGAGATTAATGTTGGGGTTTTATAATGTCTCCACTGTCTTTAGTCACATAGTTGGAAATGGTGAAAAACCTACCCTGTGCTCATGCTGGCCTCAAACAAATGAGTACACGAATCAAACTACCTCCACACACAAACCCCATTCCTTCTGCCCCGTGTCAGTGAGCTGTAAGAGCAGGTAACTCAGTACTATTTTAGGATTTGGCTTTTAATGTATTTTCTTTCTTTTTTTTTTTTTTTTTTTGGCCAATGGCATGAGAACATCCTTTGAGGAAGAAGTGTGGAAAAGTATTTTATGTCAAACCTAGCTTCTAAGGATTTGTAGCTAAACCACACTGCTGCCTTCTCCTCCAAGGGGGAAGGAGGAAATTTGAGAGCTCGGGGATGACCTCCAGCTTTGGTAACTCCCAAGATTATCTTTTGATGGCATCTTTAGCTTCTAGAAGAAGACAAGCCTGTCTGCCTGTGTCTTGGAAGGAAAAGATCAAACTGAGGCTTGCAAATTTTAATTTGTCCCTAATCTGTATTCAGTTTCAGCTAAAGCAGGTAGCTGGTAACAGTGGATCTCTCTCAACCGTGTTCCAGGGAGCTGACACATATTTCAGCCTTAAACTGAAGGGTTTGTCTGTCTTAATGGAAAGCTCTGGAGAGCGTTGCCTGTGCTAGCTGTCACTTTGCATTTCTGGGCTGTAGCCAGCTCTGGAGAAGGGACTCTCTGCAGATGGTTTTTCCAAGAAGCAGGTAGTGGAAGAGGTGCGTGCAGCACAAGGCAGGGTCTGTGACTGTGCCGTGCATCTGCGGACTGGTTCTCATGCCACCTGCAGTGCAGCCACAAGGAATCTGCAGCAAGGGTTACCAGTCAGCTCTTGGTTTGCCCATCCCTGGGAAAGCTCCTGTGTTTCTGGGTGTTAAAAGGGCCCAGCTGACAGTTCAGAAGTTTTGGCTGTGTGTCAACAGCTGTCTGTCAGCCTGTTTCTTAGGAGGTTGTCCGACAGCTGTGCATGTCTCTGCCAGGCAAGCGTCTCACCATGTTGTCCTGGGAAAGCACAGGAGATGTCCTTGGCTTTTTGGCAGAATGGCTGCAGCCCAGAGTTGTTTTTCTTCATATAATTCCATTAGAGTGATGACAGCTTCAAGTTAGAATAGAAAAAGACCTGATGAAAGAACCACTCTGTAAGTAGAGAAGATAGACAGAGTGGAAGCAGTAACTAGCAAGGTAATAGGTGGTGATGGATCTATAATCTCGGAGGCTGCTGTAAGCAGTAAATTCCTAAATAGTGTCCTTTCAGCCTTAACCTATTTATTTGCAAAGTGCTAAATTTAATTTTCCTTAGTCTGCAGGAAAGCAGCATCCCAGGAATAAACCTTTATCCTAGCCAAGAAGCTGTGCCAGAGTGCTTGTTCCAGCATTTCCATTTCCTCTTTGCTCTGCACAGAGCGTCAGGGTTGTGCACCCCAGTGCCTCAGCTCTCTGGTGTGTTGGTGGCACCAGGCTGGAGCCAACGCTGCTGTGAGGTGGGATATGTCCTGCTCTGAGCCTTTCAGAAGGCTGGATTTAATAGCTGCAGGTTCAGCAAAGCCACCTGGACTCTCTAAGAGCAGCATGAATCACAGAATCACAGAANAACCTAAACCTCCCCTGATGCAACTTGAGACCATTTCCTCTTGTCCTATCATTAGTATTTGGGGAGAAGAGACCAGCTCCAACCTCACTACAACCTCCTTTTAGGCAGTGGTAGAGGGCAATAAGGTCCCCTCTCAGCCTCCTCCTCTCCAGACTAAACACCCCCAGCTCCCTCAGCGGCTCCTCCTAGGCCATGTTTGCCAGACCTCTCCCCAGCCTCGTAGCCCTTTTCTGCACTGCTCCAGCACCTCAGTGTGCCTCCTGTACTGTGATGACCAAAACTGGACACAGTACTCAAGGTGTGGTCTCACAAGTGTTGAGTACAGGCGCAGGATCACCTCCCTACTCCTGCTGGTCACACCATGAATACGTCCCAGGGTGGGAAGGCTGGCAGACGGCAGCACGTGAAGGGGCTAGCACTGTACCTACTGATGCTCTGTCTGACCTGGAGATACAGGAGCAGTGTTCATGGCTCTCAGCTCAGAATAACTTCAAGACTTGAACAGCACAGAAAAGCCCACATATTCTGAAACCTCCACAAAGCCACATTTTGAAGAAGAAAAGCAGCCAATGTTCTGCACATTCTCTCTGCAAAGTTTCAGCAAATGAGTTAAGAAGTAGGTTTGCTTCCTCGTTCCTGGTAGCATGGTACTGGTGATACACACAGCATGTCTTCTGGAGCTGGCAAAGAGGATTTACCCCCAAAATCTTAACTTAGTAGAGTTTTTAGAAACTGATAAAATGTTTCAGGTGCAAACATGCAGTGGCTGAAAGCCAGGAGTTGGCTTGGAGTGGGCATTCAATGCTCCTGTAGTCAGGACCCCAGTGAAGTGCAACATGGGCTGCCACTGGTCCTGTTGCTTCAAAGAAAGTCAGTTCTGTTTCAGAGCTTTGCTATTTACCTGCCTGCAGAGGATTTCAGCAGAGCTCCTCACAACACTTCCCATTCCTCTTTGTCCCTTTCTTATCCCCATAACAGCCACACAAGCAACATGGTGCCATGGAAAACAACAACTACCTGAAGGGAGGCTGTAGCCAGGTGGGGTTGGGCTCTTCTCCCAAGCAACCAGCAACAGAACAAGGGGACACAGTCTCAAGTTGTGCCAAGGGAGGTCTAGGCTGAATGTTAGGAGGAAGTTGTTGGCAGAGAGAGTGATTGGCATTGGAATGGGCTGCCCAGGGAGGTGGTGGAGTCACCGTCCCTGGGGGTGTTCAAGCAAAGCCTGGCTGAGGCACTTAGTGCCATGGTCTGGTTGACTGGACAGGGCTGGGTGCTAGGTTGGCCTGGATGATCTTGGAGGTCTCTTCCAGACTGGTTGATTCTGTGATTCTATGAAAAGCAGTCTTATTTTTCTGTATTTGTTCTGTTTTGTTGCTTTTTTAGCACCTTAGTAATGAAGTTGGTATTTATAAGTCTAAGTCCAGCCCTTCCTCCTCCTCCTCTTATCTATATCTAGAGAGGGATTCTGAGCTCCTCAGCACTGTGTGCTGCTCAGAGCTCTGACTCCCCTCTCACATTTGTTTTAAAATAACTAAAAATAACAAAGCCAAGAATTGAGGGTGGAGAATTGCACAGGATTTCTGTCTGTGTTTTCCTTTGATGTGGAGCTGATGGGAAGGGTAGCTCCACTGCAGCTTGGGAAAGGACTTTCTTAAGCTGATAAGTGAATTTGCAGTGGAGAGTCTCTTCTTTTCAGGAATGGGACAGAATTGCTCCTTGGGGCACTCATTTTAATCCAGTTCACAGATTCTGTGGATCTTGCTCTTTGCACTGGCACTGCAAATAAGAAAAGAGACATTTTTGTGAGTTGAGAATCATAGAATCAACCAGGTTGGAAGATACTTCCAAGATCGTCCAGGCCAACCTAGCACCCAGCCCTGTCCAGTCAACCAGACCATGGCACTAAGTGCCTCATCCAGGCTTTTATTCAAACCTCCAGGGACAGCAACTCCACCACCTCCCTGGGCAGCCCATTCCAATGCCAATCACTCTCTCTGACAACAACTTCCTCCTAACATCCAACCTAGACCTCCCCTGGCACAACTTGAGATTGTGTCCCCTTGTTCTCTTGCTGCTTGCCTGGCAGAAGAGACCAACCCCACCTTGCTACAGCCTCCCTTCAGGTAGTTGTAGCGAGGAATGAGGTCAGCCCTGAGCCTCCTCTTCTGCAGGCTGCACACCCCCAGCTCCCTCAGCCTCTCCTCACAGGGCTGTGCTCCTGGCCCCTCCCCAGCTTTGTTGCCCTTCTCTGGACACCTTCCAGCACCTCAACATCTGTCTTGAATTGAGGAGCCCAGAACTGGACAAAGTACTCAAGGTGTGACCTGACCAGTGCTGAGCACCGGGGCAGAATAACCTCCCTTGTCCTGCTGGCCACACTGTTCCTGAGCCAGCCCAGGATGCCATTGGCTCTCTTATCCATCTGGGCACACTGCTGGCTCATCTTCAGCTACTCTCTCCCAGCACCCCCAGGTCCCTCTCTGCCTGGCTGCTCTCCAGCCACTCTGTCCCCAGCCTGTAGCACTACTTGGGGTTGTTGTGGCCAAAGTGCAGAACCCTACACTTGGCCTTGTTCAATCTCATCCCGTTGGCCTCTGCCCACCCATCCAGCCTGTCCAGGTCCCTCTGCAGGGCTCTCCTACCTCCCAACAGGTCAACACCTGCTCCTACCTTGGTGTCAGCTGCAAACTTACTGATGCTGGACTCCTCCCTGGGCTTTTCTCTGCTGTCCTTTTATTTTCAGCACAGTGTCACAGACAGTTTCATTAGGCACACTAAAAGTCTCTCAGCCAACAGTCAGCTTGCTAATGAGTGATAGGTGTACAGCTTTGATTAATGTTTATGTTCATTTGGAGATTTTTGCTTACCCAGGGGGTCTTGTAAAAAGCCATGAGTACCTGAGCCTTGGAAGAACCTGGGGTTTGCTCTCTCCACTGAACTGAGTGTTGATAGGTTGCTCAATTGAAATGGCTCCTCCACAAAAGCAAAGCTTGATCAAATTAAAAAACTCATTTTCCTACCAGATTTCCCCCCTTGAGCTATGTCTGCAGGGGAGTTTCTCAAGCAGGGGGTAAGCAGGCAGCATACCAACAGCTTTCAAACTGCAAAGGGGCATCTCCAGCTTGCCTGAGCTGCTTCCATCACTCAGGGACTGAAATTTTAATCATTGAATTAATTTTTCAGAAACCAAAGTGCAAATCTGTACCCCAGTGGCATTAATAATGAATGCAGGGAAGAGAGACATTAGAAGGAGAAAGAAGGGACATGAAATTTGGGGTTGAGGAATTAAAATTTGGGGGGGTTATATTTTGAAGAGATCTGGGCTGGATCTCCTTGCCCCTGGGCCTTTCTCCTTATCTTCTCCATGCTTTGTCCAAGACTCCACTCAACTTCTGTCGAAAGCACCTTCCAAATGCTTTTCCCCACCACTTATCATCGCCTGCATTTTCTTTTCCAGGGAAAATAGCAAAATCTGTAGAGATAAAGTTCCACTCCTCATCTCCAAAGCAGCCCCCTGAAGCATTGCAGGGCCTTTGGTTGCAAGGAGGAGAACAGTGGGCTGCAGGTTCACCTCCTGCAGATTTAAAGAGGATGAGGTCTGAACTGTAGCCAAGGTGCCAGAGCTTTCTGCCTTGCTTTTGGATCTTTCCTTCCTCTCTCCCACAGCATGCAGATTCTTTATTTCTTTCTAATTAAAAGTATTATATACCAGAAGATTAATTAGAAATGAAAGGGATTTTTTTTTATCCCCTCCCTTTGTGTCAGTGGAAAAGGCCTGTGCCAGGCAACTACCAGAGGGAGCTGGGATTTCTCCCTTTAATGGATCTCAGGCAATTAGCCTCTGGACAGCTATCTTATAAATAATGAATGTTTGCACAGATCTCCCCAATTCTCAGGCAGCACAGGTGGCCTTCACTTCACCCACCCCAAACAAACCTGGAAACAGCAGGGTGTTAACATCCTCAGTTGCCACATGAAAGGGGCAATTCATAGAAACATAGAATCAGCCAGGTTGGAAGAGACCTCCAAGCTCATTCCAACCTAGCACCCAGCCCTGTCCGCTCAACCAGACCATGGCACTAAGTGCCTCATCCAGCCTTTGCTTGAACACCTCCAGTGACAGCAACTCCACCACCTCCGTGGGTAGCCCATTCCAATGCTAGTCACTCTCTCTGCCAACAACTTCCTCCTAACATTCAGCCTAGACCTCCCCTGGCACAACTTGAGACTGTGTCCCCTTGTTCTGTTGCTGGTTGTCTGGCAGAAGAGCCCACCCCCCACCTGGCTACAGCCTCCCTTCAGGTAGTTGTAGACAGCAATGAGGTCACTCCTGTGCCTCATCACATTCCTCTTCCTCTCCTCATCACATTCATCATGAAAACCACCTATAGTTATGAAATTACATCTTGATCTGTTGGAAATCCCACCCAGCAGCCACAGCTGTTCCTTCTGGCTGTCACAGAGGGCTGCCAGCTAAGCCAGGGCAGGCATTCACAGCAGGCAGGCACACTGGCGTAAGCAGCAGCTCTCCTCCTGCTCAGAGGGGCTGATGTTCTGAAAAGTGTGTATCATAGAATCATGGAATGGTGTAAGTTGGAAGGGACCTCAAAGATCATCCAGTTCCAACCCCCCAACATAGGCAGGGACACCTCCCACTAGAACAGGTCACTCAAGGTCTCATCCAACCTGGCCTTGGTAGGGAGCAGCCACAACCTCCCTGGGCAACCTGTGCCAGTGTCTCACCACCCTCACTGCAAAGAACTCTTTTCTAACATCTACCTTGAATCTCCCCTCTGCCAGTTTAAACCCATTCCTCCTCATCCTCTCATTACAAGACCTTGTCAGTAGTCTCTCCCCAGCCTTCCTATAGCCCCTTTCAGATACTGGAAGGCCACTATAAGATCTCCTCAAAGCCTTCTTTTCTCCAGGCTGCAGAGCCCCGGCTCTTGTAGCCTGCCCTCATTGCAGAGCTGCTGCAGCCCTCTCAGCATCTTCGTGGCCTCTTCTGGACTGGCTCCAACAGTTCCATGTAATTCTTGTATTGGGGGCTCCAGAACTGCACACAGTACTCCAGGTGGGGTCTGAGGAGAGCAGAGCCAAGGGGCAGAATCCCCTCCCTTGCCCTGCTGCCCACACTGCTCTTGCTGCAGCCCAGCACAGGGTTGCTGTCTGGGCTGCACTCACACTGCAGGCTCATGTTGAGCTTTTCATCACCCCAGACCCCCAGGGCCTTTTCCTCAGGGCTGCTGTCAGCCATTCCCCACCCAGCCTGGAGTTGTGCTTGGGATTGCACTGACCCAGGTGCAGGACCTACGCTTGGTGCAGGATTGTTGCCAGCAGAGAAGAGTCAAGCCCAGGCACACATGCGAATGGCTGCCGAATGTTTCCAAGGCCTTTGTGCTCCCCTCCAAGGCTCACAGTAAGAGGATGATTCATTGAATTGTATTAATTTTCAGAAATGAGGATTTGTTTCAATGGGTGCTCCACAGAGACCAGCCAAGAGGAGAAATCCTCTCCTACAAGGAAAGCTGTTCTTGAGTTAAAAGCACCCGAGAGTGATTTATGCAGCACAGAGACTTCAGGGTGGCCCTGATTCAGGGGTGAATTTCATCTGGAAGGAGAACAGCCTAGTCTGAGAGTTTCTCTTCATATCCTGCCACTTGCCCTGTTTGTTTCCTTGCCATTAAAATGGAAGTGGTGACTACAGGAAGATGAAGGTGAAGGTCCCCAGCTGCAGAGAGCTCCTGTGGTCATCAGCCACCTGGTTCAGAGAGAGGCTGGGGATTGCTCCAAGAACCTTTTCTGTGGCTCTAAATACAGCAGCTAATGACACCTTCCACTCAGCAGGAAGAAAACAGAATTACTAAACTTGCAATTTGGCACAGTGGGAGTGTGAGTTTGTCCTGCCAGTTTCTTGTTGCTATATATTTCCAAGATTCTTTTATATATATATATTATTATTATTTAATGTTTTCTTTTTTCAACTCTCCCAAGCAGGTGGAACCTAGATCAGAGGGTTCATTTTAAGGACTCAAATTATGTGTATGGAAGGTGCATCTCCAAAAGGAGAAGACTGATTGCTGCTTATAAGTCATCCAGCATAGAAAGGAGAACGTGCAGGTTCCCTAGGAAATGCCACATAGAATCATAGAATTAACCAGGTTGGAAGAGACCTCCAAGATCATCCAGGCCAACCTAGCACCCAGCCCTGTCCAACCAACCAGACCATGACACTACGTGCCTCATCCAGCCTTTGCTTGAATACCTCCAGGGACGGTGACTCCACCACCTCCCTGGGCAGCCCATTCCAATGCCAATCACTCTCTCTGGCAACAACTTCCTCCTAACATCCAGCCTGGACCTCTCTTGGCACAACTTGAGACTGTGTCCCCTTGTTCTGTTGCTGCTTGCCTGGCAGAAGAGACCAACCCCACCTGGCTACAGCCTCCCTTCAGGTAGTTGTAGAGAGCAATGAGGTCTGCCCTGAGCCTCCTCCTCTGCAGGCTGCACACCCCCAGCTCCCTCAGCCTCTCCTCTTAGGGTTTGTGTTCCAGGCCCCTCACCAGCTTTGTTGCCCTTCTCTGGAGGTGTTCAAGCAAAGCCTGGATGAGGCACTTAGTGCCATGGTCTGGTTGATTGGATAGGGCTGGGTGCTAGCTTGAAGGTCTCTTCCAACCTGGTTGAGTCTATGATTCTGTGATAATTGAAAGTTTGCTCTGAAATGCTATGAATTTCTGCTGGAAGAGCAAACATGGCCCAGTCAGAGATTGTGGCAGTCTTTGATGCTGGTGTAAGGAGTGAGAGTGCTATTGGGGCAAGAGGTGCTGGTTGGGAGGAGCACTGATGACTGCTCAGCAAGGCCCAGTCCTTTCAGGGGTAGGATGTGTTTTGTGGGGAAGCCATTCATCTCCAGGGGTAGGATGTGTTTTGTGGGGGAGCCATTCATGGCCAGGGGTAGGATGTGTTTTGTGGGGGAGCCATTCATGGCCAGGGGTAGGATGTGTTTTGTGGGGGAGCCATTCATGGCCAGGGGTAGGATGTGTTTTGTGGGGGAGCCATTCATGGCCAGGGGTAGGATGTGTTTTGTGGGGGAGCCATTCATGGCCAGGGGTAGGATGTGTTTTGTGGGGGAGCCATTCATCCCCAGCCATTTGTGGAATCTCATCCTGAAGATGCGTGAAAAATTCTGGTTGATTTCCTCCAGCAATGCCTGGAACAGACCTGTTGAGCTGAGCTTGCCCTGGTGCTATTAGGGAATTGTGGGGTAAGACATGTGAATACTGTTGAGGCAAACTGCCTTTCTAGTTCCACTTCTACACCTCCATGTGCTGTTACCCCAAATCTAGTACAGCTCTGGGGGACAAACAGCTGTCACCAGCTTAGGCTAGTGAGATGCACTCAAAAGCTAATTTCTGCAACCAGCACCAGAGGGCTTGGAGCAAGTCAACACATCATTTCTGGAGCAGTGACTTGCTTTAATGTTCTTATCAACTACTTTGCAGTCTTTGTTAAAAGAGGTCAGAGCTCATCCCCCTGGGTGGGGACTTCTTCAGCACAGTACTTATTATTAGGGCAGTACCATATCTTGTAATTAGGAGTGTAATTCCCATCTCTGTAGAGAGCCAGCCTATAGCCTGGGTGCCATTTAAGAGTTTCTTGAGATGAATTAAGCAAGGATGGATTGAGTAATACAGTGAATTTCAAGAGAGATCACTTGCCTCAAGTCCTGCAGGTGTTTCAGATGAGATATGAAAAGTAAATACCTGCCCTCGTTTCCCCTCCCTTTCTTTCCCATAGCAGGCAAGAAGAATTGAATTGTTCTGGGTACCTTGCAGTAGCAACAGTCTGATGGCTTGGGATCTGGTTGTCCGATAGCTTACCTCATCCCCTGGCCCCTGCTGTAGCAGCTGGGAGAATTCCTGTCTGACACAGGAGAATTTTGCCTGCAAAGGACCTGTTTCTTAGAAAATTGCTGTTGCAGTACATCTGAAGAGTCAGATTTTGGCAAGCTTCAAAGTCTGATGTAAGAGATTCTTACTTAATTTAGCACTTTGTTAGCTTCACTCCTCTTTTTTCTTCCCCTTTACCTACATGGGTGGTAGCAGTGCTTATGGTATTCTGCAGGGAGTTTTATAGTTGATATGCTTTGTATAAAACCATTTACATCAGTGCAGAGTAAATCAATCAATCCTGGGTGGGGGGAAAAATGGGAAAGCAATCAACTTTACACTTGAAATGAGGAATGGGTGAAAGACTGAAAGAAAAGAAGGCCAAAGAAGATGAATTATGAGGAAAACTGAAAGCAAAACTGCCATACAAAAGAGGAAGGAGAAAAGGGGGAAAGAACAGCAGTAAGGGAAGGAAAGTGAGGGGAGTCCAGACAGATGAGTTAATGCTATGTATTCTCCTCTGTAATTACATTCATTCGATGTAGATTCGAGCCAGGCACTTTACAGCAGTGTTAATGAGAAGGAAGCAATAGCTGATAGCCACAGTGGTTTAAAAGAGAGAATTGAAATCAGATTGCTGCTGTTCTGGGTGGATGTGGGCATATTTAGCATCACAGCCTATTGAATGAAGATCTCAAAGCACTCTGCACTAGTTCTGACACAGCATTTCCCAGCTTCTTCCAGTCTCTAGTGTTGAGAGCTATGGTTGCCTCTTGTTGCTGTCTTCATATGTTCATACAGCACAAGTCAACGTGGAAGCTGAGTCAGATGCCCACTGAGGAGACTGCTCCTGCCACCTTCATCTAATTCTTGTCCCACAGCTTTCTTTGGAAAGGGTTTTACTACCAGCAGGTTATCATCAGGTATGAGGCTCTTCACAGCCTATCTCAGAGGAAGGAAATCTTCCCAAATGGGGCATGTTTCCTTGGCAGATTTGCATATTCCTTCCTTGCCGTCACACATCTTCCTCCAGACAGATGATAGCTTCATTGCCCTCAGGCCCCCCCATAGTCCTGTTAATAACCTGTCTCTAATGATGCACCAAGTGCAGAGGAGTCATGTACTGCTCTCATGATTTCTCAGCTGTGCAGCTTGCACCCCTTCATCCTGAACAGCCACAGGAGAGATTTTGCTGGGAAAAGAGGAGGAGATAGGATAGAATTACAGAATCACAGAAGGGTTTGGATTGGAAGGGACTTTTCAAGGTCATCTGGTCCAACTCCCTTCAACTAGATCAGGTGGCTCAGAAGCCCTAACAACCTGATCTGGAATGCTGTCAGGCATGGGGCTTCAACCACTTCTCTGGGCAGCCTGTACCCAGTGACTCTCAGCATGAAAGAATTCTTCTCTATATCTAGTCTAATAATTTAATCTAATATAGATTATAACATTCCGGGGACTACAGAGAAGTCACCTCTCTGTATGTCTGTCTGAAGGAGGTGGAAAGCTCACACATGCCAGGTAGGAAAAATCATAGTCTTATTTCGATCGGAAAAGGCCTTTAGGATGATTGAGTCCAACCATTCAATACCAAAATGCTCTGGAATTATTCACACTGGCTCCTGGCGGGAGCTTGGAGTCTCGTGGATTATCCACTGAGGTGAACAATAGGGGTTTAATTTAAGGAATGTTTTCCCTGCCTTCAGCACGTCTCTCCAGCTCATGTCTCTGTTCCCTGATTGCAGTGTAATCTCACTCATTACTCCGTGGCCATAACCTCCTCTACCCCTTTCGGCAGTGGAGAACCAGCAGCCAATTTGTGCCCAGAATTAAGGTTGTGACCCTCTCCACTTGCCTCTGTGCCACTCGGCAGCTGAGGTATGTGAAGGCTCTCTGCTAATTGTTAGAAAATTAGAAAAGAAAAATTTCTGACCCTGAACTGTTTGCTGAGATATTCTGTAGTTTATTTTCCTCTCTACAGCAACAGTTTTCAACAAAAGTGAAGGGCTGATTGCTCCTGGAGTTCATTGGAAGTACGTTAGGACAAGGAGCAATGGGTGTAAGTTGCAGCAAAAGAGGTTCCACCTCAACACAAGGGGGAATTTCTTTACTGGAAGGGTCCCAGAGCACTGGAACAGGATCCCCAGAGAGGTTGTGTGGTCTCCTTCTCTGCAGACTTTCAAGGCCTGTCTGGATGTGTTCCTCTGTGGTCTGTGTTAGATAGGATTGTCCTGCTCCAGCAGGGGGGTTGGACTCGAATAGAATAGAATAGAATAGAATAGAATAGAATCAACCAGGTTGGAAGAGACCTCCAAGATCATCCAGGCCAACCTAGCACCCAGCCCTATCCAATCAACCAGACCATGGCACTAAGTGCCCCATCCAGTCTTCTCCTGAACACCCCCAGGGACGGTGACTCCACCACCTCCCTGGGCAGCCCATTCCAATGCCAATCACTCTCTCAGTGAAGAACTTCCTCCTAACATCCAGCCTATACTTCCCCCAGCACAACTTGAGGCTGTGTCCCCTTGTCCTGCTGCTGGTTGCCTGACAGAGGAGACCAACCCCACCTGGCTACAGCCTCCCTTCAGGTAGTTGTAGACAGCAATGAGGTCTGCCCTGGGCTTCCTCTTCTGCAGGCTGCACACCCCCAGCTCCCTCAGCCTCTCCTCATAGGGTTTGTGTTCCAGGCCCTTCACCAGGCTTGTTGCCCTTCTCTGGACACGTTCCAGAGATGATCTCCTTGGGTTCCTTCCAACCCCTAACATCCTGTGAGCCTGTGATCCTGTGCCTGGCATTAAAGGAGTCTGAAGTATTTTGGGTGTCAAATGTGAGGTAGCTGGTTGTGCTAGTTTGCCCAAACCATCACACTGGTCAGTTTCCTGATGAGGAGGTCTGGTTGTCCTTAGTGCACTTTATCTGCCTTTTAGGAAGTGACAGTCCTACCTAGGAGCTGTGCATGACACTGCATTTGCCTCACACTACTTCAGCTGCTAATGCTTCAGGTGAATTGCTTGTTAGGGAAGGCAAAATTGTAGATTTGTTTTCAGAAAGAAGGCTGGGATTATCCTCCCAGATGAATAAAACTGCAAGTTTTGGGCACAATTGACCCATTTGTCCTCAGAAATGCACTACAGCTTTGTAGGTGGTAATGACTTCTGTCAAATTCCTTTATTTCATTTGTCACTTTGAACTACTGGCTTATAGAGGCACCAGAAAGACTCCTTGTTGGTAGAAACATGGCATTAAGTTGCTGAATCATTACAAGCATCTTAATGCAGAAACAACTAATCTTTTTATCCAGAGCTAGCTTTGGGCTCTGCTTTCCCTCAGGACCTGCATGTTGTAGAGGAACAAGAAAATTAGCGCTAAAAAGATTACTTTGCTGTATGCGAAGCAATCCTCCATGCTCCCACCGTTCCCTAACGCTTGCAGTGCTGAAGTGTTGCAGCACTGAAAAGATAGGTAAAATCTGGAGATGCACCCAAGATGTCCACAAGGACACAGAGGGCACTTGCCTTTGGTTGATGTTTACAGGAATATGTTGCACGTGGTGCTTAAAACTGTAGGTAATTTTATTTTGCAATGAAAGCTGTGAGCATCTGTTCCTCTTCCTGTCTGTGCCAAGTCCCCACCTCAGGAGTCTATGTTGCTTCCACACCAGTCAGAGAGCACGTTTGCCCCCTAAACTACAGAGAGGTTGCAAGGCAGGAGAAGAAATCTCTCATGGGAAGGATTTTTTTTTTCTTTTAAAAACTTCCACTGGCATCCGTACAGGGAGGGTAAGAGCAGAGGAAGAGTAGTCCACCGTGGTGCCCACACTGAGCGTTGTCCAGTTCTGCCATGCCCTGTTGGGCCAGGAGCCAAGCCTTGTGCCATGCTCTTCCTGGGAGCCACAACTGTGGCACCTGCTGCCATCTAGCATGGTAAACAGCCAGATCATAGAATCATAGAATCAAGCTTCCATAGAATGGAAGGGAACTCCAAGCCCATCCAGGCCAATCTATCACCCAGCCCTGTCCAATCAACTAGACCATGGCACTAAGTGCCCCATCCAGACTTTGCTTCAACACCTCCAGGGACAGTGACTCCACCACCTCCCTGGGCAGCCCATTCCAATGCCAATCACTCTCTCTGCCAACAACTTCTTCCTAACATCCAGCCTAGACCTCTGCTGCCACAACTTGTGACTGTGTCCCTTTGCTCTATTGCTGGTTGCCTGGCAGAAGAGCCCAACCCCACCTGGCCACAGCCTCCCTTCGGGTAGTTGTAGACAGCAATGAGGTCTACCTTGAGCCTTCTCTTCTGCAGGCTGCACACCCCCAGCTCCCTCAGCCTCTCCTCACAGGGCTGTGCTCCAGGCCTCTCACCAGCTTCATCACCCTTCTCTGGACACCTTCCAGTATCTCAGCATCTCTCTTCACAAGATCCTCATCTTTGATCAGGATAAAGAAAAACAGTTCAGCCTCTGCAGGGGCTTGCTGTCAGGAGGCAGAACACTGGAAAAAGTGCAAGTAAAACACTTTGGAGCACTGCCCAGGGGGGTTGTGAAGTCTCCCTCTCTAGAGGCATTCGAGACGTGCCTGGATGCATTCCTGTGTGATCTGGTATAGGTGATCCTGCTCTGGCAGGGCTGTTGGACTGGATGAGCTTTCCAGGTTCCTTCCAGCTCCTGACATTCTATGATTCTGTGGAAAGTTTTGCAGGTGAAAGAACCTACCCCTCCTGGCTGGCAAGACATCACCCACACCGCTGTGATGGTCCAGTTGAACTGCCGCTGAGCGATGAGTGATATTTGCGGGTTAACAGCTTCGTTGGAGTTAGATGTCTGCTGGGCAGTGGGGTTCATAACTGCTGTGCCTCAATCCAAACAACAACTGGTTTTAGTGCCTCCTGTTTTAGCAGAAGTCTGGTGGAACCCTCTGCTATAAATATTTATCTTCTTGCTCCTTTTTTCTCCCCTCATTGGGAAAGATGGCAGAGATCCCATAGCAACTGGAGCTTCTCTTCGCAATCAGAGAGAAAGGGTAATTCTGGCTAGCATGTTGCAGGGAAGAAGTATGTACTCCATGTAGGCTAGACTTGCAAAGAGTAAATTGGAGTGAAAATAGATGAAATCTTTCCATAGCTCAATGGCAAAAGAAAATCAGCCATCATTTGCCTTCCATCTCCCAGATGCATTAAAATATGGGAAACACTCGATCTCCAGAACCCTTCATTTCTTGACAGGCTTTATTCACTCTCTCTTCTCAGCTGTTTGCATTAATTTATTCTTTAAGGCTGTTCCTGCAGTGCCAGCTCCTTTTAGTGCACAGCCTGACTAAGGGAGTAAAGGGAGTAAGGAGATGTTCATAGCTTTCACACAAGGAATGCAGGATCTTGAACTCGGGGGTGCTTGATGGGTGCTCATTGACTCTTCCATGTTTCTTCCTGCCTTTTGCTTGAGGCTTGTGTGACATCCGTTGAAAGGGAATGGTGGAAACAAAAACCAAGGGTTCAAAGAGTTCTTGGTCTTTTCTGTGCCTTTTGGCACACATTAGAGAAGCCCAAACTAGTGCAGATAAAAAGGAATAAAGGAAATACCTGTGACCCTGCCTGTACTGGGAAAGGCTTGGAGTGCTGATGATTAGTGATACAACAGCACGTTCAGAACAGAGGAAGTCCCTGCCTCTTTGAGGATGCTCCCAGCTTGGATCTTAGGGTTAAGTAATTTTACAGCTACCTCCTCTGAAGGCCATAACCTTGTCCTTCTCCTTCCATTTTTCCAGCTTCAGGTTTATATTGCTCTCCCAAGCAACTCAGAACAGTTGATTAACTCGTAACTCACTAGTTCTTGACACATTAAGCAGCAAATTTGACTCTAATTAACAGCTTTTATTAACCTGGGTTCCCACTTCCCTCCTCCTGTTTCACTCTGGAGACTCCTCAAGCCATTACAGATTTTAAAGTTAAATTCGTTTCTAATTTTTTTTTTTTAATCATAAAAGCCAAGAGTGTGCTGCAGACCTTGGACTGTGCAGCTCAGTGGGAGGACATGTGTCGGACAGAAGAACCTTTGGGAGGAAAATATCCTCATCTGGAGGTTAGCAAGGGCTTGAATTGTGGTGAGAGATGGTTCCTCGCCACAGGATTGGCTTGACACAGAAGAAGAAAGCATGAAGGACAGGCTGCAGCAAGAGCAGTGTGGGCAGCATGGCAAGGGAGGGGATTCTGCCCCTTGGTTCTGCTCTCCTCAGACCCCACCTGGAGTCCTGTGTGCAGTTCTGGAGCCCCCAATACAAGAATTTCATGGAACTGTTGGAGCCAGTTCAGAGGAGGCCACTAAGATGGTCAGAGGGCTGCAGCAGCTCTGCAATGAGGGCAGGCTACAAGAGCTGGGGCTCTTCAGCCTGGAGAAGAGAAGGCTTTGAGGAGACCTTATAGTGGCTTTCCAGTATCTGAAGGGGGCTACAGGAAGGCTGGGGAGGGACTATTGACAAGGTCTTGTAATGANCCTGCCATAGGCAGGGACACCTCCCACTAGAGCAGGCTGCTCAAGGCCTCATCCAGCCTGGCCTTAAATGCCTCCAGGGAGGAAGCATCCACAACCTCCCTGGGCAACCTGTGCCAGTGTCTCACCACCCTCACTGTAAAGAACTTCCTCCTAACATCCAGTCTAAATCTCCCCTCCTCCAGTTTAAACCCATTCCCCCTCGTCCTGACATTACCAGACCTTGTCAGTAGTCCCTCCCCAGCTTTCCTGTAGGCTCCCTTCAGATACTGGAAAGCCAACATGTCTTCATATGGGTGGGCTAGCATTGTCCTAAATAACTTTGCAATTCTTTCACCTTTTTGGATTTCCAGTTTTGTCTAGAAGGTGAACTAAAATCAACTACTTGTTGCCACTTAGTGAGAGATATCTTGAATCCCACTGAGCAAAGAAAGACAGAAAATGCAAAGGATCTTCACGCAGAATTAACCAGGTTGGAAAAGACCTCTAGGATCATCGAGTCCACCCTACCACCTAACCCTTCTAATTAACTAACACATGGTACTAAGTGCCTTATCCAGTCTCTTAAACACCTCCAGGGACGGTGACTCCACCACCTCCCTGGGCAGCCCATTCCAGTGCCAGTCACTCTTGCTGTGAAGAATACAATCTTTGCTCTTTTCCCACCCCACATTTCCTTCTTTTTCCCCCCAAACCCACAGCACCTGGGTGCTACTGCAGTCTCCTCCTACCCCAGGTGTGACCACTTTGCCCTCCCTGCTCGCTCCCCTTTATAACTGGCCCCAGAAGAGGCAGTAGCCCTAAGCTTGCCCAACTGGGCAGAGGATCCTCCTCCAGTCATCACTGGTGAGTTTCCCACCTTGGTGAGTGCACGCTGGGTGAGTGGTGGAGGGGATCAAAGGCCGGGGGGCCTGGTGGCCCCCCGACTATGTAGGATTAGGCTTGATGATTGCTCTAACATCACCCACGGGTGCTGGCTGAGCTCCTCTGTGTTTAACTGATCTTGAAACTTTTGCATCTGACGTTCTTTAGTGATTTTACTGGTGATGATTGTGATGTGCTTCCTGAGCTTCTTGGACTGCTTGTGGTGAACATGTGAAAACCCCTAATGTTCCCAGTAAACACGCTGCTACTTATGCAGGCAGGCAATTATTCTCAACATCAGTATTTACCTTTGCTTCACTAACGATCTCTTGTTAGCGTCAATGAAACAATTTATCGGCCACGTCTGTGATGAAGATCTCTGTGCATTGCCTCTTTTCTTCCAGATTTCCTCACCTT
>WAAF01004098.1:0-34499 GCA_013400475.1 Tricholaema leucomelas | reverse complement strand
CAGGTCTAATGGACAACTTCAGTTTACCATCTTCAGTTTCTACAGATGCTATTCCAAAAAGCCCATTTTGGGGGGGCTTTTCAAAGACCTTTATGGTCTTTGAAACAACCTTCTCTCAGAAAGTCAGTTCCTAGAATGCAAGGCGCATCAGGACCAGCTACAATAGTGTGTTTCTTCCACTCTTCCNCGCATCAGGACCAGCTACAATAGTGTGTTTCTTCCACTCTTCCACCAGTTGAACTTATCTCAGCCTGCAACTTAGTTAACTCTTGAGATCCAACAGTGACTCCAGAAATAGTGATAGCCTCTGTCCCTTTGCAATTGGATGGCAATAGAGTACACTGAGCACCTGTGTCAGCTAAAGCCCTGTACTTCTGAACTTTTGAACTGCCAGGCCACCTAATGAATACATTCCCATAGATTCGGTTCTCTCCACTCTCCCTTTCCTCCTCCTGGCTGGAGGCAGGGCACCCCTAATGCTGAACATGGCATGTGGGGTATACACAGTAATTGGTGTTGTTAAGGTGGGAGAAATTTCAATTATAATAATAGCAGTTACTCTGAGGAGCTGAAGAAGTGGCAGCTACTTTTCTGGCATTGCTGCCTCTGTTGCTCCCACTCTGAAGTTCCTGACTCTTTGCAAAAGAACTGAAATAGGTTGACCATCCCACATGTTCATGTTCTCACCAAATTGGTCATACAGGATTATCCACAATGGCTCACGTGATTGTTGATGTCTAGGTGCAGTTTTTCTCCTGGGATGGAATTGCCTTGCAGGAAGTGGGCATCTGTTCCTGGTGGCAGAACCATGCACCTGTTCAGAAGATGAAGGGATGGTATCCTTTGCCATATAGGAAATGGAGATTTTAAGTTCCTCCTTCAGTTCTTTCATGCACCTCTTGCCAGCAGTGTATTTTGCCACTTCTTTTCAATATCATCCTTGTATCTGCCTGCTAAACAGAAAGCTTCATTTGACTCACCCTCCTCATAAAGCATTTCAGGTTTTAGTTAAGAGGAAATCTCATATGTAGACCAAGAAAACAGACAGTTCTGCTTCCTAAAGTGATAGAAACTGTCTAGTTTAATTTTACATCTGTTAGTTTTGTGAAGAAAGCTATGTTTCCTATTTTGTACTGCCAACATTATGCTTTTATGAAAAGTACAGGCAGGAGTACAATGAACAACTTAATTAAAATTGAAAAAGTGGTACAAATTCAGAAAGACAGTCTTTGCAATAGCATCTTCAAACAGAACAAGCAGAAAGTCAGGTTCAAAAAGAATTGATATCAAAGATCCTTCCCACCTGACTTTGTACATTAACTTTTATGAAGACTGTTTCTTGGCCCATTAAGTTTGGAGTGTGGTGGGTTTTTTGTTGTTTGGTTTTTTTTTTTGTTTGTGGGTTTTTTGTTTGTTTTGTTGTTTTTTTTTTAATTTAAAAAAGAAGAAGAAAAAGAAGGAAGATTAAGAGACTTGTGAAGTTCCCTGCTTTACCCATCAGCCTTGTTCTTTCAGTCACAATACCTTACCTCAAACATGTATAATTCAACATCAGGACCAAAGCTGCCTGCAGAAATCCAGGCTGGAAAACAAAGTGTCAGTAAACACTGTCTTTAGCTTTGAAGGTAGATTATGAAAGCCATGTGATGCCGAAAAATAGCTGAGCTCTGTTTTCCTGTCTGATATGCTGGTGTTGGATTGCTAAATTAAGTAAATGATATCCATGATGCATGTTGGTACAATGACTGGAAATCTCCTATTGTTTTTAACATTAGTCTTTCAGGAAATGTGAAATACTCTGTTCTCTTCGCAGAGGCTGTATGTCAGATCTGTTTGTGTGGGCATGTGAATGACTTGTGCAGAAATGCTTCATAGTACAACATTTCCAGTAGTGCAGTAACATGCAACGAAAGTCAATTCATTACCTTCCAGTGTTGTGTTCTTCATTCACCTAAGCATATCCCATTACTGATATGCCTATCACGAGTGATACTAACCAAAACCAGCTGCAGAAGTTCAGTAATAAGACATCAGTACTAAAATACGCATACGCCAACTTGCAGTCCAAGAGCTCTAATGGAGAATCCTCTATGCAGATAAAATTAAGTAGCAAATGAAAATTTCAGCTACAAAGTATATGCCTACTGATGCAACTTTCTCAAGTAGTCTGAGGTAATAAAAAGATCACAGAGGTATATATCTACTGTTCCCTTTGTGCTAGTATCAAGTATAGCTATGCTGTCAGCCAGATTTGCTCACTTATCCATCCAAAATTTTATTTTCTGATTTTTACTGACCTAGTCAGACCATCTTTACTGACACAGGGATGTTGCAGAGCCACACAGCAAGATGAAGGGGAGCCCACAGTTAGATAAACACAAACTTGTTATGTAACCACTGCCTTAAAGCTAGTAGGTTGGTTAGTTAGAATGATTGTAGGTACTATCAAAAGAAAACAGCAGCCTGGAATACAGGGACAATAGAAAGAACTAAATGTAATTGGGCTGAAACTCTGCACATGAATTCCCACTATGGTAGAACACCCCATGAGGACAAGAGAAGGACATAATTTTGTATTTGACAGTACTGACACCAATAGTAGAATGCTACATGCCGTATTCACAGGGAGATAAAGATGTTGTTTATTACCAGTGTTAAAGTTTAGATTAATCTAGTACGTGCAGAAAGGCTGCTTAGTAAGAGTCTGTCAAGCCAATGACCTGGCACTGTTGCATATACATTGATGTGTGCAAGTTAAGTGTTTGCTGAATGAAGGAAATTCTGCATCAGGCTTTGGTGCTGCAGTAACTGAAGGTGCTACAAGTGAATAAAGAGAAAGCCGAAAGGAATGGAGTGACGATGAAACATCATTAACAATCTGCACAGTGATTCATCACAAATAATAACATTAAAAGCCATGAGCATGAACTGTAATCAATGTCATTCTGTTAAAGCATTACTGTATTACTAGTAGAGCGCCTACAAGCCCTGATCAAAATTGAGACTTTGCTGTGTTAGGCACTGTACAAGTGAATAGGAAGAACGAACTGCTTTTAGCAACTGACAAAAACGGATGGATTATTTTCTGAGAGTTAATACAGTATCTGCCACCACAGAGTATGGCAAAACCTTTAGTGTGAGCACATTCCTACTGCAGTCATGTTTTACACTGCTCCTAGATCACAACACCATCAGGGACGCCACTGACCAGAAGATGGCATCAGTAGAAGCTGATAACATTGGATCTGAACTTTGTGGTCAGAAAAAAATGTGAGACTGAGTGCAGCACTAATGAACAACTTCCTGAGCTTCGCTTTACTGGTAAAACCTATTGTACCTAAAGCAAAACACAGCAAGTATTTGAATGTAAGGTGTGTTTTGTTTTTAAGTAATTTTTCACAGATGAAGCTGGCTATTATCTGCTACCCTGGCCACAAACCATGTATCTCCCTGTATGTATTAGGGGTGGGTTGGCTGTCAGCAGTCAGCAAAGGCTGCTCCTATATTTACCATAAAATCAATAAGAGATAGATTTTCCTAGAAAATTAAGAAAAAGGCAATCTTAGGCTGGTAAAAAGAGCATACAATTAGATAAAGTTTATCACAGAACTGAAGTTACAGGCAATAATATATTATTTTTTCAACTGGTTCTCATATCACCATTCTGCTCATGTTAAAATCAAAATTGCAGCAGAAAAATAAGTATGATGTGACCTACTGCAGGGATGAGGAACGATTCTGGTATCGTTCTATGAAGACTTAAGGAAAGCAAGATAATTACCTTTTATCTTACTATTCTATCTAAGAGACCAAGGAACCCACTTGCTTGGTTAAGTGTGTCAGAAAGACAAATTATACCAACCCCATATGCATGGATTCTGAGATGCTGAATACTAATTTTAAAGGAGTTTTATCAGATAGCCAGATGAAAAGAAGTCACAGGGACTTGTTACTTTTCAAGAGTATATGCTTTGTCTGGCTGCTGGCAATTCAAGTTTGGTAGTGGGTCAAGTTACACCTATAAAATAGGCTTGAAAATACTTGTTTTCAAAAATCATTATTTTGTATAAATATTCAGATCTTGCAATATTTTATACAATGGAGGTAGAAAATAAACTATCATATTTTGATAATATAATTTGGGAACACTATAAATAAGAACATGATGATAGGTTAATTAAAGCACTTCACAGAACTCAGCCTTATGGATTGATGCTAAAGAGGAAAATGTGTCAGTGCATGAAATAGCTTTCCCAAGAGATAAATTAGGTATCAGCTGCATTCATTTTTCCTTAACGATCTCATTCACTGACCTTGATATTCTGCATACATAATTGTCTTAGCTATAATAAAAATATTTCTTTAATAATTCAACTTATATTGAAACAGCTACTGCGATATATATATGCTGCCTGGTCTCCTTTACTGCATCTTTCTGCTACTGAATACAGATGAGAGCTGCTACTAGGCAAACTGAAAGGTTGCTTTAACCTTACAAAAAAATATGGATAAGCAGCTCTGCCTGTGATCACATTCTCTGGAACTAAGAGTAAAAAGATTTTGGTGTTTTAGTGCTGTAGTTACACTAATGTGCCCCAAACCACAAAAACATTAAGATGAGGAAAATTGTGTGGTGCTCTGAGCAGTGAACTGCCTTCTTCAAATGACTCTAGGAAAAGGTGTATTCTGGATGCCCATTTTCCATCTTCATGCTAAAATCTTACAGGTACAGCTAGGCTAGCACCACATATGTGCTGCCATTAAACAAAAGGCCTTTAAAAACCCACAAGTACGCACCTATTCTGCCAAGAGTCTTCTGTATATTGGTATAATGCTGGTTTGTTATCTATTTGTTCCTTCCCTAAATCCACCTGCAAACTCATATACATTTCACAAATGTTATCTTTTCTTTTTCAAATACCATAGTCAATTCATGCTCAACTTCAAAATATAAAAGTGGGGTTTGTCCCCACTTGGGGGGGTAAGCACTCGCAGATCTGTTAAGGACCTTTCTTCACAGAGTCCACTCCCTACTACAACTTCAGTTTAAACTCTGAAGATCTGTGATCTGATTTTCACCCCTTATGTAAAGAAATAGCACTATAAAGAGACAAAGAGATATTAATTTCAGGAACTATATTAAGGTAGCCAAAAATCATCTCTGAGAGCAGGTTGATTTAAAAAAAAAATTCTTTTAAGGGCAGGTCTAAAAATCAATCTTGAAGAAAAGCAGGAGTAGCAACATACCTCAGACTGTGGTAAATGCTGCTCCTCAATCTTAATCTCACCAACAGAAAGGCATTTTTAGGCAGAATAGTTATTGTGAGAGGTGATTTTATATATTTTGGGTGGGATATATGCTTCTCTGTAGCTTAGCTTACATCACATTTCTTTGGTCCTCTTTTTATACTCCACCAGCACTTGTGATTCAGGCAAGAATAATAACCCAGAGTCTATGACTTATAATGTCTTTTAAACATTTTTTATGTTAGCTGATTAAAATATAACCATTATAACTGGCTGTACAGTGATCACAAGACTGGAAACTCATTCCAGAAGATAGGTCTGAAAGGAGAAGCTAGTTATCCCATAGTATATGATGAATTGACTCCTGGAATATCCCTTCCTGCTGGTAAGTGAGAATCAAGAATGTTAAGGTATGTATGAAACACATGGGAATGTATCATGGGGACAGATGTGAATTCAGAGGGTCACGTGTGACTTGAGAAGGAGGCATTTTAGATTTGTACACTTCATATAACCTTACATGTTTTGCCTTGGTCTGTGCAGTCAGTGCAGCTAGTTAGAGAAACAGCTCAGTAACCTAGCCTCACACAGCTGTTACTAGGTAATTTCAGCACCTGCTAATGAGGAAACCATGGCAGAAATGGATGAAGTAGAGCAGTCACCTTGCAGGAACATAAGAGCTCACTAGTACGAAGAAAAAGTACCTCCAAACAAATTTTCCCCGAAAGCTCAGTGTTCTTGAAAATAAATGTTTTACTTCCTTAAAATCCTCAAAAAATCAATTTAGAAATAGTGTCGGGAGCACTGGAAGATGCCTGCAAAGAATGAACATCAGCAAAATCTATTTTTGTGGTGAGGATCACATATGTCTCTCAACTGCCTACGCTTCATGAATATGAAGTCAAATGAGGCAGTTACAAGGGGTTCAAGCTGCATTCTTCAGTGCTGGCAGCCTTCTTGCCAGGATCAGAGGAGCCTTTGGTACTAATTTCATGGAGCTCACATAATGTTGAAGGAGGTTACTATTTTGGAACTATTTCTTTTATAGGGGCATTGTTTTACACGATTACCTTAACGATGGCACGTAAGAGGTAGGTTTTGCACTTTGTATCAACAGCCTTTTTTGTCCATGTGTTTTTTAATTTTCAAAGGTGCTAATCACTTATGACTCATCAAAATGTATTCTGGCTGACAACCCCAAGGGCCCAAGAATATTTATATGACCTGTGGCACACTTTGAGAAAAAAAAGAGCAGATGCTCTGATCAAGACAAGAGAAAGGCCAAGTAAGGACTTGTCAGAGATTTCCATACATGTAGGTCCTCATCCTATGCAAATTCATGCATTTTCATTAGGAGCTTCCACAGTCATCCAAGCTCTTCATCCATGAGGCAACTCCCTGACAAGAAAGTCAGAGACTGATTAATTCCTGAGGTCTTCTTGAAAGTCAAAATGCACTAGTTACATTGAAAGTCAGAAGGTAAGTAATACACAATACAGACTACTAGGGCTATATTCTTGTTATGGTTTAAGATTTACCTTAGATTTTGTGTCTAAGTGTAAATAAGGAATAGGGAGAAGTACAATAGGTAGCCTTCCAGAAAAGACTGATACGGTAGATTTATGTGTGCATGTACAACACAGTGCCATGAACTTGGAGTGGTCTGTAGGACTGGACAGAGGAGGAGAAAAAAAATAAATACTTGGTTTGAATATGAAGCAGACTAGGAAAAATCTTTATTGAGTGATGAAGCCCAATGGATACTATGTTGTCCTGATCGTTCTGATACAAAAACAGTTCTGATAACAAAAACAGTCAACTTCCCTTTAAGAGAAACAATTTCTAAATGCAGATGGAAAGCAAAAAGTGTATTGCCTTCTGCTATTTCTATAACTTGCTTCGGACTAAAATAAGATATGTGTACTTGGAAGTTTCCAATTTTGTTCCTAGGTTTAATGAATTTATTAATTCTTCTACTAATCTATTGGAAGTTTGTCCTTATCTGTCATCAGATGGAACCATAGAATCACAAAATCACATAATACTTTGGGTTACAAGGGGCCTTTGATGGTCATCTAGTCCAACACTTCTACAATGAGTAGTGACATCTTCAACTAGATCAGGTTGCTCAGAGGCCCATTCAACCTGACCTTGCATGTTTCTAAGGATGGAGCATCTACCACCACTCTGGGCAACCTGTTCCAGTGTCTCAGTACCCTCATTTAAATAAAAAAAATTCTTCCTTAGATCTGATCTGAATTTACCCTTGTTTAGTTTAAAGCCATTTTCCCTTGTCACAACTACTGAAAAGTCTGTCACCATCTTTCTTACAGGCTCTCCCCAAGTATCAAAAGGTTGCAGTTAAGTCTCCCTGGAGCCTTCTTTTCCCAGGCTGAACTCCAACTCTCTCAGAATTTCATCATAGGAAAGATGTTCCAGCCTTCTGATTATTTCTCTGGTCTTCCTTTGCACCTGCTCTAACAGGTCCATGTCTTTCCTATGCTTAGGACTCCAAAGCAGGACACAGTGCACCAGGTGGGGTTTCACAAGAGCAGAGCAGCAGAATCACCTCCCTCAACTTGCTGACCATGCTTCTTTTGATGTAGCCCAGGACACAGTTGGATTTCCGGGCTGCTGGTGCACATTGCCAGTTCATGTCCAGCTTTTGATCCACCAGTACTCTCAAGTCCTTCTCCACAGGGTTGCTCTCAACCTATTCATTCTCTGGCCAAGGTTTGTCACAACGCAGGTGCAGGACCTTGCACTTTGCCTTGTTGAACCTCATAAAGTTCACATGGGACTGCTTCCTGAGCTTTCCCAGGTCTCTCTGGATGGCATCCTGTCCCTCAGGTATGTCGATCACACCGTTTAGCTTGGTGTCATCTGCATGTCATCTGAGAGCGCACTCAATCCCACTGTCTATGTAATTGATGAAGATGTTAAACAGCACTTGTCCTTATACAGACAAGTACTGAGGGTCCCTGAAGGACAATCCTTGTCACCAGTGTCATCTGGAAATTGAGCTACTGACCATTACACTTTACATGCACCCACACAGCCAAGTCTTTATCCACTGAACAGTCCAACCATCAAATCCAGGTCTCTTTAATTTACAGAGAAGGATGTTGTGGGGGAATTTTGTCAAAGACTTTACAGACATCGAGAATGATAACATCCATAGCTCTTCTCTTGTCTGCTGATCTAGTCAATCCATCATAGAATGCCCTTAGGCAGGTCAGGCAAGACTTGCCCTTCACAGAGCTATGTTGGCTGTCTCAGATCACCTCTCTGCCCTTCATGTGCCTTAGCACAGCTACTAAGAGGATCTATTTCATATCTCCCCAGGCATAGGAGTCTGACAGGCTGATATTTCCAAAGGTCCTCATTTCTACTCTTGAAAAATGGGTGCAATGTTTCCTTTCTTCCAGCCACCAAGGACTTCACCTGACTGCCATAACTTTTCAAATATCTTGGAGAGTGGCTTGGTGACTACATCAGTCAATTTCCCCAGGACTCTGGGATGCAATTCATTAGGTCCTGTATACTTATGCATGTTCAGGTTGCTCGTATGGTCACAAGATTACCTTCTTTTACAGTGGGAGAGGCTTTGCTCCCTAGGTTTCCATCTTGCAATCCATCTACTCAAGAGGCATGGGAAGAGGTTGTCAGTGAGAGACTGATGTAGAATTAGTGTTGAACACCTCAGCTTTCTCCTAGTCCATTGTTAGCAAATTGCCAGTCGTACTCATAAGAGATAAGACCCATTCAGATTTGTAGATAGATTAACAAACAGCAGACTAGTGTCTTCCGTCAAAGGTATTCTTGGCCCATCTCCTGATGACTTTCCTCTGTATCCAAACTTGTGCTGCCTACATCAAGACTTAATCTGAGCTATATAGACAACAAGGTGCTTAGTTGCAGAGTAGCATCACGAGAGAGAAACAAACACAGGCCAGGAGCAGGAAGCATATTGACCACTACCAATGTCTTTCTGCTAACACTTCTGTATACACGCCGAACAGAGAGGGAGATGAGGATAGCCCACGAATCAGAGCTCAGATGTGTGAAGGAATGTAGTTTGAGAATACTCATCTACACTGACATGATTGTGAAGAATTTTCTGCGACTCTTCAATCTTGTATTCAATACCCTGCAAAGCAGGATTTTGAATATCTGCCCAGGTAAGAGTATTTTCTGGATAATTCAACTGCAGAATTACTTTAGCACAGGCCAAACTTACACTGAAGAACTTTTGGCTTCAGGTTAAAGACATTGGGTAATAAACTTTGTGAAGATTCTTTTGGTACTTGCTAGGAATGTAACGGCTCCTTACATTTGTTTGATTGATACATTTGAGACATTACATGTTTGAAAATTTTATCAGCAATCTATGTGTACACAAATCAAGGAAATAATCTATTCTGCTACTGTTCAGAAAAACAGTCTTTGCCAATGCAACATGTAATTTCCCTTTTTCATTTCATTTGAAGCCCCAAAGATATCTGAGCTATCTAATTTGCCATAGCACTCACACTTAAAACTATCATCCATACTAAATTGCATTAGCCATATGCTCTAACACAAAGAAAATGGAACAGAAAAACATTTCTCTTTATTTTTACCTCTCCTTCCAGTCTGGCTGCTTCACAACTCACAGACCCATGTCTCAATACTATTCACGCAGCAGATCTTGCAAATAACCGAGCAGAGCTTTTGCAGCGCTCCGGATGTTGATGCTGGTCTGGCCCAGGCCACTCCCTGCTCTCTTGTGAAATACGTGATCTAAATCTCCCATTATTTAATTTTCTTAGCATGTACCTGGTACCTTTGGAATCTAGCTAGCAATCTTTGCTCACTGAGAATTATTTTAGGTGGAGAATTTTATAATGGCAATTTCTAAGAAGAAGTGGTCAGTTTGGGTCTCAGTGTTTACCAGAATCATGTTGGTGACAACCTTTCATATCTCATATTACTTTTATTACTAGGTTGAGTGCAAGAGTCAAAATCATGTTTCTTTCCAGAAAGCACATATAAGAGACAGTATGGACCCTCATTTCTTACATTCCTGTTCTCCTACAACTTGGCCCAGCAAAAATAGAGTCTGGACTGTCTTTTTAATAGATAGACTACATCCACAGCCTGCCCCACATTCAGCAGATGGCTAAGCTGATTGTAAAAGGAGATCAGGTTGGTCAGGCAGGACTTGACCTTCCTAAACTTATGCTGGCTGGGCCTGATCTCTTGGCCATCCTGTAGGTGCTTTGTGATGGCACTCAAGATGACATGTTCCATGACCTTGCCCAGCACTGAGGTCAGGCTGACAGGTCTGTAATTCAGTGGTTCCTCCCTCTGGTCCATCTTGTGGATGGGCATTACACTGGCCAGATTCAGGGACCTCTCCAGTGAGCCAGGACTGTTGATGAATGATGGTGAATCATAGGATCATAGAAGCCTTTATCGACAGGTCCCTATAGAAGTTAATCTGATGTGGGCTTTAAAATACTTTCAAACACATGAAAATTTTTAAAGATAGCTGTACAGGGTTAACCCTCCAAGGGGAGTAACCTTGAACCTGACCCTAGGTGTTCTTGACCCCTCCCTAGGAGTGCGTCTGAACACTACCAGGTGATGGTTAGCCCACTCCCCCTTCCTGTCTAAAGATCCATAAAATCAGGGGGACTCCCTGTTCTCTCTCTCTCTGCGCTCCCTGCCTCCCTGCTTACCAGCATCACCATCCTGTTCCTGGTTCTCTTTGTTTTACCACGTGGCCATCACCCACGAGGCAGACAAAGCCATCACCATCAAAATCTGATTGTATATACACATTTTGTATTTGTTTTCCCTTCCCTATACCTTTGTAACTTCCCTACCTCAAATACCTTTTTAATTTATTGCTAAACTTTTTTAACTTCCAAATCGAGTGAGATTCATTTATTTGTGTGTGCTTACCTTTTCCTCTCTCTACATCTAATTCCTTTCTTTTGGGAAAGAAAGGGGAAGAGGGAAGGGCACTCTATAAAATTGCTATTTGTTCTATCAAATATATTTGAGTCTCTGGGAATTTAAATTAGAACTGAGACAATACAATAGCAAGTGACACCAGTAGCCTTTTGCTTCCTTTGTAGCAAGGAGCCAGGCTAATGACACTTCCACTGGAAAGCATCTGTGTATCTAGCAGTTCTAGTGGGTGAGTTTCAGCTTGATGGGATTTAAACTTCTTTCACTTCAGGACATGATTTAATAGCCATAGTGGGTTTAAGTTGACAGTTGGACTCGACAATCTTAGAGGTCTTTTGCAACAAAAACAGTTCTAGACTGCTATGATTAAACTTCACATTTCTGTGGAAAGATAATCACAAAATAGCTTCAGGCAGGCAACTAACAAGAGAATTACCAAAAGTTGCTAGTGGATCTTACATATCTAATTTTTGAGGTCTATGTCACAGAGCCAATATCATGACTGCAATAAACACTGTAATTGTTTCAGATATCATGTGAGTGATGTTAATATGAAGTTACATTCAGCTAATAAAATGTGTCAGCTCTTCAATCTGATGCTTTACTGACCTTGAGATTGTCCTATAAGAGGTATTATAAAGACAACAATTGTGCACGGATAATGGGTTGTATGCAACATCAAGAATGCATTCAAAGGAAAAATTCAGCACAGATATTCTTTTGTGTCAAGCATAGGTACTCTTGTGAGTCAGTGTGGACATGTGTTAAGTGGAATTCTAGCTCCTACTTTGATTTTTGTTGTTGGTGCTTTTGCTTTCTTCTTTCTCACTGTTGCTTTCTTACCAGCCAATCCAAAGTTCAGCCTGAGAGAGGAAAAATGTTCTTAAAAACCTCAGTGAAACCTCAGTGACATATTCAATTGTCCAGTTGTGAAAGTACATCTCATATACATTAATTTAGCATTCAGTGTCATATCCAACAGGCAGGGCTAGTAATTTTTTAGCAGATCTTTTTTCTCCAGATGCACTTTCAGAGGTGGCAACATAGCATAGCAGAGTTCAAATCAAAGCAAGTGCAGCAGGGAAACTATGGCTCTCCACACTAACTAAAAAGGTAATACAGACACAACTCCCCTCCCAGAAACCTGAGTCCCCAGGAGGGGCTCTCAACCACCCCTCACCTTCCCCCTACCCCTCTCAACCTTACCCCAGTCCCAAGGAAGAATGGAGGTTCGGACAAGGGGATTAAGAAGCAAAGGTGAAATCAGCCAAAGCAAATGGAGGGTGAGGTTAGAAAGCAAGATGGAGTTCAGCCAGCAGCCTCAGCTCTCCCCAGCAGGCAAAGCAGAAGAGAGAACAGCCCAGCACGAAGTGCCCAAGCAAAGTGACTTTATCTAAGTCACTTTGTTTTGCCTTTCTTCTTTACACATCTCAGCAAGACTGTGAGGGAAGTAGACCTCACCATTGTTTTCATTTCTCAGCCTATCATCTAGTTCTTCTCACCAAAACATGCTAGCTAGGCTCAAACTAGCACAAGCATCAGTTGAAGGACAGTCTGTCAAGGAATCTCTTGTCTGCTGTCTCACTCTGCAGAATTAGCTCTATTAAATGACAGAGTCTGATGGATTTTGAAGGCAGATTTTAAAAACTCCTCACTGTAAGTATTTCCAGAGGCATCAAAATTAGTAAATAATCAGCTTTCATGGAAGATAGGCACTTAAACTTATCAGGCTCTTACCTACCATGTGAGTCATCTGTTTCATTCTGGAATCTGTGAACCTTGGAGAGGGCTGCTAAAAATGCTGTGACCAGTGGCAATACAGTCCAGTAGTGACAGATATCCCTTCTCACAACTTTCTGACTGCCATCACAGTGAACATAAAAGACAGCCACCAAGCAGTATGGTAGAATGTCTGTTTAGAAGCTTACCTTCCTGGATTTTATTTTCTCTATCATCAAAGACAAAAGAAGCATGAGGCATTTAGCTAATTAGAAGTTTCTGTAGATTTTCCGTAATCTCTTCTTATCATCAGTCTAAGAACACACAAAGAGTGTGTGGGCCAGACTGACAAAATACCCACAAAACATACCAAGATCACTTATGTAAGAGTAAGGCTTGATAGCTACTTTTATTTCAAATTTTCCCACGTAAGAGCAACAGCACACCGCCACAACAATAAGCAGAATTTGATAAGTAATGGCTCGAGTCCTCTGGAGCTTTGCACTTTGTCATGACAGTCATTTTACAGATTCTTTTGTGGTCCCTGTTAACATTAAACAGGTATTTACAAGAACTTTTGCAAACTAGAGATGAGTGCTGTCATACAAGCCTGTTATGGTAAGCAGCTCTGAGATTTGCTTATGAAATAAACAAAGGCTGAGGTGCAGAAACAGCCTAAATAATTTCCACTGCCTAAAATCTTACTTGACAGCCACTTTGCTTTTGAGGGTGAGCTATGTCTTTCCAGGCAAACTGTCAGCTGCTTATTTCTTCAAATACAAGTAGTTCCACAGAGTACTAGTTCTGTCCAGGCTTTCTGGATGTTGGTACACATTTATTATGCACAAAAAGCTACTATGAATGCACAAATTGTTCATTCTACACATCATCAGTGTGTATCATGCAAGATGTATCTAATCTACTGGTGATCAGAGATGTGTGAAATGTTTGTCACACATTGTCTATGCTTATTCAAGACATCTAACTGCACAAATGTGGACATGTCAATGCATTCAGAGCATATCAAACCAAAAATACCTGTTCAGGTCTGGCTAAACCTGAGATATTGAGTCCCTTCCTGACATTAGAAGTTTGGAAATGTCTAGGGAAAGTATTGCCTATATTATAATATTAAACTCCAAAACTCTGATTTACCATAAATTTAGATAGATGAGTTTAGAGATAAGAGGATGTTAATCTCTGAGTCAAAAGACAGGGAGACAGTTACACTGCTCTGCAGCATCACAGTGTTTATCTCATCAAACCTGTATCAAACCTGGGCATCAACAGGTCTTCATAATACAGAAACGTTCTAATATTGACCCAGCAGATTGTATTTCCTTTTAATTTTCAAAGCTGCCAAAATGTGAACTGGTTTTCCAAAACACAGATTAATCAGCTTTACCTATGATAGGTTTGCTTCTCAATGCAACGCATGCACGTAGGATCAAAGCTTTGAGATCACATTGCCTTTGTCACTGTCATCTCTGCAGAGCTGATTTCTGTGATTCCATATGATATCAATGGGGGCTCCACACTGAACAAAGTTAATATCTTGATGTTCTTAAGGAATCACCAGTATTTAGAAAGAGTTGAAATCTTTCTTTAAAGAGAGAGGCAGCAGCTGTTGTATTTTGCTGCAGGTTTTCTGCTTTAAAGCTGACTGCAGATAAAAATGAGTAAGTAAATATGAACCACAAAAAGCATTTATCTGATGGCTGCTGCTTTTGCTACTTGTGGTCTGAAAAATTACAACAAAGGAAGGTTGAAATAATCAAGAATGGTATAAATACTACTTAAGCCAGCAGTCACATATGGTATATTAGCAATGTAGAGTGATTTGATGAAAACTGAAACCACTACATGCATCTGTCATGAAACAAATCTACAAATTACTTTCCTGAGAAAATGAAATGTAATGACATAACTGCTCGTCTGTAATAGAGTTATAACAACTGCAAATGGTAAAACTACTGCTAATGTAATGCATTTTGTCAGCTCAAGTTAACCAAACAGACGATTCAAATGACAATTTCCTTGAAGAGAACAGATTGCCTGATAGGTCATAATCAAGCACACATCCTTAGAATAACAGTTCCAAAGTATTGCATACTTCTGTGAGTCACCCTGTAACATAAAACTGAGTGTGATTTGTCACACCATTTCAGCCTCCATTAAAACTAAGAGGGTAGTGTAGCATTCTCCAAGCTTCAAAATAGGAATATTAAAATGGATAATGCTGGCACTCATTTTAAAGAAAATTCTCAGCACTTGCCAAGTCACACTTTCTGAGGTATCTGGCAGTGTGGGAGGGATGCTCTCTCTCAAGAGGGCCTGTTTTTCATGGTCATCTCAGGCAGGGGGCTGCAAAGTTCATTAAATGATCTTATCTCACTGCTGGTTCTGTTCAAAATAGCCTTGATATGATGAAGGATTTATGTTACCTCCACTTCAAATAAAAAGTACCGAGGGATGCATTTCATTACTGCCCTGTGACACGGGAGAAGTCAGGGTGGCAGTGGCAATATTCCTCATTTGTTTGTGTCTCACAGGGGATTTGTTTGCTGAAAGAGTCCAGCTCCAAAGGTAAGTAAGTATTTGTTTTTACAAGCGAGTTTTTCATAATAACGACAACAAGAAATACATCGGTTCTCTAGAATTAATAACCACAAAAGTATATTTTAGGAAAGAGGAGAATGTGAGAAAAATGCCAGGGAAGAGTGCCCAGTTTGTCAGCATTCTAAGGAAGCTGAGTAGTATTGATATAGAAAAACATTTACAGGCAATTTCCCTGCCTCGACGCTGATAAAACACCAGGAGACGTGGCTGCGTGTTCTCAGCTGATGGGTTAAACAATAGTCAAGATTACACATACAGCTCTCTCACAGAGGTTTTTAACAATTACCTGCTGGTGAGAGGCTTCTGATTTTGTTATAGACATTTTCACATGGATTGGTTTATCTTGCATGTTTTGTCAGAAGTGGATGGTCTAACAAAGAACACTAGCTCTGGACAGGATTTATCTTCTTTTATCATAGACTGAGTCTCCAGGTAATCAAAAATCAAACAACAAATGAAGCATGTTCATGATCTTTGACTAATAAATATTAATCTATGCTGTATATATGTTCTTACAAATTCTTAGAATCAGGCTTCAAATGTATCTGACAGTGGGGAATATCTAGTGATTACAACAATATTTAATCATGCAGGCTACAATGACTTTAAATATGCCTTAGGTGCTGAAAATTAAGCTAGTCAGAGTTGGACAAATCTATAGAAATCTCAGGAAAAACATCTGGACATTCTGTATTGCACAATGCTAATGAATGACTGTTCATTTGATGCTTACGTTGCTGCAACTGCCACCACAACCCTATTTTTGTGCACTGATTCCAAGGTGTGTCAGAATGTAGGCAGCCAGCGTGAAGAGTTAGGTACAGAGAGTGGGAGAAGCTGAGGAGCAGATGGATGCTGAAAACTTTGTGAAAGGGCAAGTTTGTTGAGATTAGCATGAACAGCAGAGGAGAAATGCAGCTCTAGCAAGAAGTGGAGGGAAATTTTCCACAGGGAAAGCAGTCAGAAATGTTTGAAAGCAGAGGCATGAGTCAGCCAGGTTAGGGTGGAGGACTGGCATGGGAGGTGAAGAAACTCAACAGACACAAAGGCAGAGAAGGCAAAAGTAAATATATCTCTCATGGAAGCCTTTGGCTGTGGGAGAAGAATCAGTGAGAATCATGGAGTTGAAGAGAGCAAATAGATAAATAAATTTAAACCACAGAAACAGAACTAGCACAGTAACAATCAAGTGGAGAACCTGGAGGTGTTGATTCTTCAGGAGTTTTGATCAAAAGGATTTTAAGAATCTTAACCCTCTCCCAGAGAACTTCCGAGCCCTCCGGTGCACAAAAGCAAGGCAAGCAAATTGGTTCCCTCTAGTTCAAGAACTCAGCCATTCAGTTGTCTGGTATCCAGGGAAGAGTGAAAGTAGATGAAGAGAACTGAGGTTGAAGAGAAGAGGAAAGCAGAGGAAAACACCTTATAGTGCATGATGTTCAAAGGCATTGATAGTGCCACTGCAGCAGTATGAGTTGCAAAAAAACACATAGCTGACAGAAGTCTTGCATTAATATGTTTCTTTTTCTCATCATATGAGAAAAGGTCCTAAGTTTGCAATAGTTTGAAGTATTTTCAATGTAGCTATTATCCAGATTAGAATAGATCATGACTCATCAGATTTTCACAGGAAAGCAATAATGAACTGTGGCAACTAGGAAAAAGGAAAATGGTTCAACCGAGACTCCTGCAAAATGCTGAAGTGCAGACATTCTAATTTACATGTTTAAATTGCTTAAATTGCATGTTTGGATTGATTTGGTAGATGCAAATGTACTCATGTACACAGGTAGCCCAGTATAATTGTCATTTTCATGTGCAGAAAATTCCCCTTGCATGGAAAAGGCCAGTTAATTTGTTTGGAGTTTATACCCAAAGAATGACCTCCTGACTGAGCATACATCCCAGTAAGAGAATGTCCTTCAAATTCTGCCAAACTTGGAGTATTGTTGGCAGAATAAATCACTGGTCTAGAATACCCTTATTTCATTGCAAATTCCAGACAATATTGTTTACAGAAGAAAAGCATTTGTTAATAGCCTGTAATGCCAAAGTGTAAGTGGAAGAACAGTACAGTGTACATTCAAAGCATACACTTTTGAGATACAACAATGAATTTTTCAAAGTGCCCAGCACAGTGTTAGGGACCTGCGCATGCCCGAAGAACCACGCCAGGCATCCCCTATTGCCAGGCTGGTGCTCTAGGTCAGCTCTAAGAGGTGCAAATCTGTAACTGGGCACCAGGCAAGGCAATCAGAAACAGCTATGAGAAACCTTCTCCTCATGTTCCTCACAAGCAGCTCCAAGGCTTAGGTTTAAGTCATGATACAGACTGCACTATGCATCCTGATACACACACCTACATATGTGTTTTAACAGCATATTTCTGCCCACCTCTGGTATAATACCTAGAAAATATTTCTTCGGGCTGCTTTGGAAGCTGCCTGATGTGTGCTTTTCTTTTCCTAGGAAGTGGGGTTTCTTTTGCTAAGTGCTTTGAATGACGTTCCAGGGCAGGAAGATAAAGATGCAAAACCCCAGTAAGGCTTAAGTCCTGTTAATTCCCCTTTGAAAAACGCTGAAGTGAGAGGGCAAAACAAAGATTTTCCACCACTGAGAGAATTTTAGTACAGAAACACAAACTTAGAGCAAATGAGGGACTGATATACTAGGTTTTATATCCCTTATTGCCCATACAACCCTGACAGTTTATGGAAACAATTTTGAAAGGGATGGCAGGACAGAGATGAATTCAAACACCTGTGCACATTATGCATAAAGACAAAGGTGGGTTATTTTAGCAGGCTTGTGCAGTTCCTACAACCACCATGTGAATAGGCTCAAGAGAGTTTGAAATAAGAGACAATTCAAACCATGATGATTCTGCAGTTTAGAGAAGCAAAATCTAGCCCTTTGACACACTGGTGTTTATTCAAGGATGTAAGAGTATTAGTAAAATAATGATATAGAAATTCTAAGCTCAGTTGCTTTGATACATACTTGAGTGTTCCCTAGTACTAAGAGGAAACAAACAAACACAGACAGAAAAATGTAAAACAAAAATAAAGAGAGAATGATTAGGGGCCCAGTAAGAGACAATTCAAGGCAAAGGTATCCATATGTTAATGCAAAATAAAAGGACAGGCTTAGGAAATGCTCTTGGTGTGCCTATGCAAGCACACATAAAGAAAATTTCACAAAGAACAAACAGAGAAAAGCACCAACTCCTGCCCACTCAGCCAAAAGAACGCCCCACTCAAACCTGTAATGTGTAGTGCTATACACACTTGTAGCCTCAAAGGGTTCTAACATTCTTCTATGTATTGTCGGCACAAGATAAGTAACAATGAAAGCTAATTCTGAGCTTCTCTTTTATTGAGTTTATAACTTTTTTTCCTTGGTATTTTTGGTGTGTGCAGGAGTGTTGCAAGAGACACATCTATAAAATAGATTCCAGCCAGCACCAAAATTACATGCACTCCAATTGAGAGGTAGAGTATTTAAAACCAGTAAAGGATATATGCATTCTGAGAGCATGTGCCTAAGCTCAGTTGTACCTCATGGCAATGAGCTCCACAACTTTTTTCTCCTGAATAAGACACATGTTCACCCTTACAAATAGAGGAAGGACACATCCACAATACATTAACACAAATGCATAACTATTCAGAAGGATGAAGTTACTATGCAATGACATTACTTCTGATTAAAGAAACCTGGAGACATTGCTTCTTGGCATTTTATTTTGGACCCCCAGGTATACGTGAGAATTTTGCCTGCTTCTATTCAGAAATATTGTGATTGTCAGAGATTAACTCCTAGAGTGGAAAGTTTGATCCACATGACTATTATTACATTATTTTCATAAATTTCTAATCTTTTCTGCATACCCAGAAAGTTAAAATGGTAGCAACTGTTACTTGGAAAGAGATATTTGAGGTGGGAATATATATGTGGGTACTTACAGAAAACATACATTTTCTAAAAACATATATTTGTAATAAGAGAACTTTTGACCTGGAATTGGTTATCCCTTAGCACAGCTAAAGGTGTTCAACTGTACTTGCAGTTTGCATTACAAACTGATGCTGCCACTTACACATTCAGCTATGACTTGCTCAGAACCTGAAAAAGTAATTCAGTAAATTTCTCCTGAAAATGTCGGGCTCAGATACTGTGCTTCTGTCATCTGGAGGCCATGAGTTGGCTTATGGAGATTTTGAAGGGAGAGGTGTCACAGGGAAATTCCACTAGGAAAGGGACCTTTTCAGACTGGATGCTTTTGTTTTCTGCTCATAGAGGCTATGTAATGCACCTCACAGTTTTTCACAATACAATCAAATATCCAAATGAAATTATGTAAAGATTACCAGTTCCCAGTTGTGCTTTTCTTACAATGCCTAACAGGGGAATGGCAGCAGTTTCTTCCAGCTTTTCCAAGCTAGCCTCGAGGGGCTTGTTTACTAGCTCTCTATGGCTCCCAATAAAATAAATAAAAAAGAATTGTCATGAATTCAAACAATGCATGAGAGAGCCCTAAATACTTGTTAAAAAAAATAAATGTTCTGGAAAATATTGTAATGAGATGTTTATGAAAAAATACACAGTAATTTTGAAAGCAACATCAATATACTTGTTTCAGATTAAATGAAGTTTTGGAAAGCAATTATATGATTTTCTAGCTGTAATGTGGGATACAGGAGCTTGGGTATTGCCCGTGAAGAATCATCTTGAGACAGATATTCTTTTCCTAGGATAAGATTAATTCTGACATTTGGTTTTAGGATGACACTAAATGAAGAAGGAAATACAGAATGAGAAGAAATATATAAATGTATTCAATGAATTTGCTGTGTTTTGAAAATTGCAGGAGGGAGAGAAATGTTTGGCAAGCAAGGTTGATTTTGCAAGTCTGTATCTTGTAAAATCTTGTACATGGTTTTATTTATATAAACCTTCTCCATTCCCAGATAAAGTTAAGGTGTTGTAATGATTAACAGCAAATCAAGAGAGCGTTCTTTCTTAATTGTTTTAACCTTAATCTACAACAGTCACTTTATCACTTCATAGACACAAAAACAACAAGGATAAATCCTACTAGATCTGGTGATTTACAAATATTTTTCTTTCGATTTGTTAAGTACAGTTAACCTTCAAACTAGAGAATACAACAGAATTGTCCTGCACTGTGACTGGGGGTGCTGATTGATACCCGCCTGAACATCAGCCAGCAGTGTGCCCAGGTGGCCAAGAGAGCCAATGGCATCCTGGCCTGCATCAGGAATGGTGTGGCCAGCAGGAGCAGGGAGGTCATTCTGCCCCTGTACTCTGCACTGGTTAGACCACACCTCGAGTACTGTGTTCAGTTCTGGGCCCCCCAGTTTAGAAGGGACATTGAAATCCTTGAGCGTGTCCAGAGAAGGGCAACGAGGCTGGTGAGAGGCCTCAAGCACAAGCCCTACGAGGAGAGGCTGAGGGAGCTGGGATTGTTTAGCCTGGAGAAGAGGAGGCTCAGGGGAGACCTTATTGCTGTCTACAACTACCTGAGGGGTGGTTGTGGCCAGGAGGAGGTTGCTCTCTTCTCTCAGGTGGCCAGCGCCAGAACGAGAGGACACAGCCTCAGGCTGCGCCAGGGGAAGTTTAGGCTTGAGGTGATGAGAAAGTTCTTCACTGAAAGAGTCATTGGCTACTGGAATGGGCTGCCCAGGGAGGTGGTGGAGTCGCCGTCCCTGGAGCTGTTCAAGGCAAGATTGGACGTGGCACTTGGTGCCATGGTCTAGCCTTGAGCTCTGTGGTGAAAGGTTGGACTTGATGATCTGTGAGGTCTCTTCCAACCCTGATGATACTATGATGATACTATGATACTATGATTAAAATTCAGAGGCAGATGGAGATGAGAGATATTGTAGATGATCAAGAAGTCTAATCATTGCACTTTGCATATCCTCAAGTGTCAGTAGCAGGAATTAAAAACTTAAATAACAAGTCATACCCAGCATTATCCTCATCTGACAAAGCAATAACTGCGTGACCCTAACACTGGTAAAATCCAGAACAGCCAAAATGTGCTTTAGCCATGAAAATAAATGAGGAACAAGTAACTTCTCTTATGGTTTCAGATTTCTCCTTTAGAGAAAATGAATAGCCAATATATACGTCATGAAGTGCGGGGATGTGAAACTAGCGATCTGAGAAACTTCTGGGAAAAGACTATTGAAGAGCAAACTCGGTATCTGCAAAGTGAACAAGAACGTCAGCGAAGAAGTGCTCTGACAAGGTGGGTACTCTGCATTTGGAAAAGGTTATTTGAGTTTGCATTGCAAATCTTTATTTAAAAAAAAAAAAAAAGGTAGTGGTAGCTACCATGCATGTTTCAGTCATGCAATGAAAGCCGAAAGCATTTTTATTTGATTTTTAGAAAATAATAAACCTTCACAAATTGGCATTCTAATGCTAACATGCCTAAGCTATGGTTTCAAAAGTTAAGAGAATAATTCACTTTTGTTCCATAAATGGACTAAAAATGGGAAATTTTCTGAGGTTATCAGGACAACTTCTATCAGTAGAGGGCTGCCCTGAACATCAAAGCTTATGTTCACAGCAAAGCTAGCACAGATGTGCAGCTGACTCACCTTCTTTCCCCACAGTCTTGTTTTCACAAGACTATAGGCCGAGTTCATTAAGAGGTCTTACACTGCATAAAGTAAATCCATAACAAACAGTCAAAATGTAGTGACTGAGACCAAGGCAACTGCCACAGATCAGTTAACGTTTACCATAATCAGCTACAATGAAAAAGACCACTCTGCAGCAGCACTTATCAGTATGGTTCTACCTCACATGAAGTTTCCACAAGTTGAAGGTGCATGCAAAGGTGGATATTTTGTCTTGAGATCATTCAATAAGAATAGTTGTTTTTGTTTGGGGTTTTTTTGTTGGTGGTAGTTGGTTGGTTTTACTCTCTCTTATACCTCTCTTTGGATTGGTGCTCAAAAAAAATAGAGCAAGGATGGGCTTGCATTATTAACTCTGGATGAGGAAACATTGGAATTAGTCTCTAGCGTGTTTTAACCATTTTTAAGTAACCTTATCTCAGTATCTCAACTCCTTATCTGTGAAATTCCTATATTTTCTAATTCAGGGAGTCTCTTTCTGTGGTATACAACTGCAATGGAGAAAAAAAAATAGTGTTACCTGTTCCCTAAAACTGTTTTTTATGAGTCTAACCTGTTTCAGCAGGTACAGTGCTTCCCAATCAAATATTTCTCAGGGATGCCTATGCAAGTACTTTTTAAAAAGCATTTCTGAGGAGGGAGCCTGGGGAGATGTTGGGTGGTGCTACCCAGCAGGTGGCAGCAGGCAGTCTCCAGTGGAGATGACAGGTCACTCCGGCACACGGAACCAATTGAGAGAGGGCACGCTGGAGATGAAGATGAATCACAAAGCTCGTGTGAGCCCTCACCGGGATTTAAGAGCTATTCTTAAAATGCCTTCCAGCAAAGCACTCTAAGGATGCAGAACAGTTTGTATGACAACGGGGCAAAAGCACCGAAGGACAGCTCTGATGGGAAACCTAAACAGTATAGATCTGTTGCCTGTAAAAGTATAGGGGAAAGCTGATACATGTTTCTGTCCTTAGGCTGAGAAATGAATGGATGGAGAGGCTGGAGAAACGGATAAAGATGTTGAGGACTCAACCTGAAGACTCATCTAGCTGAAGATCCCACAGTCGTTACATATTAGAGGAAAAAGACAAAATATTCTTTAGGAAAGCAGGATAGTGCTATGCAAAAGCCTGAGTCAATTTTATTTTGTGGCTTAAGCTACAATTCATTAGCTGTCATTATTAGAAGTTTCATATGTGTAATGTCTATTGCTGCTTTTACGATTACGCATCCATCCCTTCATTTGATAAAGACTGAAGTACCCTGAAGTCTTCAAAACTAATAAATTACGGTTCACTGAGCTGTAGATGTCTGGGGGACAAGAGTTTAATTACACAGCTAGTGCTCAGCAAAGACAGTTTATGTTTCTGTATTGTAACCAAATTGCCAACTATTAAGGAGCAGTTGAAATTTCGTAAATGTTTAATACAGGAGAGTCCAACTCAGGGTAAGGGAGAGGGGATAGGCACAAGCAATGCCACCACATCTCAGGTCACAAGTAGAGCCAGAATGTCCTGGGTTGCCGTGTTAAAATTCTGTGAAGGTATTAATATGTATCCTGTGAAACATGTTGAGACACCAACAAGGATTGCGTAGTTAGTTAACCTACATTAGCCAACTTGAAACAATCTATCAGCAAAGAAAACAACCTGCAGTTGCTTCTTGTACCCATCCTGGCTTGTCTAGAGCTGAACTGTTATTTCTGTTTTACAGAGCAGCTTGGTGAGTATTCACAGCTGTCTGTCATCGTGAGTGATGAGCTCGGTTTTTACCCTATCACTTTTTCCCTCTAAGATCCTTAACAACCAGAGCCTTCAGAAAGATTGCAGGTTTCCTCTCCCGCATTTGCCGTTAGTCAAGAATGCTTCTAGTTCCCTTCCTAATGCTTCATTAGGAAATGTGGCATTTCCTCCAACTGTGGTAAAGCATTTCAATAGCCTGGTGTAACAAAACTGCTTCCTTTTTAGGATGACTGCTTTGCCACCATCAGAATGCTTGGGGGAATATACTGCAAAACAGGTTGTTTAGAGCATGCTAAAAGCCTCTTTCCTCAATTGCTTAACCTTTTAGTTCCTTATTTTAAGACTATTTTGCTACTCTGATAATTCTTACCATTTTGAAGAGAAGAAGATTTGAATTCCTAGTGGGCTGAAAAAAACAGCAAACAGGGTTTGGGGTTTAAAAATATTAAAAGCATCTGTTATTTTTCAAGAAAAACAAAAACTTTTTTTTTTTCCTTATTATCTTTATCCATCACATTTTAAATTCACTCTTGTGTGTTCCAATGTCAAATCAAATCTATTATGGGGATAATGCTTAAGAAGTTTAAGAAATCCATGAAAGCACGGGGGGAGGGGGGGAAGAAAAAGGGGGAAAAAGCTGACCTCTGAGCATGTATTTTGACGTCAAGGTGTCACTGAATTTGAGGGCACTTTGCCTGCCAGCTGGGCAAAGCTGCTAAACTCATGCTTTTGAGTTGATTTTTTTTTCTCAAGCAATTTTTGAAGTAACGTCAACTGAGTATATGCAGGGCAACAGCATGATTCCAGTATAGCTGCACTTTAATAAACAATCACTAGGTAGACTCACAACCTAATATTTGTTTTAAATAAAATTTAATGTTATTTGAAAAATCCCATTTACATGCTTTGATTCTCTCATCATCTGTCTGTGCCTTACGCTTACTGAAGCTCTACCTGAATTCCATCATGCAAGAGCATTGAGCTTTACAACATTTTGGTTTAAATTAGAGCTTGAATTGAGCTAAGTGAAACATTTTGCATCCTGTCATTCACTAGGTAATATATTGCAGAAGGTGTGTGGTATATTTAAAAAATGAAAGAAGCACCCCTGGAATGAGCTTTTCTTTGCATGTCACTTATGTGAGATCCTCCTTCCCCTCTTCTCAAAAAGCAAGTCAGAATTAGGAAAATCCATGGAGAACTAAGAAAAGATGTGCCAGAATCTGACTTCCATCTGAGTCCCTAATAGCACATCATGAACACTTACGTCACATTTGAATGCTTCAGAATGGGTCCCTATTAAATTAGGACATCCTGAAATAATCTCATTATAATGATAAAAAGAAGTTTATTTTCCACAAGTTGCATTTATTCCACAAAATCACAGAATTAATCAGATTGGAAAAGACCTTTGAGATATCAAGTCCAACCTATTACCTAGCACCATCTAGTCAACTAAATGATGGCGCTAAGTGCCACATCCAGCCTCCTCTCAAACACCTTCAGGGATGGGGACACCAGCACCTCCCTGGGCAGCCCAGTTCAAAGAGCAATCACTTTCTGTGAAGATTTTTTTCCTAACACCCAGCTTGAACCTCCCTTGGCATAGCTTGAGACTATATCTCCTTGTTCTGTCATTGGTTGCCTGGGAGAAGAGACCAACCTCCACCTGGCTACGACCTCCTTTTAGGTAGTTGTAGAAATCAGTAAGTTCTCCCCTGAGCCTGCTCCTCTTCAGGCTGAACAACTCCAACTACCTCAGCCGCTCCTCACAGGGCTGTGCTCCAACCTCCTCACCAGCCTTGTTGCCCTTCTCTGGACACATTCAAGCACCTCAACATCTTTCTGAAATTGAGGGGCTCAGAACTGGACACAGTACTCAAGGTGTGGCCTAATCAGTGCAGAGTACAGGGGCAGAATGACTTCCCTGGTCCTGATGGCCACACTATTCCTGATACAGGCCAGGATGCCATTGGCCTTCTTGGCCACCTGGGCACACTGCTGGCTGATGTTCAGTCTCATGCCAGCAGTATCCCCAGGTCCTTCTCTGCCTGGCTGCTCCCTAGCCACTCTGTCCCCAGCCTGTAGCACTGCATGGGGTTGTTGTTGCCAAAGTGCAGAATTCAGCACTTATCCTTTTTAAATCTCATGGCATTAGACTGTGCCCATCTATCCAGCCTGTCCAGATCTCTCTGCAGAACCTTTCTGCCCTGTAACAGATCCACACATGCTCCCAACTTGGTGTTGTCTACAGACTTACTGATGCTGGACTCAATCCCCTCATCCACATCATCAATGAAGATATTAAACAGGACTGGATCCAGCACTGATCCCTGGAGCACACCACTAGTGTCTGGCTGCCAACTAGATGTGGCACCATTCAGCATCACTCTCTGGGCCCAGCCATCCATCCAGTTCTTAACCCACCACAGAGTGCCCCTGTCCAAGTCATGGGCTGCCAGCTTTGCCAGGAGTTTGCTATGGGACATGATGTCAAAGGCCTTGCTGGAGTCCAGGTAGACAACATCCACAGCCTTCCCCACATCCACTAGGTGTGTCACCTCATCACAAAAAGAGATCAGGTTGGTTAAGCAGGACCTGCCCCTCCTAAATCCATGGTGGCTGAGTCTGATCCCTTAGCCATCCTGTAGGTGCCCTGTGATTGCACTCAAGATAATCTGTTCCATAACCTTGCCTGACATTGAGGTCAGACTGACAGTTTTGTAATTTCCCATGTCCTACTTCCGAGCCTTGTTATGGATGGGCACCACACTGTCCAGCTTCCAGTCTCTGGGGACCTCTCCAGTGAGCCAGGACTGTTGATAAATGATGGAGTGCAGATTGGTGATCTAATCTGCCATCTCTCTCATCACCTGAGGATGGATCCCATCCCATCCCATAGACTTGTGAGGATCCAAGTGGCTCAACAGGTCCCTAACTGCTTCCTCCTGGTTTACAGGGGGGCTGTTCTGCTCCCTGACCCCACCTACCATCTCAGGAGGTCAGATGTCCTGAAACCAACTTTACCATTGAAAACTGAGGCAAAGAAGGTGTTGAGTACCTCCACCTTTTCCTGCCCATCCAAAGAAAGAGTAGAGGTTATCCTTTCCCCTCTTTTTGCCATTAATGTATTTATCTTTTTTTTTTTTTAATTATCCTTCACTGCAGTGGCTACTCTAAGTTCCAAACAGTCTTTTGCCTCTCTAATTTTCTTCCTACACAACACAGGAACATCCTTAAACATTTCCTGAGTTACGTCCCCATCCTTTCAAAGTTGATACACCATCCCAAGTCCAGGAGGAGTTCTGACAACATATTTCCTGAATTAAGCCACTTTTCCTCTAATCTTTGTAATTTCGCCTTTATTGTTGAGGTTAATTATTTCAGTCTTGGGTTCCACAGCATTAGATTCAGGACTTTGGGCCACGCAGTCTTTACTTATCTAAATAATAGCAACATGTTTTGATACAAATGCCACCATTTTTGCAGGAGTCATCTACTTACAAATTTTATACATTGCCCAAAACAAACAAACAAACAAAAAACCCTCAGATGAATACAATCTAGTGTCAATCACCAAAATTAAAGAAGTGTGATGGCGTTAAAATTCAAATCAGAATTTCAAGAAACAATCTTAATCAGAAGGTGGAACAGACTCCAAGAGAAAATTGGTTCCAGCTATTTGAAGACACAAAGATGTAAATCTTTAATTTACCTTGAAGATCATAAGACAAATTAAAAAAAAAAAAAAAAAAGGAGGGGACGGGGTGGGGCTGTAAACTGCAGTTTCTGCGAGACTCAGAAATGAGCCATAATGTTATAAAAAGGAGAAGAGAAACATGACTGTTAGACTGCAAATGCAGTCAACTAAAAGCTGATAAAATTAGCCAGGTTTTATAAAATCATTACTGGTACTTACATGCTCTTTAGACTACTTCTCACTAATGATGGAGTTTCAGAGGAGTGCAGTATTCCGTTAAACACATTAAACTTAATAGCTCAAACACTTATAAAATAGCTCCTTGAAGAAACATTTATCCTTTTTTTTTTTTTTTAATCCATATTTTCACATTGCTTTTGAATGTAACAGCAAGGCACTTTTGAGTTATGACAACCTACTTTTATTAGCTTTGTAACTGAACTGTGATAGATACTTCCTTATCCTCCTAACTTTCACTATTTTACTCTTTGCTTCATCTTGACACTGAGTAGCAAGAAAATGAATGTTGTTTTCTCATTACAAATGTATGGTATGCAAGTTTTTTGACAAAGCTTGTAACAGTGACAAAAAACAAATGTAGTAAAGTTTTGCCATTCTCTAGAGCAAGCACTAGAAATCTGGACTCAAGACCTTTCAAATAATGTATCTGTGAAGTACTCCATGTGTTAGCACACTCCACTTTCACCTGGAGATCCTCATCCAGACTAGGGGTACCCAGTGCAAGACAGACACATGATAAAAAGAGAATCACAGAATGTTCGGGGTTGGAAAGGAAGTCCAGATATCATCGAGTCCAACCCTGCTACCAAAGCAGGATTAGGTAGGGCAGGCCACACTTCCAGGACTTCATGCTGGAAGGTTCTGAAAGTCTCCAGAGAAGGAGCAGCCTGTTCCAGTGCTATGTCACCCTCACCATAAAGAAGTTTCTCCTTGTGTTGAGGTGGAACCTTCTGTGTTCTACCTTGTAACCATTGTTCCATCTCCTATCACTGGGCACCACTTAAAAGAGATCCGTACCTTCATTTTGACACCCACTCCTCAGATACATATAGACATTGACAGGACACCCTCTCAGCCTTCTTAAGACTAAACCACCCCTGTTATCTCAGTCTTTCTTCATAAGAGAGATGTTCAAGTCCCGTAACTTGATAGCTAGTCCTCTAGAGCTAGATAGTCCCCTCATAGCTCTCCGCTGAACTCTCTCCAAAGATTCCTGTCTCTCTTGAGTTTGGGACCCCAAAACCGAACATAATATTCCAGGTGTGGTCTCTGCAGGGCAGAGTAGAGGGAGAGGAGACCTTCCCTAGGCCTGCTGGACACACTTTGCTTAATGTGCCTCAGGATGCCATTGGCTCTTTTGGCCACAAGGACATATTCCTGTCCCATGGATAACTTGGTGTCCACCAGGACTCCAAGGTCTTTCTCCATTGAGCTGCTTTCCAGCAAGATGACCCCTACTTTGTACCGGTGCCTGCTATTATTTCTTCTTAGAAGCAGGACTCTGCACTTGTTCATATTGAACCTCATGATGTTTGCCTTGACCCAGCTCTCCAGTCTGTCTAGATGTCATTGAATCTGTCTTAGCAGCACAGCCTAAGGGGGTGTCAGACACCCACCCAGTTTGTATCATCAGTGAACTTGCTATGGGTATGCTCAATGCCCAGGTCACTAATGAAGATATTGAAGAAAACTGAACCCAGTACTGATCCCTGGAGAACACCACTGGCCACAGGCTTCCAACTGTACTCAGCTTCAGTGATCACAACTCTAAACTCTGTTGTCATGTCAGTTATCAATCCATCTCATGGACCAGTCATCTAACTCCCTTTTCCTGAGCTTATCTAAGAGGATGCTACAGGAGACCATATCAAATGCCCTGCTGAATTTAACATAGATGATATCCACTTCTCTGCATGTATCTATTTGGTCATGCCTTCATAGAAGGCTATCATATTAGTCAAGCAAGATTCATCTTTAGTGAATCCATGCTGGCTACTCCTGACAATCCTCTTTTCCCTCATATGGTTAGAAATGGCCTCCAGAACAAGCTGCTCCATCACCTTTCTAGGGATGGAGATTAAACTGACTGGCCTGCAGTTGCCTTCCCTTTTTTGAAGACACTGGACCTCTTCTAGTCCTCAGGCACCTCCCCCATTCTCCATGGTATTTCAAAATGATGGCATGTGCTACAGCAACATCGGAGGACAGCTCTCTCAGCACTTGTGCATGCAGCCCATCGGGGCCCATGGATTTGTGCAGTTTTAGTTCATCCAAGTGATCTCTAACCCAATCCACACTGACCAGTGGAGAGTCTTCCACTCTCCAGTTTTGCTCCCTTGCCTCTGGTGTCTAAGATTCCTGAGGACTGGCCTTAGCAGTAAAGACTGGGGCAAAGAAGGTATTCAGTAATTCCACCATCTCTCTGCATTGTTTCTCACGGTAGCTCCCACCTCATTTAACAGAGGACCCACTTTTTCCTTATTCTTCCCTTTACTATTGATGTATTTAAAGAAGCTTTTTATGTTATCTTTCACTTTCCTCATCAAGTTTAGTTCCAAGAGGGCTTTGGCCTTTCTTGTTTCATCCTGACATGATTTGATGGTATTTTTGTTATCTTCCCAAATGACCAGACCCTTTCTCCAGTTACTGCAGACTTCCCTCTTCCATTTAGGAGGAAGTTCTTCCACTTAGGAGGAAGTTCTTTACAGTGAGGGTGGTAAGACACTGGAACGGGTTGCCCAGGGAGATTGTGGATGCTTCCTCCCTGGAGGCGTTTAAGGCCAGGCTGGATGAGGCCTTGAGCAGCCTGCTCTAGTGGGAGGTGTCCCTGCCTATGGCAGGGGGTTGGAGCTGGATGATCCTTGAGGTCCCTTCCAACCTAAACCATTCTATGATTCTATGATTTTAATTTTTCTAGCAGCTCCTGCTTATCCATGCAGTATAGGGTAAAATCAGATCGGAGTGCCCAAAGACTGAGAGACTCCAGAGAAGACATCTGTGATACGTTCAGCTCACAGTTCTTTATGCTGAAGCTTACATTTTCAGAGCACTTCTCTGTTGGCAACCTGCAGTTTGTAGCTGGAGATTATGCCTGTTACAAGGACAGACTTCCAAAGTGCTGTCACCGGATACTCGCCAATTCTCAACTTACTCTTCTACCAACACAGTCTGCCTTTTGCTAATGAGTAAATACAATATCCTCAATCTACACTTCTACAATTCATCCTACATCTAGGTTACATATAATTAATCTGAGCACCCTGAGAGCATTCCTCACCAAAAAAAAAAAAAAAAAAAATTCCCTCAGCTCTTCATCCTCCTGCAACATCTTCCTTATTAGTGAGCATGGTGTGCAAGATCTTGGTTGCAGCTGCTTTAAAAGCACTGACCCTTTTCCAGAGGCTTGTTTTTGTTTCCACCTCTCCCCTTGCACGTATTCCTTTCTATAATTTCAACACTCTTCTGTGCCAGGGGATTCAGTGTAGTAACCCTGGTGTCAGAAGTCACTGGTGAAATTTACTCTGAGATTTGAGTGTTTTGTATTTGTGACCTTTTGCACTTTCTCTGCTTTGGGAAAGAGAAAGAACAAATCCACCAAGCAGTCTAATCGGAACCTGCCAACATTCACTGCAGAAAATTGAGGTGGCTTTGAATTGTAAAACTGATAGAGAATTTCCAGGCACTGACTCCAGCTGCTTTAAAATGTGCATAGTATTTCTAAACCTAGGGAGCAACCACCAAGTGTTTAAATATTTTTTCCTTCTCCTTATCCCATGATAAGAATTTAATGCCAAGTTCTATTCCAAAACAAATTCTTATGAACAAGTAATGAAGTCCTTTGAAAATAGATGATTAGAACAGAAATGCTGACACAGCCTCACTCATGGACAGGAAAGAATGGTGCCAGTATAGTTATTGAATACAATCCATAATCTTCATGGTGCTCTAAGTCAAAAGGAAAATGAGACACTTTGCATAACGCTGGAAATCCATGAGGGTTTTCATGTTCCTCTAATCCTACCCTACCTAATAGTTCATTCAATGTCCAAGCAATGTGAATGAAACTTCATGCGACATTTAAGATTGTTGTAATTACAAAGGTTAGAAAAGAAACTAACCAGGGGAAAAAAATCATTCCCTGCTTGACTAGATCTGACTAGATTAAGTACTGTTGTCATACCTAAGCAGTGGTTCATAATTTAAGTCATGTTTTAAAGGGAAAATGTGGGAAATTATCAGTCTACTTGGGGGGAGGGAGAAAAATTTTAAAAAGGCAAACAGAAGTCAGCTCATTTAATCTTCATATTGTTTGTAGGTTATTAATAGGCAGTGTTACACTGAAGGCCAAATCCTGGCATAACCTTTTTACCCACAGGGAGCATCTTCAAAGCAGAGGATCAGATGTACCAAAAGCAAAAGCAGTGAGATAGAGTTGTTGAGTGGTCCCCTGAATCAGTATTAGCTGCTACCCCAAAAGGTGCTCTGCAAATTACTAGAGATGATTTGCACCCAAAAGCTGCTCAGTGATTACCAGAGATATACATGCATAGATACGCATACTGAAATGGTACCAAAAACCTTAGGCATCATTTCTGTGCCCTCATCATATAACACAACAGCCTAAAAGCAGTCATACTAACAAGAACCAGGGAGCCAGAAATACTAACCCTTTTTTTTTTTCATCCCTTGGGGATCTGTGCCCTTTAGCCCAGCTATGTACAGTGTACAGAGGAGCAGCTGAGCTCAAGGGAGGAGCTCTGCAGCACAGCCCAGACCTCAATACACAAAAGCCTGCTTTCCTCATGACCGTCTCGCAGGCCCAATGCCTTTTATGCATTCCAGGATTCTCAAGAACTTTACCTAAGGGTTTAAGGATCCTTAAGGTTTCAGTCCACTCAGTGGACTGAAGTTTCCTCAAGACAACTTCACAGGCTGATTGATGGTTGGCAGTCTAACAAGTTAATCACAGAATTAACCAGGTTGGAAAAGACTTCCAGGATCATCGAGTCGAACCTATCACCTAACCCTTCCAGTTGACTAAACAACGTCACTAAGTACCTCATCCAGCCTCCTTTTAAACATCTCCAGGGATGGTGACTCCACCACCTCACCAGGTAGCCCAGTCCAATGGGCAATCACTCTTTACATGAAGAATCTCTTCCTAATGTCCAGCCTAAACTTGCCCTGGAGCAGTTTGAGACTGTGTCCTCTTGTTCTATCACTGGGTGTCTGGCAGAAGTGACCAGCCTCCACAAGGCTACAGTCTCCTTTCAGGCAGTTGTAGACCATAATGAGGTCTCCACTGAGCCTCCTCTTCTCCAGGCTAAACAACCCCAGCTACCTCAGCCGCTCCTCACAGGGCTGTGCTCCAGCCCCCTCACCAGCCTTGTTGCCCTTCTCTGGACACGTTCAAGCACCTCAACATCTTTCTGAAGTTGAGGGGCCCAGAAATGGACACAGTACTCAAGGTGTGGCCTAATCAGTACTGAGTACAGGGGCAAAATGACTTCCCTGGTCCTGATGGCCACACTATTCCTGATACAGGCCAGGATGCCATTAGCTTTCTCGGCCACCTGGGCACACTGCTGGCTCATCTTCAGTCTCATGTCAACCAGTACCCTCAGGTCGCTTTCTGCCTGGCTGCTCTCCAGCCGTTCTGTCTCCAGCCTGTAGCACTGCATGGGGTTGTTGTGGCCAAAGTGCAGAAACCAGCACTTGGCCTTGTTAAAACTCATGACGTTGGAAAAATAAGTGAGTAGACAAACACAAGCAGCTCACAGACCCATTCTCACCCATGAGCTATGCCTTCCCCTCTAGCTTCCCCACCTCCCTCCTTGTGCTTACAGTGCTGACACAGAGGTTGCACAGTGAAGCAAGTCAAAAGAACATCCTGGCCTGCATTAGAAATATTGTGACGAGCAGGAACAGAGAGGTGGTCCTCCACCTGTACTCAGTACACCTCGAGTATTGTGTTCAGTTCTGGGCCCTCCACAACAGTAAGGACACTGAGGTGCTGAAGCGTGTCCAGAGAAGGGCAATGAGGATCATGAAGGGCATAGAGCATGTCCTGTGAGGAGCATCTGGAGGAACTGGGGTTGTTCAGTCTGGAGAAGAGGATGCTCTCTACAACTACCTGATGGTAGATTGGAGCGAGGAAGGGGGCCAACCTCTGCTCCCAGATGACAAACAACAGCACTAAAGGAAATGGTTTCAAGCTGCCAAGGGGAGGTTTAGGCTGGATATTAGGAAATATTTTTTCACCAAAAGGCTTATCAAACATTGGAACAGTCTGCCCAGGGCAGTGGTGGGATCACTGTTCCTGCAGGTGTTCAAGCACCATGTTAGGGACATGGTTTGGTGTTGACCCTTCAGTCCTGGATCAAGGGTTGAACTGGATGATCTTCATGGTGTCATCCAAACAGATGTATTCTGTGTGTGAATCCACCTAGATGAAAGGAGCAGGCAGTTTTCATTTAGATTTGCTCCTTAGTCTTATTTTCTCCCTGCTCACAGGAGACAAAGACATACCAGTAGCGTGGCTGGAAGAAAGCAGAACTGTGCAGTGCACCACTCACCCTGCCTATTTAAAGTAGATGTCATGGAGGGGCTGTAGGCCCAAAAATAGGCTTATTTCTATTCCTCACTCTGCTTTTGCCCTGTCTGGACATGCTCGCCTACCCCAGACAGAGGTAAACACGAGGAAGGCACATTGGGGGGACAATGGGCCTGGTGCCACACTGTCTGGCTGCTCAGGGCCCATGGGGTAGTCACGTTGCATAATGCATAAGCTCATGCATTGCTCGTGCTCTTCCCACATTTGGGGGTACAGGA